>WEIT01026922.1:0-13941 GCA_013389985.1 Dryoscopus gambensis
AGAAGAGAATTGTAATGTGAAGTGTCAGGTTAGCTGAGCCTGACAGAACCTTCAGGGATCTTTGAAAACACATTAATGACTGCAATATCAGCACACTATGGTGTTATAGGACCTTCCCAAGCCTAGTCCTAAAGAAGTTTCCTATGAATCCGTGGCATCAGATTATGAAATTAAAGCTTGCCCTCTCCTTGCCCTCCTTCTTCCTTATAATATATATACCTTGCAGCCTACATAATGTCCTCCTGCCCCACAAAAAAACCCAAAAATATTTTCAAAGGAGAATATGGTAAAACATGAATATACAAAGTATTGTGCATAGACACTGCATTTCTGCTCCCCTCAGGCAATCCCTTTAGGAATTTTATTGTTGGTAATAATTTGCTTTGCTTTAAAAAGCAACTAAGTGCAAAATAACAAATGCAAACAGTGAAAATAATGCAGAAATACATATTGAATAATTGTACAGGCTGCAAAAAATCATTTAATATTATGTAGACTTAGAAAAACAATTCAATGTAGATATTGTCTGAAGAAAAAATTATTTCGTACCTTCCTGCTGCCACTAGAACAGCTTCAGCAACCAGTTCTAACCAACCCAGTGAGCTAAATCATGAAGTTTCAGGTAGTCACAAAAAACTATTGATTTTTAGAAAAAAAAAAGGCTTTTTTGGCTGTAAATTCCTATTGATGTGTGGCAAAAGTGTGCAAGTGGCATTCGCCAGTATGGCCATTGTGGGAAAAGCCAAGACTGCAGCTTCTCTGGTTAAGCTCCTCGGAAGTTTATTGTGGTCAGCCTCAGCCTGCTCCATCCCATCTTGGATCAAATAAAACACAGCACATATGATTCCCAATAGCAACAATCAAAACTGAGGGTTTCAGATTCTGCGGGAAACAAAGCTACAGGAAGAAGAAATGAGCTGGATATTTCTTTTCATTACTGGGAAAGAGATTTCTAACAACAAACTATGTGGATTTGTTTTATTTTTTTGAAGTTAGCTCACCTGTCCCGTGTAGAAAAGTCACTAATGGTTCCTTCCTTGCCCCGACCCTCACTCCAGGCTAAGGGAATGGGATCCCTGCTCACCTTGCACAGGGCAGGTCTCCATTCCCTACAAGCAAAGGCATTTCAAAAGCCAGGGTTAGGCCATCCTAAGCAAGGATGACATGAGGCTGAACTTTATGTTATTCCTCCCTTCTCTAAACATCATCTTACTTTTTTCCCCTCCTCCTTACAGTGGAAAAAAAGGCTCATTCCATTTGCAGTCTGGGTCCTCTGGTCACCATCAGGTGGGACAACTCATCAGTGCCTTTAGGGTTGACACCAACCTTTTCAGGCTGGAGGTGTGTCTGAAGAACAGGTTGGGCCACCTTCTCCTGCAAGTAAAAGCTATAAAGATGGGATAATAAACTTTCAACAGTGTCTAAGGCACTCAGATGGAAAGTTGCCAGCAGCTGGTGCTGCGTAAAACACTGCAACCTGACTTTATTACTGCTTTTACTCATATGACCTGGAATGGCTTGATTACATCTACCCATAATATATTCACATTTCTGCCTGGATATACTATGAGTTGCACTCAGTCTCTCACCTTAAATATGCTGTTGAGAAAAAGAGTTGGGGAGGTCCCAGGAGTGCAAACCGATAACAATTTTTTAAATTGTAGTGTGGGAGACACAGGTAAATATTTCTTTTGCTACATATGTAACAAAATGACCCTCTAAAATTATATTGTCAGAGTTTCCAGCCAAATGCAGCAAAACATAAAAGGCCTGTGCACTTGACCACTGCCTTATAATTCAGACATTCAATACGTGAGAATAAATCAAGTCTAGGTAGAGCCACACAGCAGCTAAAATGAGAAAAAACATTCACTGCGTTTCAAGCATTTGACAAAACAATTTCCTTCTGGACCTTCATTTTGGAGAACAGCACCTAAATGAGAATAGAGATGGGACGTTCCAAAGATTTCACAAGCTTTTGTACTGCTCTCCCTGTGCCTGAAGAAGCTGCTCCATTTTCCAGCTGCTTCTTGCACCACTTTCTAAGGGTGGGATGGACTAAATTCCGTATTTAATTTAATATTGTCATCCTGGGAAACAACTGCTTGCCACCTTCCAGAGTCATTCACTGGAGAGTTTCTCCAGGTTTGTTACCAGCAGCGAAGGGGGCTGACAGACGAAAGCACCATCACTTATCCCCTAAAATGACCTTGCTGCTTCGTCTTACAATAATAAATACATGACATTGTGCATTTAAAAAAAAAAACAAAACAAACAAGAAAAACCTTTTGCAGTGTTCAGGATATGATTGCCAGCATCCCATTACAGATTCGCAGGGCAGCAAACGGTTGGTGTTTATTATTAAATACGACTGAACCTCAAACCCTCGTGGAATAAACACAGCTAGGATGTATGTGAAGTACTAGCCTGCACCTGCCAACACTTGTCTCACTCTTGCAGAGAATATACGAAGCAGCAAAAGAGTCTCAGAGTTCGGAGACTCCCAGCTTAATACTTTCTAATGCTGTCGGCTGCCAGAGTAATTTTAGTATCTCCATTTTGGTTCATCTTTTGTACAACAGGGATAACATCTACGACGCCAGAGAAGATGCAAGGACATGGTGCTGCTCCGAAAATACGATAACAGAACCCACAGAGATTGGCAAGAACATAAAGATCTTTCAATCACACATCTCTGTCTGCAAAGTGCAAGTCAGGACACTTGAAAAAAGAGAGGATCTTTTGTGTGCCTTTGCACTTTTTCCTTTTATGCAACAAAATCCAAAGTCTTTTCCAAAGGAAATTTAAGCCAAAGCAAACCAGATACATATTGATTAATCATGTTCATATTATGCCTGGAAAATATTTCTGCCATCTCCTCTTTGAGAAGTTATATTTAGAGTTGGGGTAGGAGCATATTTAGATGGAAGGGAAAATACACGGAAGATCTGCAATCACATTTCCTGATTAGATCTTACCGGAGTGCTGTCTTAGTGCTGCCTAAACGTGGGGTAGTAAATGCCTTCAGTGCTCACTGTCATGCTCTCTATCCCTGTCTTCTCTGCAAATCAATGATTGGGTCATATGTATGAATTGGGTTTTGTTTCTTGAGGTTTTTTTAATTTTTTTGAGGTTTTTTTTTAGTTTTATTCCTCAGCTGTAAGCATAGGTCCTAACTCCAAACACAAAACTCCTTACTCAAGGGTCAAGGGGAAAAACTGAATCAAAAGCTCATTTTTTTTTGTATAAGAACCACCTTAATAATCTCTTGAACAAATGTATGGCTTTAGGGAGATACATAAAACGGTGAACACAGATGTGCAGAGAGGTGCATTCAATCCTTTTCCTCTTGTTTATATTGAATAGAAGGTAAAATTGTCTCTATAAAGAAGACATAGAGGTTATAAGAGTAAAGCATCATGAAAATCTGCAGTAATCCAAGCTTAAAAATACCTTGTTAGTAGAAATGGAATTGAAAACTTTGAGGATTTACATGCCCCAACAAGCAGTTTTATTACTTCCATACCTTAACTTATTCACAGTGTGTACTTGGACTGGTAAAAATAAACATTTAACTAGATTTTTTTCTTTTTTTCTTTTTTCTTTTTTTTTTCCTGAATGTGGGTGTGCATTGATAAACAAAGACAAAGGTTCAGTCTTCCATGCTTTGTAGTATTAAGAGCTTTGTTAGCAGAGAGGATGTGAAGAAGCAACAATCAGCTTTATGACAGGCACTTCATTAACCCACATACTTCATAATTTGCTCACTGAACTAGCTGCTTTTCCTCTTCTCTCAGCAGGAACATAAATAGCAAAGACTATCATGAGCTGTTATGCTACTGGAAGATTGTTAATCTTACCAAATATACCGTGGAGCATTTACTGTTACATATTTATTTATTTAGATTTAGAGCCTGATTAAAGGGAAAACAAAAACGATATATCTTGAAGATGCCTCTCAACTGATACCTAAATTGCAGCACTGCACTTGAATAAAACTCAGCTGAGCTGGAGAATTTAAAGAAACCAAGTGTTTACTCCACCTGCAATTCCTGCACATATTATTATCATCTAGGTATTATCGAAAATGCAGCTGCAAGAAAATATCAACCTGTGTTTCAAGCAGGACCGACACGGCAGGGGTGGGAAAAAGATCAAGTGGGACCAGCAGAGCTCTTCCCTGCCTTGAACTGGGCAGGACAATCTGTGTCTGAGCTTGCACAGGGAGGGATATGATGATGGAAGAGCTAATCCAAGCTTGGGTGGTGCAGCTCCCATGAGAGGGGTCTGCAGGCACAAGGAGCGGGCCTTGAGGTAAGTTTTGGGTTGGGACCTGGCTGTGATTTTAAGTCAGTTCTATCAATTGCTCCAAACCACCTGCATCAAGACCCCATAAAACCTCCCTCTCCTCAAAGAGGAGCTTTGCAATATGCTGTGATTGTAAGAGCCCTTTCCACTGGAGAGAGGGGACAATTGGTGAGATGAGTTTATGTGTGTCCACACAAGTGGTAGAGAGCTGGGAAACAAAGTAATTAACACTGAAATAATGCAATTATTCAACTGCAAGAATAAAGGGCAATCAGTGGTACAATCTCTTTGCTTTTTCCCTGTATTTATTTGTTGTGAATCTGAGCGAATGCTGCTCACAGTGGGAGATTTTTGATGGCCTTCGGTAAGCTTTGATGAGGCTCATATTTGCTCATTTGCACAATGTATTTATCTGCGCCACCAGCAGCGTTGATCAGCATGGAGCAGCAAAGTCCAATAAATGTTTTAGATAAACCCCCACTTGTTAAACCATCCTCAGCTCAGATTCAGGGAGCTTTATATAGCAAACATTACCTGAGTCATTCCTCTGGGAGAATTATGGACTGAATGATGAGAAGACGTTTCCAAAAATGCTTAAATGGCTATTAATGGAAGTCGTGCTTCTAAGTTATTTAAGTGCTTTTGAAAGTCCTAAACAAAATACAGCTCAGCAATGGGAATTACCAGATGAACCTTTCTGTTATACTTATTGCAAGAACAATAAGATAGAATCAAATTCAGCAAAAATGAAAGGTTTCTACATTTACACCAGCAAACAACTGATTACAGCATTATGCAGCAGAATTGTGTCTGCAGAATCATCTATCCACATGAGCTCAAACTCCTCCATGTAGACCACTGCAGTTCCACAGCTGCAGTGTGCCAGAGGACTTCGGTGACTCCCAGTTTAGCCCAAGTTGAAGTTTAGCAAGGGCAAGTTCTAAATTCTGTATCTGGAAGAGGATAAGCCTGGATGCACAGACAGACTTGGGGAACGAGGTGCTGTAAATCAGAGCCACAGAAAGGCACCTGGTCAATGTCAAGTTGGATATGACCAGCAGTGCCCTGGCAGCCAGGAGGGCCACCCGTATCCTGAGAGGCATCAGGCACAGCATCACCAGCCAGGCAAGGGAGGGGATTGTCCCGCTCTGCTCTGGGGAGGCCTCACCTCGAGTGCTGCAGGCAGTTTTGGGTGCCACAATACAAAAAAGACATTATTGCTCTCTACAGCTGAAAGGAGGCTGTAGCCAGGTGGGGGTCAGTCTCTTCTCTTGGGCAACCAGTGACAGGGCAAGAGGAGATGGCCTCAAGCTGCATGAAGAGGGGTTCAGGTTGGACATCAGGAAGAATTTCTTCACTGAAAGGCTGCCTGTTCCCAGGGGTGTGGTGAAGTCACCATTCCTGGAAGTGTTCAAGAAATGACTGGACGTGGCACTTAGTTGGCATGGTGGTGTTTGGTCAAAGATTGGGCTTGGAGATCTTGGAGATCTTTTCCAACCCTCATGATTCTATGACAAACAGCCCAGTGTCAGGTCACAATTCCATAATAAGCTGAAGAGCAAAAACATGGAGCGATGTCTTTGTCTGACCTTCCTTATAAGCCCACTCTGAAACCATGATGACACCCCAGATTTCCTGTTCCACCACAGGTGAGTTACAGACTATGCAATTCCATTCTGTGACTGGTATGTGTAAGGCAGAGCACCACTAGGATGCTGGAGACTCTATAATATAAATTTAAATAGCAGTATATCATCACATCATTCAAAATAACCTTTAGTTTTTAAATTGCCAAATCTGGCCTTGGTTAAATACCTTCCTTGAAAAAATAAATTGTTTCTTTCAGAAATGTTTTTTCATGAAAGGGCTTTATTTCCAAGGCATATTAGTTTCTGGTGTATAAGCATTTTAACCCCCTCAAAAACAGTCTACCAGAAAATTTGTGACCACCTTTTCTATTTTTTTCCTCTGATTAAGCACATTTGCTGTTGGAATGCATCGAGCTGGCAATGCTATCTTTATCTCATTAGAAAGTGTAAATCCCTTCTGAATCACCATTCACCTGGGTGCAGTTTTTAAATTACTAGTATAAGAGACAAGAGAGTGTCAGGCTACAGAGAGACAAAGCTTGCAGGGAGAGGAAATCTCTTCCCAATAACCAACACAAAATGGACGGGGGAGAGGACAAGCTTTCATACTGACAATGCCATGTTTAGGTATGAGCATCAAAAAGCAATGAAAAGAATTGAAATTTTCTCTCCCTGTAAATCTTGCCGTTCTGTAACTTTACACGAGCTGACTGTACCACCACTATTATAGAGTTCCTCTGAGGCCTTTTGGTTGTAAAAGCATTTTCTTCTACTAATCCCATTAAAAAGAAAGTTTCAGGCATGAATATTTGATTGACACATTATTAAGAAAAGTATGAGAAAAGCAGCAGTGTCGCATTAAGCTCCACTGCCACAGCCATCATCTTTCCCAGCATATCTCTGTATCTTCCCTGCACAGCGAAAAGGCAAAAGGAGAGAAAAGACTATGCTCATTAGGAAGAAAAATGGAAGCAGCTCTTCTGAGCATCCCATCTGCTGCCATCATGTCAGAGATATCACATTTTACTGCAGTCACCAGCAGGTGCATGCAATTAGGTGACAACAAAATGAACTATGGCTTCCCAGTGACTGTTTCGAGCAGATTTCAGACTGTTGGCAAGTGTGAGATAACAGACTATGGGCATTAGCCGCGGAATAATTCCTGGAATTCACATGAAAAATGTACAGGTGATTAATTCTGCTGTGGAAGACGACTGCAAGAAGTGATAGACACAGCAACTGCAACAAAGCAGAGGACGACAGAGGGCATGGACTGGGCTAATTCAGGCTATTGCAGTTATTATGAAGACATAATAAGGCCAGTCTGTTCAATTCTGATCTCATGTACAGTAACATATCGGGACAATCAAGCCCAAAATGAACACATAGAAGTACACCCTCGTTATGTTGAAGGACTAGGGACAGTGCTTGGATGTTTTCTACTCATGTCACCTAAATATAGTTACTGTTCACAACTGGTGGTTAATTAACAGAAGAGTTAATGATCATTAGGAGCTCACCAACTTTCATGCAAGGCAAAAAAGCAGTAACATAATGTTGATTTGTTTTGGGTTGTGGCGAACGTGCAAATCACTCAGAAAGGAACAGATGAAATGCCTGTATTCCTGTAGTGTTGCACAGAAAAAGGAGGAAGCCCCAGCGAAGCAGACAGAGCAAGGACGGTGCTCCTGCAGGAGCATGTCTGAATCACAGTCCTTGGGGATGAAGCTGTACTGCCAATAACTATTCACGTACAACTCTGCTGTGCCACGCAAAGATGGCAAAAAATACTGTAACATCCAAAACATTCTTCCCACCAAAGGCTTCTCTGTAAGTGCTGGGTACTGAATCCCCTGTGTCTACAGGGCTCTATTCACACTTGCTGGGGAGGATTCCTCCCTTCCTTATCTGAATACAACAATGCAGGAAAAACACCTTCTCTTCTGTTATCTAAGGTGATAATGGAGAATTGCAGAAACTTGTCCGGGTGCTGTGAGACGCTGTCACAGTGTTTGCAGAAAATCATCGCCTAAAGCATGAACAAGGGCTAATTTTTCCAGGTTAAAAAAAATCTTTGGGGACTTAAATTAAAGAGCAATGCAAAACATTTAACTGTATTTGTTAGCTTCATCTGACTGTTAAGGATTTTACCTCCTGGTAGGCGATTCCCAGGAATAACAGCCTTGTTCTGAATGATAAGCTGGTGTTCACCCCTTATGGCAGAAGTTCTGAATTTCAGTTTGGTAACCGGGAGTGGCAAAGTCATTTTTACCATGTCTGGCATAAACCACTTCAGTGGGATCAAGAGAGGACTGCAACACACCTGGGCAACTTGCTTTAATTCAAGCCAGTATATAAATCTTATAACAACACGGGATTTTATTCCTAAGTCACAGCTTATTTTAGAAATGATCTATCTACAGAGATCGTCCTCTTTCTCCAGTCAAAAGTGTTAATGTAACTCTCAAGCAAAATTATTCTCCATGTAGATGTTTTCTCCTTAAGGAGAAAGGAATACAGCTTTTGAAATCATATTGTGTCCCATAATTGTCCTGAGAAAGTTAGGGAAACTGGACCTTTTTCAAATAGGATAACTCTGATGGAGCAGCTCCCTAAACCACACCACAGTAAGGATGTAAAAATTATACTCTAAAGTAAAAACAGCAGTTTCCAAAGCAAACAACAACTTGTTAGGTCATGTTTCTGAGCCCTGTTACCTTATTGCGAGTTTCATAATATCTGTTCTTTTATTTTAAGAATTTAACTATCGGAGTCATGCTATACGGAAATTTCAGTTTTTATTATTTTTTTAAGGTACATCTCCAGATATGAAAAGCACGGCTTAAAGTTCAAGCCAGCTGAAGAGTTTAAAAGGGTCAAGTTTACTTTTTTTTTGTAGATTCACATAATGTAATGATGCGAGTGTCATAGTTCACATGCTGCAAGGCAATAAAGCATGCGCTGCTTGAGAAAAAAGAAAAAAAAACAACAACTGAAGTAGCTATAAAGAAAAACTTGCACTAATAGGCAACTGAATTCACACCACTAATTACTGCAGAATATAAAAAATTATTTCCAATAAGCAGAAATGAGTACAATTATTTTTTATAATTAAATGTTGCTCTGACTCAGCAGATGGATTCAGTGCCATTGCCATTGTTCACAACTTTCTCAAGTAGCAATGCAGCTTGCAATGGGAAGCTCAGAAAACACTGCACCAGACATGTCTGTAGAAGTGACACTATTTTGAGAATGAGAGTGTAAAGGGGGTAAAACTTCTCCTCCCCACCTTGGCCCAGCAAGAATTAGGTAAACAAGCATGCGTGAAGAACTATCGGCACCGTTTCACCTCCACAAAGGCAGCATTTGTCGTTCTGGTTTCAACACATGCTCTTTGAGCACTTATCCGGTGCTCTCAGCCCTCTTCCTATTACTGATTTCCACAGAGTAAATTCCCGTCCGCGAACTCACTCATTTGGCACTAGCCCTCGCTGGCGAGAGGGAAGCGCGAGGCAGTGAGGAGTCTCCTTACTCAGCTTCCTCAGCCCGCATTTGCTCCCCAGTCATCCAAATCAAGGAAAAGATCTAAATCTAGGGCAGCTCTACGAACTGCCCATGCAAATCAGCTGCTCTGCCTGTAAACTAGGAGCAGCATTTTCACCTCCCACCACACTGATGTCAGTGCCACGGGAATTCTCTGGAATTCAGAGTGAAATAGCTTTTTGTTTCACTTTGACCTGTGCCCGTGCTGTAGCGAATAGATGTCAATGTGCAAACAGCAACAGTGCCAGGCCGGAAAAAACCCCAGATCTCACAGAAGACAGCACTTTGCACGATAACCAGGCCTCCCAGACATAAAATGCTTTGATTAAATTGGGGCAGCTCTGAAGCAGGCAGGCAAAGGCAGTATCGATGTTTTCTCATATGTAAAGATATTAGTGAAGATTCCGACTTGAGTAATATTTTCCAGCATAGCTGAGCTTTAAATTTAATGAGATCCTCATTTATATTCTGAAAAAAGGAAGAGAACAGAAAACTGCACATGTACTGGAAATCAGCAAAAAATAACATTAAGGCAAGCAAATAAAAACATACTGGTAATTTTTATCCTTGTGCTCCTTGGCCTTATTAAAACCCTCTCTGGAGCTGCTCTCAGCAGCTCTACCCTGCAACCCAAAGAGGTCGTATCAACAATCTCACTGAGCAGTAAGAGATGCAGGGAGCCACTTACTGAATTATGGCCACAGGGACAGACACCCTGAGGGGCTGCTGAGCCAGGGAGAGCCGCAGCACAACCAAAGCCAGCATCTGATAAAATTTAAGGAAACACAGAAGAGAAGAAACTGTTTTTCCCTCCTCTGTCCCCACTGAACTTAGAGGTGATTGCAGAGTTCCTCAAAGGATTGAAAGAATGAAGTAAACAGCAGAAAAGGTGGAGCAGAGGGATGGCTACAGGCAGTACAAGCAATAAACTCCAATTCCACATTTGCCATCTAACAAGTTTTTTGATATATGTCTTTTCACCCTAGACTTTCATATTAAACTTGGCAGGGAGGCAAGCCAAGCAATCAAACAAATCTGACAGAACATACTTAATATAATATTCCCAAAACACGCCAATTGGAGTCAATATGTACAACTCCCTTTTGTTGGAATATATGCTTGTGCGTGTCACATCTGCAGGTAGTTCAATAATATTAATGAGAATTTATGCACCTGAGGAGAGAAGTGAAGGCATCAGTGAAGTAAGTTTCTGGTTCAGATATAGTGGTTATGCTCCTGGCTGCCCGGAAGAAAGCACACAAGGAAATTGCTAAACATATTTTGCTTCATTTCTTTAAGTTATAGCTGGCTGTAAATTACTTTTAATAAACCCATTATTCAAACCCTTTTGAGAACATTTAAGCACCAATAATGTTTACTATGCCAATGCACTGCGAGCTCTTATAAGCCATGTATCTTACTGAAAGTCACCGGGCCAGTTCCATCGCTATGATTCTCATGAGCTTCCTTTGGTTCTGGCAATTAGGCCGTCTGCCAGGAGCTGAAATCATTAGCAATAAAAAGAAATGCAATAGCTCTGCTTTGTAGTCCCTTCAGTCAGTCCTGGTTCCATTAACCACTGGGGGCACCATGAGAATCAGGTGAACAAAGAACAGTAACAGAGGACATTGTAAAAGGGAGGAAATTTTAAAGGAGCACTGCAAAGTCAATGGCAAAACAGAAAAAAAAAAAAAACAAAAAACAAACCCAACTTTTTCACAGTGAGATTTCTTTCAGAGCAGCACTAGGCATTTCATCACGTCCCTTTTACAATGTCACACTCTGTGGTCCTCACCACTGCCTCTCAAACTTTACTCCCCTCTTGCTTGCTCAGGCATTTGATCAAAATTATTTCCTGTTATTTATGTGTGTGTGCATAGGCACACATGGATCACATTCTTGATTAAGGCGTTTAAGCACTGCTGCGATTCAAATAATAACACTAATAATGGATTAACCAGCAATGGGCATTAGTGCAGCTGATGATCTTTAGCCTCCTGCCTTGAGCCCGCAGGAAATCAGAAGTCTTTGCCCAAAATTGAAGCTGAGATGTACAGAGAATGGAAATTCTGTTTGATGAAGGAGTTTGGATTTTAGAGCTCTGTTGTTTAAAGCAGCGTGAAACCTGCAAATTTCAAAATCTTCAGAGAGAAAATAAACAAATCCAATACACTGAGACCAGATTGATGGAACAGCATTTTCCAATGAGAAAATAATTGTATTAAGTTTTTTTCCACTTAGCTGTAATATCAAAGAATATAATAATATTACTGCTAAACAATAATCTCTTTAAATGGCCTGGAGAGTGTGGCTGAAAGCCAGTGGGTATTACAGTGAACCAGTGGTAATGTACAGCACAAAACAATCCCCAAACTGCTCAAAAATTCATTTCATGATATAAAATATATATAGCATTCTTAAATGTGAAAATTTTTAAAAGGCCAAAATTAACACAAGTGTAAAGTGAAGAAGGACACATGACCACATTCACAGAGTTCTGCCTTGTTCCAGAAGACTGAGAAAAGTTGAATAGGGATAAAGTTTCAGTGACTATAATCACTGACCAAAATCAGCTATAATTCATCCATGGAAAAATGTTTATGGTACTGCCAGATTACTCTCCAAGACAACAAAGAGCACATGCTCTCTTACTGCCTTTTTGAAAAGAGGTTACAGAAAACTATGTTCCTACCTAACCTCCAATATATATTCTTTTATGCAATAAACAAACACGAGTTCTAATTTTTCATTTTAATCTTTTATCACTAAGGTCCTCATTCCTCCTAAAATCATGAGACTTCTCTCCAGACTTGGGGAGAACACATACGTTGGATGATAAACCCAGGGATGATCTTTTTTCTCTGAGCCACAGGATATATCTACTACACACTCAATCACCCTCCTATATTTCTAGTGCATCTAACAAAGTGTTTCCTACATGCCTCTGGCAGTAACATAAAAATATTGCATTAAAATAATCCAGTCCACAGGGAAAAAAGTGCATATGGAATAAATAAAATGGCAGTAGTAGTAAACATGTCCTTCATTGCATTAATCACAATAATTTTTTTCTCTTCATCAGTTAGCAGACGATTCAAAAAACACAGTTAAAATGCAGAACCTAATTCTCAACAAACCTGGGCTCTGCATGGGCTTTTGCTTCTCATAGCTAAAAGCTAAACACACCAAGGAAGCATGTCACACCCAAGGATTTCACTCGAGGGTGTTTGTTGTTAAACAAGCAATCAAAGCAGTGGTTAAAGAACACAAACTGCCAGACATCAGACCACACTCATTATGTCTAACATCTCCCATGTAAAAGGATAAGGTAGCTTTTACCCAGCAAAGGACATTGAAACCTAAGGCAGAAGTGATGGCACTTGAAAAGCACACTCTTGCTTTCTGGTATCTCTACTCACCTCCTTCCTTCACCCCAACTGTCTCAGTAAAGTCAATTATAACACTCCATTTCATACATGTGCAAAATGCACACGTGAACTGTGTAGGAGTCAAACATAAAACACTTATGAAAAACAACCACTCTATCAAAATAAAAGAAAAAAAGAACAAACCACAAAATTCCCAAGGACAAGAGATATATCAAACTAAAACCAAAATACAACCAACCAAACAAACCCACCAAAACAACAA
This sequence comes from Dryoscopus gambensis, assembly GCA_013389985.1. NCBI lineage: Eukaryota > Metazoa > Chordata > Aves > Passeriformes > Malaconotidae > Dryoscopus > Dryoscopus gambensis. Next base: position 13,092 of record WEIT01026922.1, read on the forward strand.
CAGCAGCAACAAAAATCTTTGTCAGAACCGGCTTAAAAGTGCCAAAGAGGAAAAGAAATATTGCAGCATATCATCAGTACAAAGCGCTTCATAAGCCTCCTTTGATGTTTCTTGCAGAAGGTATAAAGAATTCAGAGACAAAGAAAGAAAAGTGTGATACTGCAGGATGGGAGGTGTCAGAGTCCCTGTCCTGGCAGTCTGATCCAGTGGTATCTGCAGACAGTACTGTCCTCACTTTGCACATATTCCTCAAGATCCTCATTCTCAGAAATACATCACTATTCCACAGCTGTGTAACTTTGGAAGAAACTGAGACAAAGCCTGATTTGCAGTTAGGATTCAAGAAGGGCAAAGACTTTTGAAACCAGAAAAACTAATCTGAACCAGTCACCCAACCCCAAATACATCTAGAAGCCAGGACAAGAAAAACCTGCCGATGAAAAAAGTCCAGCACAAAAATCTCCGGCAAACCAACCAACATGACTATTATTGCTGAAGCAGATGTCAAGAGGCAGTTCAAGCTAAAAACTGATGCTTGATGTAAACCTATAGATCTTCAAAAGCGCCTGTGAACTTCATAGATTCAATCTAACCTAAGCCAAAGCTTTTATTATCTCTGTTTTGCAATAACCTGACCAATGTCAATGATACTATACAAAAGAAAATTCAGGCTCCAACCTTTTATTTTTATTGCCATCTTCGTCCCAATCAAATATTTTTCCTAGGTTAAGTCTCTGAAGAGTTCTCCCACTCTTTTTTGCAGCCAAAATTGGTACGACCCTTCAGATGAACATCTCTCTTTGTCTCAAGCTCTGAGCCCCCTTCATTCCTGAAACTCTTCAGGCCTCCT
>WEIT01026930.1:6105-16905 GCA_013389985.1 Dryoscopus gambensis
TGAGATATTAAACCAGGTTGCCCAGGGAGATTGTGGATGGCCCAACTCTGGAAGTGTTCAAAGTCAGGTTGGATAAGATCTTGAGCAGCCTGGTCTAGTGGGACATGCCCATGCCCATGGCAGGGCAGGTTGAGTTTAGATGGTCTTTAAGGTTACTTCCAACCTAAACATTCTATAATTCTATGATCCTTTAAGGAGAGCTAAGGTTATATATATATATGTAAAAAATATATAATAGGAACAGTTTTCTGTTTTCATCCCACTTCAGCCATAGCTTTTAAACCTGAAAATGCCACACAGACTGCAGAACACACAAGATGACGAGCTCACTGCTTTCTGTAAAAACCCCCCAAGAGACAAAACCAATACTTTGTTGTTATAGTAAGGCTCATGACACAACTTTCTTATATTCACACTATATTTTTTTAAAGTTTACACAGCACAGATCACAAAAATAACAAATCTCCATGAGAATATGGAGGCTTCATCTTGCAGGCCATTTATCTTTTTTAAAGTACTGTGTCACACTAATCACACACACTAATCTCAATCAACTGTTGATTTTAACTGTGAAGTGTAATCCATCTGATCAATATTCCACAGGCTGACAATGAAATTTGGATGGCTCATCACATTGCATTTGGCACTGCAAGCTCTAAGCAGAGAAGTGATCCTTGATGCACAAAGCACACAACAAAGAATTGTCCTCTCCCAAACACTGACTTTTTTCAAGAATTGTCCTACATCTTGCACGATGAGGGGTTCTTGACTGCACTCCTGCATGTTAACCCTACTGCATGGATGTCCTCAGCAAAAAAGTCCTAAAGCCCAGAGCTCCCTTACCATGGTTGCTGTTGCTGGGCTTTCTTTTCCCCAGGAACCTGACACCTGCTCCCACCCTCCATTCATCAAGTTCTGGTTTCTCTGTAAGGGAATTGCTCTGTTACACTTCACCAGAAGAAGCATTCACCAGGTAGAGAGTAGAAGCAGTCGATACTCATGATTCAAGTAATGGTCCAGCAAATGGGAGAAAGTGACAGGGGCCAAGCCACCAAAATGAAACATCTGGCAGCACGTGGCAGAAGACTATTTCTGTGATGACCAAGCATCTCCTTTTTTACTGTCAATACAGCAAGTCACTGAAAATTGCCTTTTAATTTGAACTAATGGTCACTGTCTGTTGTGGTCAACCCACTTTTGCCCAGTGTTGTGCTGTGGCTTACCATTTTCAGGAGTACAGCTGCCGCCTTTTTCATCTGACACCCAGTAGAAAGGGAATATTCTAGCTTGCACAATTCCAGCACCCAGACACTGACATGTCTTCTGCAGCACTCCAGAGGTAACCACTTACCAGTTATGAAAGGCAAAGAGCATCACAAACATATCCTGTAGCACAGGAAATCCCCCCTGTTGTAAGGAGAGGAGGTTGGTAGTGGGCAAAAAAAAAGAGAAGAAACCATCAGTGATGCTTTAGGAGCTGACCTGATAAACAGGAGACAGGCAGGACTAGGTTTTGGCAAGAAACAGACTTGTCTCCCTTGTCATGATAGGAAAACAGTGAGTCATGACACTGTCACAAGGCTTATTTAACTTTTGGTAGGTTGCTTTTGAAGGATAATGGCATAATTTGTAGGGGCCATTGCACAGTAACAATCAGCAGACTGAATGATCTGTTACACAGATCTTTGGGGTTTTTTTAGTGTAAATGTGCTAAGAAAACAAAACTTTTATCATATTCTCTCATTCTGTGCCTGGGTTTTCTCTTTCAAACCCTCAGAGAAATATTCATGTAATTAAAAGAAACAGAAATAAAATTCAGAGATTTCAGAAATGTAGAACTAAAACAATGTGCAGCATTTGCAGACCTTCTATCATATGTATTTGTCTTTTTTATATATGTATATACCTCTTTTTAAATTTTAATTTTCAAACTGAGTATTTCCCAGGTTCTCTATTTAAAGAAAAGAACAAAGTGCACATTTGAATTCCTCTGTTGAAATCCGTGAAAGATAAAATGAAAACATGTCAATTTCTATCAGCTGAGTGCAAATAAGAGTGACTGACAGCTTTATCTAGATTTCTTTCCTAGCAAGCAGGAGGTTAATAGTCATAGGATCGAATTAAAAAAAATTTTTTTTTCTTGATTCCAACTGCTTATTTTCCAAAGTGCCTTTAGGGTTCACTTCAAAAGGTTCTGTTTCTAAGCATACCCATGTAGTCTAGAAAAATGACAGTGGTTTAAAGATCATTCAACAAAACCACAGTGTCACAATTTGGACTATTCTGTTGCCTTGTTTAAATATTTTTACAGTAGTGTGACTTGCCAAATCTAGCTGAGAGGCTCTCATAATCACGTATGTCATGGTCTATATTTTTATGACACACGCAATTCAGTCTAGATTTATTGAAACAGAATCCCCCATGGGCAAAAGAAAATCTGTTCCCGGTATTTCACATGTCCCTAATCTCTGAGCCAGGTTCCCAAAAACTAGAGTACATGCTCTGTGGAAACAGCTTGCTTTAATCCCAAATATGCACTTTACAGTTTAACTTTGAAGACTGCAAGGGACAGTAAGTAAGTTGTGCGAGAGACAAGATTCATTTTAGTTGGACAAAGAAAGCTTTGAAATGTACTTCTTATTCTTTCCCATCGAGCTTATTCCCAGTGCAAGATATGAGGGCCAGTGGGCACGGGACGGCGTTTGTGCCAAAGGCGCCCTGCTGCTGCAGAGCTGTGTGCCATGCAGCACAGTTAAGCTCAGCCCAGTTGCCAGGCCACTGCCTGCCTCAGTTTGACTGTATTCCATAGGTGTAACTGCTGAGAAACTATTTAGCTTGTTCAGTCAGAATTGCATCTAACTGCTACTTTTTAAAGGTCATATCTAGACAAAACATGAACTAGTAAGCAACTGAGGAGCTGCACTTAGGTAGCAAAAAATAACCTTTGCATTTTTTTAATACATATAACATTCAAAATTAAAAAACAAAACAAAACAAAACCACCAAAAACCCAAAACCAGCTGAACAAAGGGGGGAAAAGGAGAAAAAAAATGGTTCTGTAAATGTGTTCAGGCTCTTTTACCATATTGGAGAATTAAACTAACAAATAATCTCTAGATAAAGCAAGAGAGGAGATAAATGGCAAGTGTAACATGAACTCTGTGGATGTTTATGACCCTCTTCTAATCCTTTTACACCATTCAGGTAGCAGAAGAGACTCTGGATGAGTCTAGAAAGATGTTCAGAGAATGGAAACTACAGAGCAGCCAAAAGAGCCCACAGTGCATTTATTGCTCGTAGTAGACAACAGTGTTCCTTTTCCATCACACATCTCCAGCAACAACTGAAAGCTCCGGAGGGCATCACCACTGCAGCACATGAACAATCACACCAGCCAAGACTGCGCCGAATGAACATGATCTACAATGGCGGGAGAAATGCAGAAAAGGCATCTGTGGGAACATTTTCAAAACATTTCAACAATTTGAATTTTCTGATCCCAGAAATACCAGATTGAAAATATATCTCAGAGAAGAATAAATTAGTCCAACTGCAGTATTTTCTCTGCTTTAGACAGCTGTTTTTGGCTACTAAAAAAAGGTGTAACTTAATTAGAATAATGCGAATGCTGCATTTGAAACTGGAATGGTTTCCCTGCCTTGATATAAGGGGTTTAAAACTTGCAGCGTGCATGTTTTGAGTAAAGGAAAGTATTGTGTAAGCTTCACTGGTGGCAATTCTGAAAACTTATAATTGTCTACAGTTGCCTTTTGAAATGGCTTTGTCAAAATAGAAGGCCTGGAGCCAGGAAGCTCTGATACCTAGCCCTGGACATGACACACGCTCACTTGGGTAATTTATGTAGACTCAATCCTGAAAGATATTAAAGGCTTCCTGTGAGATGCAGAGATGTAGCCCTGGCATGGATTTTTGCTGAGATGTTTCTTCTGGAATACCATTTATCTTTCCTGCTGCTGTGGTGAAGAGAGAATGATGTGGAGGAGTTGGATGTTGCAATATTGTGCTTTCATTGCTGACAGGCCAGATGGCAAAACAACTGGTATCACTGGGATGGATGATGCTAGTTTGTCCTGTCTGCCTCTAAAGGCAAAAAGAAAAAAAAAAACAAACAGCTCTAAAGACTGCACTTTTTAAACAGACAGGTATGGGGGGGAGGGGTAAGGCATGACTTACCTTGGGTTCAAAACAGCAAACACATAGTTTGTTCCTGATTTATATGAAGAGCTCACATAGCAGATTATTGAAATGTGAGGTTGGTTTATGGGACAACTTTACATAAGTGTGTTCCGGCACACTGATGATTTGCCAGATCACTGAATAGTAATTCCCCTCTTCTTTCTTCACAACCTTTTCCCCCCACAGCTCCCCTTCAGTAACAACTACACAAAAACCCAGCTGCTGCTCCTCTGCTTGATAACTGTATTGTTTAAGGATAGCTGGCCAGCACTAAAGTCTGAAGCTGTTTTCCTCTTATAAACCTATATAGAAAGTAAATTACAATATTTCAAAGGAGCACACAAGTTCAGGGCTCACATAATGACAGAAAACTTTGGAGCTTACAGTGCCTTTGCCAGGGAAGGGTCTCCCAGTTACTAGTATTTCCTTTGCCAACAAATAGTAGACCAGTTATTGAAGATTCATAACCACAATGTTAAATAGATCCATTTATGTAAGAACAATGCAGCAAACTGTGTGGATCGGTCAGCAGATGGGGCAATGTGTAGCCTGACAAAGCTCTGGAGCGTTCTGTTACTGAAGGATGGAAAATAGGGATGACATTGCCCTCTCGTGGGAAACCGCTGAAGTGGAAAGCAGAAAAGCTCCAGCCGGCTGATGCCGGCAAGGTTTGTTAATCCTGCGAGTCTCATTACAGGAGGCGCTTAAACCTCGGAACATTTGGAACATTTTCGTTCCATATGCTCCAGTCATTCAGAGTTGAGAATGTGTGGCATGCTACAGGACCAGGATTAAATCTTTATTTAAAAATTCAGTGTGTTGGCTAGGGATATAACTCTGAGGTTATAGCTCAGAGGCATGCCTTTAAAAGTCAGCTATTTGAGGTCAGGATTCTCTTTACTGAAAGAACAGAGTGAAAAGCTCCACTTTTTAGTGTTTTAGCCTAAGAGATATGATAGAGCTGTGCCACGGAGAGCTAAATCTTGCTAAGACTGCTTTGCTTTAAAAATATCCCCTCTGTTCTGTCACCATGCAGTTCAGATCATATTCCTAAATGTATAATTCATACTGTACAGAGTGATGGCATGGAGGTGATTTAGGGTTAACTTCAGAGGACTTATAAACTATTTATGGTCTATTCTCAAAAACATGTTATACAGTGGGTTACTGTCCAGCCGTGATAATGGTGGACATTAAAAATGGGCTGTCCTGGGGAGTTACATTTTATAAAGAAAGCTGATACTTATTTTTGCCTAGATCTCATCTTGTAAAAGATGAACTATTCAACTGGTAAACTGGGGATGAAGGAGAGTGAGCAAAAGCAAGAAGGAGGGGACAGGTTAAGGACAGGAAGGCTGAGAACAGCCTTAAGGAAAGCAGCATATTATCCATGCCGAGATATGTTTCTGAAGTCCATGTGGTTGCAAGGACAAAAATACAGGACAATCTCAGGATATCTTCATGAAGGAGACACACAGGCCTACAGGTGGGTCACTGCCAACAGCATATATAGGATTGTTATAGTAAGCATGGCTGCTAGAATATTAACCATTAATAAACATTCTCTTCTCAACACAAGAAAAATATTCCCAGCACTTGTCATCCACTGTGGAGAGCACCTGTTAGGAAGCATAGCAAAACTACACAGGAATAAATTAAACTAGGTACGTCCTGGTTTTAGAATGGCTTGTCTTTCTTCTATTCTCCATAAATACATATATGCATATATGTATGTAGGCACGTATGTATAAATGTGGGTAGGAACTGCAGTGACTAAGTGAAATCTTACTCTCTCAAAGAACTTGTTCAAACTGTCTCAAGTTCAGTTTATTTGGGATGAAGGACACATGATGAGAGAACAAGCCATACCTTGCTCATACACCAAATAGTGCTTTGAAGATTTGACTGGCTTTTGTAAAGCTGAGATGGGCAATAAGAGGACTCTAATTGACCAGTGCACACAGAAAGAAAACATTCAGACAGCTTGTCTTTCAGGATAACACGATAGAAGAGAAGGCAAGCACCTTTAAAAAAAAAGCTAACTTTACTGTGTTGGATATTTCACCAAAAAAAGTGTTTAAAGAGAGAAAAATGGTAGCAATAATGTATCTATAGATAAAGCCAGCTGGGTTGAAGTTACAAGCAAGAGGAACTGTCTCAGGTTGACTTCTATTCAATTGCCAGAGCTCAGCCAAAGGAAAGCTGTCATGCTGCAGTGAGCAAAGCAGTGCCTGGGTTTGGTGCGATGCTAACCCCAGCCCAAACAAGCAGTGCAGCACCCAGGACCCTGCCCACTGCCGCCACTGGCACTGCAGAGCAGTGATCAGAGCAGCATTACAGCTGCCAAACCAGAGCTGCCCTACGAGCTCTCTAGTGGCCCTCAGCATCTCTTCTGGGCAGCAGAGTCCTCAGGGTCCACCCACAATACAGCAAACAGCTAGAAAAATACCCTCTGTGTGCTGTTACCGGGTGTATCAATTACCTTATCCTTCTGATACGTCTGCAGGTGACAGAACAACGTTCCAGTAGCAAAAAAGAAATGAAGGTAGTGCCTGGCCTCCCGGCTCTAAAGGGTGTTTTGCCAAGTCTCTGGACCACAAACCTTAGAATGCCTAGTTGTCTGAATGAATAAAGTGGAGCTGTTCCAGTGTAACCCCATCCCTCCTGGACCCTCATGTAACACGCAGCCCCCAGCCCCTCAGTTCCAGTCCCAGCTTGTCCTGAGAGTCTCAGTGTATCTTAACTCAGAATTATATGGCTGAAAGAAAAAATTCCATTTCTCCCTCTCTGGATGATCCCATTCCTTTCACACAGCTCCCTAAATTCCTCATCCTAAGATGGCCATCTTCCCTTTTCCTCTCACCCCAGCCTAAGCTGTCTGTCCAGAACCCAGTTGCTGCCTACTCAGCTTCTTCTGCTCTGCTGTCAGAGGTACTGCTGCTCACCCTCCCACACAACTACTCTGGCTCCTTCTTTCACAGAGGTTAAAAACCACAGGCACAAACTGCTTTTACCAAAAATCTGCCTGGGCAAGACACTGAGAGAAGGAGAGAAGAACATGTCCTAGAAAAACTGATACAGTAGCCACAGCAAGAGAGGATTTAAGTATGTCTTTAAGACAAACAACCTGTCTCTTTAAATGCACTTAGAAGGTACCTGTAGTGACTATGCATCCTTCCTGGGCTCTACATTACATCTGGTGTCATGTGTGCCGTGGAACTTCATCATTTTTCTTGGAGTAATGTTCTTTTCATATACTGCAACTGTATAATTTTTCTTGGAGTAGTATTTTCTCTCCTTTTTCTTTTTTAGGATATACATACATTTGTTGGTGTGAGCATGTAACACAACTTGTTATGATGGCATTTTTCATTCATACTTTTCTGAAGAGAAAAATACAGATGTATGAAGGCTCAAAATCATTTAACAATTAAAGCTACAGGCCTTTTAGCTGTATTGTTTATACTCACGGGAAAATGCAGTTCTTTCCAAATATTTCAGACCAAGAGAGCATAACTTTTCACAGTCTCTTACAATCAACTTTTCTAACTGAAAATATTCTAAAGGCAGTGTGGTTTTGTGAATTATCTGTAGACTCTTTACCACAATTGTGCAGTGAGTCCATAGTTGTAGTTTGGTAACCAGTGGCTAAGGAATCAAATCACACCACAATTTGTGTTCAGGTCCTGGCATTGCTACAAAATTCACAGGCAACTTTTTCAGACACTTTCATTATATCTTGTTTTCTCGCTCAGTAAAATTAATATAGATCATATCAGTGGCTTCCGAGGACTGTTGGGATGACTGTGTTTTGACAATGGTGACATCTGGGTAGATGTGACCAGAGAGGCACAGAGTCATTATTAGATTTTACCATCAAATAAACCCTTCCACTCAGAGTTAGATTTCAACAGAATTTAAGGAAAGAAGATTAGAAAGTTTAAAAAACAGTCAGTAACCAAAGAGCAAAGAATCGTCATCATCTTTTGTTAAATTAAGTGTTTAAAAAAAGCACCTGGTTTAACAGTTGCAGAAAACAAGCAGATTCGTCTACAAGAGAAGAGTCAAAACAAACAGTAGCGCAGAAGAAAACAATTCTGCCTTTAGCAGCTGCCTTGCCTTCCCTGAAGCTGGGTAATGACATAATGTGTCAAAAGGTTTTAAAAAGCGTAATATCTTAACCACTTTTGCTTGAGAAACTTTTAAGCATTTCCCTGTCTAGTTTATAGCTTTACAGATTCTAATATTTAGAAGGAAAGTTTGTTTTACAAGACTAAAATAAAACATTGATTGCTTCATTGGTTCTCATAGCAGATCATTTTTCCTAGGGGGCAAATCCTCTTGTTTAATTAGAGGCTAGGAAACAAACCTTGAAAATCTGACCTGGAGTCTGCTGTTTTTCTTGTGCTTATTAGTTTCTATTTGTGAATCTATTTGCTGGTTTCACACTAAAAGCAATGCCCTTCCATTTATTTTTTCAGTTATGAGTCCTAAGAGAAAAAGCATTCTGTTTCTTATCATTGCTACTTCCATCAACTTCCCTTTGCTGTTATTTCAGTCTATAGCAACACAGCTCAAGATTTCCACTTGGTGCAAAATAATGCAAGAATATTGCTGTTCCACACTTGCAATATTCAATTATAAGGATCGTAATATCTGAGCATGCTAATCAAAATGCTGATAGTAGTACATTTTACATGGGAAATAATAGTTACTTTGCTACATAATAGAACCTATCTTAAAATGTATTTTCTTCTAAAATTATGGTTAATGTTTATGTAAATTGTAGAAATGTTCTCAAAGAGAAACAGGGCATAAGCTGAGAAAATGGTGTCCCTGGAGATCAGTGTAATGGTTATGGTGAGATCAGTGCCAGGGAGAAATATAAATTTCTGTGCTGTGCTGAAAATCTTTCTTCAATTATTTAAATCTCACTTAAGTCCTATTTTTAGAAGTGAATTTAATTTGAATGGGCAATAGACCTTGTTCTAGCATAAGAGAGAATTTCTCTTCAGGAATCTGTCTGGTCTCATTTGGACATTTGTGCATTGCAGGGATGTATATGAATGTGATTTAGTTTCTCTCTGGAGAAGATCATCTGCCTGAGACAGTGGTGATGAAATAACTTCCGAAACAGTCTCTGCAGTTTCCGACACACCTGTAACTAATAATGTATTATCTCACTCTCTGAACTAGAAAGAAAAGAGAGGAGTGAATAAAAGATATTAAACATTAAATTAGTTTTAAATAGAAGAACTCTTTTATCATTGCTTTGGTTTTATACACAGAAACATATTTCCTGCTATGATAAACTAGAAGGATGAGAAACCACTGAAGTATTCTCACTGGGATCAGACAGTTACCTTGTAGGGCATCAGGTCAGTGACATTGCTGAAATACTTTTCATCCAAAGACACAAATTAGAGACTGGCAAGCAATTCTCGAGTTTATCATCAGTTTTAGGAGAGTCAAAGAAGTTTGGAGCTCCATGCAACCTTCCATGGAATAAAGTACAATATTTCTCTAAAGAAGCGGTATTTTTTCCTGGACAATCACTGTTGGGGAAAAAAGGCTTTGTGTTTCAAGGCTGTTAAAAACATAGCAACACATTTTTTGTGCCTTTTTAAAGTTTCAGAAAGCCATAATAAGGTGCAAGCTGTGTGAGTCCATATTCTCTTTTCAATAAAACAGATTATTAAGCAAAAGTTTAATTTTTCAAGACAAGCTCGAAGACAGAGGGATTCTTAGTGTGGTGTGTCAGGAATAAAACCAGTAGGAGTGGAACCTTGCTGAAAAACCTCATAAACATGAAGTCATAAATGAGCCATGAAATCAGCATGGTGGAAAGATGACCAATTTTTTAATTTTTTTTTTTCAAGTAATGTAACTGCTAGCTGCTGTCCCATCCTGGGTAACTGATATGAACTAGAAATGCTTACCTGTCTGATCGACATGCCTCTTTGGTTTCTTAGTTCTCAGTTATTCATGATCAGTCATCAATTGTTTCACATTTGTTTTCAAGGTCCAACAGCAATTTAAGTTTTAAAGTAGTATAGTGTTGGATAGTTTAGTTTTTATGTGCTTTAAGATGATCTCTTTCTGTGGAGGTTACTTGGTATCGAGTGATATAAATCACAGTTCTGCCTATTTAAATCAGATGTATGTATACAGACCTTGAATTTTTAACTTAATTTTCCATCCTAACTTCCAGATTGTAACTCACTGGTCTAACTTTATATGTTCATTTTTCAAAAGGGAATCGATTTTTCTTTTAACATGCATTGTAACTCATACTGAATACAAAGAAAGTCTGCTTGATTTTCTCTTACTAATGCATGAAAATTCAGGAGATAGCATACTTCAGTACAAAATGGTAAGTGGAAGAGTCGTAAACATGGATGACAAAAACTGGAGAAAGAGGTGGAGAAATAAAGGTTTTATGCTGAAAACTGGCAAGTGACTACTGCTCCAGGGCTAACCTTGGAGCATTAACTGACCCTGTGTTTAGTGAGCTGTGACACCTCAGATTAAAATAGCCTTTTTCCTGAGTCCTCAGGAACTGAGAATTTCTTCCTTAGTAAAACATTTAAGTGTTCAGAGAGG
>WEIT01026937.1:15307-58892 GCA_013389985.1 Dryoscopus gambensis
CTCCTGAGCACTCACCTCTCCCACACAGCAATGAGTCACTGCTTCCACAGCAACTATTTAATGGTTTCAAGAGAAGTTCTATGGCGTGGTGCCCTCTTTGATGCTGTTTTTGTCCTGCCCTTCAGGAACAGGAGATGGAAAAGATGCCAGTCCATTTTTCTATTTGAATGATGCAAAATTACAATCTATTTCTTCTGAAAAATCGTAAGCGGCAGTGCAGCCACTCCACAGTGCAGCAGACAACTCCAGTGGCACAGCCAGGAGTGGAAGCCTCTGTTCAATATTATTTTCTCCATCCTTGGTGCTGAATAGCTACACAGTATCACCCCAATTAAAATCCATTTAAGCAACATGGGTGATTCACCCAAATAAACACAATTTATGTATTTGCACAAACACAAATGCCTTCCCTTCTCACTATTGTAACTGTTAACTGTATACTTACAAATAAGAAGTCTTTTGAACTTACAGGTTCAAGTCTTCTACTTTTAAATTTTATTCTTGCAAAGCTCTATTTGAGCTTGCAGTACTGAAATACTAAAGTTCTGCCTGTCCTATAGAAAACAATAGCCCTCAAAACCTAAAGTTAGGGACAGGGGAGGAGTGTTTTGCAAATACCCTGTAAAACATGTGGAATCTAAATGTTCTGGAGTTTTACATACTCCTGTTGACCAGAATTTAGGAAAGGAGGCAGTGCACCCTAGCCCTGTTACATGAGTTAAGTACAAAGTCCATTTAATATCCAGGCATCTGGATTTCTGGCTCTACATCAATGCTATGAGGGGAGGAAATGTGCAAATCCAAGAGGGAGGAGACCACAAGAGCAGAAGATGTGATGGCACATAAAGCTCCTTCCAAGTGTGTGACTGCATCACAGCTGGCCAAAATAGGAACACCCATTACCTATGAGTACAACAAATACCTGTGAAAATTTCTTTGTGGAAGGCTCCACACAGCTGCAAATCACTTCTCATCAGGATCTCATGTGGCCCTAAGTATTTATCAGACATTTTAGATTTATCTTAAAAGAGATAATCCTTTGCTCTTCAGCCAGCAAGGACTGGATTTAACTAGTGCTTGGTTCTGAGCACAGTGTTGCTGGAGGGTTTGTGCCAAGTCCTATGCTGCTTGTTCAGAAACATCCCTTCTGATTAAAAAAATAAAAATACATTTACTTGCATGTGAAACAGTATTTCCAGGAGCTCCTCTGTTACCTGTTCAAGCTCTTCCTTGATCATCTTGCCACCAAGGTATGAAGTAGATTCCCCTTGCTCACATTCTTCACTCTGTTTTACTGTTCCTGGGTTTAAAGGAGTTTTGCCCAAATAAACCCTTGTCTATACAGCACACTAAAACACTGTTCTAAATACATCTGCTTTGTACCACAGTGGGAAGTTTTCTCTACTATATGATCTTCACCTGCTTGTGAGAAATTATTTGCAGAGAGGAGTTTCCTTTTTACAGTGGGAGTTTGTCGTGACAGACATGGAACAAGAGAATACCAGCACCCCACCCCTACTTGTACAGCTCGTGTGAAGAGGGGCAGAATAACATTCTGGAAAAACACTTAACTAAAATTATCCCTCTTTTTGTTACAATGAGTATGATTCATATAAAGATAATAGTTACATAGAACAGTGTATTTTTAGACAAAAACAAGCCCTCCTTTTCACTTGTTTTAATAGACTTCTTACATGGGACTAATCAGTTTACATCATTTGTCATGCTCAAACACGATCAAATAATGAAATTTATGTTTTGAGTGACATTTTTGCAGCCAGAAACCAGGGAAATGGGTTCTTTGTAATTTGTCTATTCTACTCTTTGATAAAGTCCAATTCTTAGGATGCTGATTTCCCTGTAACTCAGAACTGGAGACCAAAATCCCTTTTCTAGGCTTCTAAACCTATTCAGACAAGAGTGAAGCAGTTTCTCACAGAAAACCAAAACTTAGGAATGGTCTTTCTCTAGATAATGCCACTGAATGTTCCAAGTTCCGTCCTCACCTACCTGCGACCGGTGAGCCTCCATGAGGCTTGCATAGGGGTCAGATTTAGCAGCATGTATCACAAAAGAGGTATTCTTGAAATCTACGGATTTTTTAAAGTTAATACTTAATTGTTTTAAACATCTCAAAGTAGACATGAAAAGGTAAGAAATACTAGAATTCACAGTGATTTGACCTTTCTATCACTAAAGATCTAAAATAAATTCCCTTTGAAAATTTTCAACATTTTTCTATATTTTAGCAGTTTCTTAATACTTGCCAGATCAAGACATATGGCCAGGTATAAGCAATATTCTGTATTTAGTATCTTGACATATTTCAATGCTGCAGTCCTTTAAATATTTTTTATTTCTGTTAATCAGAGAGAAGATGTGCAAACCATCAGTGACGAGGTCCCCGAGTAATGGAAAACTGGTATGCATTTCTCTATTTTGATTGGCTTACAAATAAGGAAAAAAATGGGGCCTAACACCCTCCTCAGAAGAGTATGTTCAACTTCACCACTGTGTCTTCATCCTTAATTTGCACTAGAAATTCCTGGCTCCTAGTATTTTCTAGCTAACGTGAAGATATTCAGGTTAGCAAAAACACCTCCAACTATGAAGAGCTTCAGAAGAATCTCAAGTTAGTGAATGATCAGGCCCTTTGAATGATTAGACTGAATCACCAAAACTCTCCCACTATATTACAAGAACTCAGAAACATGAAGTTCTTGCAAGTCACGTCAAAGGTCCGTTATTCAGAGGCATCAATAATGGGTGCAGAGAAGTGATCCTAAAGCTAGGAAAGATGTATGCTGCTTTGTCAAAATATGTTTCAAGGCTGCGTTTTTACTTTGAGGCACAAAGACTTCCTCAGTCAAATATAATGTCTATCATTTAGTAGTCCTTTATTGAACATGCTTAGCTTCCTTCCTGAAATTTAGCAGGTCTAATTCCTATGTCAGTCAATTCCACTGTATGCCACATCATCGTTTCAGAATAGCACTGGGTAATTTCTGCCAATGACTCGGACACCTTGTACTGAGACAGACAATGACAATCATTTCCTCTTCATATTCTCCATGAAACTCTCAAATTTTATGAACTTCACTCAATCATTCTCACCCAAGTTATTGTTTTTCCAGACTGCAATGTTCAGCCTATGGAACCCTGACATGTTATTCCATTTCTTTGTTGGCTTAACTGGGCCTCCTGTACTTCTGAACGGTCCCACCTGAGGAGGCCACACATTTGAGATGCATACATGTGTTTGTCCATCTATACATACATAGGCATACCTGGAAACACACACAGAACAACCTGCTCTGGTTTTCACTGCTTTCTTCATTCCTAACTTTTTTTTTTGAGTCATGATATTCATTTCAACAGACTCATTCTCTTCCTTTTCTAACCTCATTCTTTGAACATCCCTTACTTCAGTGCCTGTGCAGGAGACCGTTTCATTTGATAATTTTTAAAAAGCTAATTGCTTTTAAGACGTTTTTTCGGAATGCACATTTTTCAAAACTTCAATCCTGGTTTAAATATCATTATGGGCTCTGTGCAGACAGAGCCACAACCACATTCACAGTGTTTTCTCATGATGGAGCTCATTAAATGTTTGGTTAATTTTGGCAGGCTAAGCAAAACTCTGATATGCTTGCAAACAAATGCAATTGCACCACTTTCACAACTGACTCAATCATTTATGAGTTCAGCCCACTGCTGTCCCTCACACCATTCTTACTACACTGTTTGCTCTAAAATGTTTAGAGAAGGCAACTCCTTCTGTTACTACCTTTCTTCAAATCATTTAAGAGTTCTTGATCTCAAACACTGTTTCACTGTCTCACTGGAACTATTTCTCAACATCTTTTTTTGGACATTTTGACAGGTCAAAACAGATATGAAAACTGCAAGCAGTTTTAAAAGGTGAAATTTTTCTCCAGAGCATCAACCATTTTGGAATGCCCTGTAAAAGTCACGGCCACAACACTTGGATTCTTTTCTGGGTTTTGAGACAGCCAATCTAACTTTTCCCAGAGCACTAAAGTTCAGAGTTGCAGTTAGATTCAACAAGTTCTTCAAACAATTTTTGTGCTATAGCAAAGACAATCAGAAATGCAACCTCAAATTTTATTTCCTTTGGCTTTCCTTTGGTTGTTAGTGAAAGGGTGAGAATCAAGCTAGATAAATCAAGGGCACCTGAGAATTACTGAGAATCTCCTCACCGTAGACTCGAGAGCTGTTCAAATACACAAATCTGAGTTTAAATTTTCTTATGTCAAATATCATCTGAATTTCAAACACAAAGATGCCCCCCTGTAAAGCAGGAAAACAGCTTAAAGGAAGGTAATGCAGTGTCTCCTAGATGACTAGGAAATAGATATATATGAGACAAAGGTCAGATTTCAGGAATTTTACTTTACTTTTTTCTGTGTTGCCCAAAGTCACCACATAGCCACCATGTATGTGCTACACCCTTTGTATCTTCATTACTACTTGAACAAAATCTTGCCACAAGGATTTAAACAAGTTTAATTTGAGGGTGGTTCCTGTAAACACTTTACATAATGGGGTTTGCACTATAAGTACCTACAACTGCACCACGGCCACTGCCTGCTCCTGGAGCTGCATCCAGACTGCACAGGGCATTCACACAAGGAACTCATCCATTTAGTTGGCCACTGCAGTTTTGTCTGCACATGTTTATATCAGAGAATAAGAAAGAAGCATTAAGGTCTGAGCCAGGTTATCTTCCCAGAGAGGGACATATGTTACACAGGAGGAGACAGAGGGGACTGGCTGTGTTTTTAACGTGATGAAATGGACTCTGAGGCACATCCGTCATCTGTCAGCTTTCAGCCCTTACATTCTCCCAGCTCTGAAAGATGAGAGTCCATGGTTCTGTGTCTTTTAGGCATTTCTGTTACATGGATTGATATACTGAAGAGAGAAAAGGAACAAGTTTTGAGTAGTCATCTAAATAAGGGTCAGATATTTGGATTTTTTCAGCAAAGATGAATTAGAGGTCAGAATATAAAAAGAATAGTTGTTTCTCCTAATACTTGAAAAAGAATTTTGACAACAGCATTTTCTTTTCAAACAAAGGTTGAAACATTTCATATATAAAGACTGAAAAATAGAGATACCACAGTTGTCATTCTGTGTCTCACTGATTACATAAGAAGGGATTGTGTAGCAAGTTTTATGACTAACTGGGTGAATGACAAAAGATAATGGAATGCAGAAGTTAATTTTGTCTACTTGAATCTTGGGGGTTTTATTTCCAAATGCTTTTTCTCATGATACCAAAAAGGGTAGAGTTTTTGTATTATGTAGATACTCCCTCACCTCCCCACACTTAGAAAGCAAGACGTCGCAGTGAAGAATCATTTTATATAAATGAAGGCAAAGGAAACTGGAAATTACTAACTAGTTTCAGGCATTACTAGCATTACAGCTTTTGTGACCTGGTCTAACATACAGAAAATCCAACTCTTAGAAGCAATTTTGTAGGAAAAAGAGATATGTTCCAACTTCTGCAGAATTCAGTTCATAGTTAAGTACCACTGCATCCCAACACTGCTCCCCAGAATACACAAACCTTTCTAAGCCACACAGAATTCTCAGCTGTCTTTGTTCTGCAACAAATTTACAAGTTTTACCTGCTTGGTATGTGTAAATAAATGTCCCTATGGGTATACCATAGTTAACAAATACTTGCATCTTTCGCAATTTCAAAGTTAAAACGAAGAAATATTTCATATTTTCTGAAAAATAAGAGACAATATATAAAAGTCCCAGTGTAATATTCCTGTAAACTTCTGACTGTTCCATGCTGCTTAATAATACAGAAGTCAAGAATAGAGACTATGCGAGGGACCCTTGAGAGGGGAGAAGTTAGATTCACTGTCTTTCTAATAGTTCCCTATGTGAAAAGAACTCTAGCCCTTGCCAACAGACTAGTCCCAACCGGCTTTATACTAGGGTTGTGTTTATTCAAGTGTTCTTCTTTATGAAGGAAAAACTTGGCTTTATTTCAAGGTAAAGAAAAAAACCTCCAAGCAGCAAAATATTTTAAGGACAGATGTCTGATCTTGAAACAGCAGCTAACATAGCCAGAATATATCTGTGCAATAAACACTTACTCATTAGTCCTCTCTTTCAACTGCATGTATTTCTTTTTATCCACAATGTTGCGCACAAAAAAGGTAGCACAGAATACAGTGTTCTCTATTATCTCCTGGGACAACTTTAATTAATTCTTTTAATTCTAATAAACGTGAAATTCAGTAACATGTGTTTGGGGTTTTTTTCCCCCTCCAGGGGTTTAATTATGTCTGTTACACTTGGAACTGTGCTACCAGGAGCTGTGAGGTGCATGGCCCCAACAGCAGCAGCACCCAGGAACTTGATACCTCGGGAATCTCCTCTGAAGCCAAGGACCACTGTGACCTGTGCTTCACTCGCACTGCTCACTGACACTTGGCTTATGTCTTTACTTCCTCTCCCCCTTGGTGCACCCACCTTCGAGACTACTTGCACTGATACAATTTCATGCCCAAAGAAAGAAAGAAATACAAGCAGAGCTGGTAACTATAGTAATGGCTAATATTTTCAAATGCTTTCCAATAATATCCCTGTTGCTTTTAGATGGCTATAGCTCTGCCAAAACTTAACAACCCACACTGAAAATTTCCTTGCCAGGGACTTTAAACAGGCTGAACATTTCTTTTCAAAGAAAATAAACAGCAAAAATATTTTTTCCAAAAACTAGGATTAAATAAAACTGTGTTTTGCAAATATTTTTAGAAGAACTTATAACTGGTTTACTCAGAAATGCTTGTTCTTTTCTTTTCAAGATCAGGGTCTCAAAATTGGCAAGGAGACTGAGACAGTATCAAGGATGTGATCCTTTCTCTTCTTATGAAAAGATGCCCACGTCTAGTCAAGATTTCAAGCCCTGAGTATCACCATGGCATCTGGTCAACACACACAAGTTAGGGATTGGGCAGTACAACACTGAAAAAACCCCGGTCATAATGTGTGTGCTCCACAGTTTCAAGTAAGTTCCAGCCTCAGTCTACAATCGCTACTGTCACGACAGAGAGCGCAGGGAAACAGTCCCTGAGGCAGCTCAGAAACTGGGTATTCTACTGTACACGACTGAGGAACACACAGTCAGTGTGTGACAAGGACACAAAGACACTGGAGCACAGCATACAGGAGACATGTTTTCCCAGCACATAAGAGGACAAAAGAGGAGAGGATGAGTCATTTACAGCCAGAACCTTCAGAAACTGTACCAAAGAATCCCAAGTCTTAACACTTCAGCTGTTCAGCAAAGAGCTGATATCCAGCGGCTTTTTATCTAATGACTTCTAAACACTTGCTGGCTTTCATGAGAGTCAAGGTGATTTCCTGATGAAACCTTTTGGAGGAGCAGGAGTTTACAGCTTTCCTTCTTGAAAAACAAAGAAAGCTTTTATGACTGTTCCAAATACAGGAAAATGACAATATTCCAGTATATCTCTCAGTAAGCTCTCAAACTCTCTTTATCCCCACCTCCTTATGAATTTCCAAGGTCAGCTAGAGGTGCAGAGATGTACTCCAATGCTGCACCCACAGTAAGTAGGTGGGACAGTACCACCAGCAGGTAAGAAACATTCTTTCTCAGTAAGAAAATGCTACATATCTTACTGAGAGGTCTGGCTGCCGTTTATTTGGTTGGGCATTCCATAAATGCTCTTCTGGCCCAAGGCATGGTGAAGGAGAATACACAGTACCAAGTCCAGGCTTCAGAATCCGAGTTCCAAACGCAGAGTGCAGGCAGGCAATGCTGTCATTCTTGACTGCTCATGCTCACTTTCACAGCAGGTTCTCATGGTCATCCCTGGGCTGCTCCAGAGGCCGCACAGCCACGCTCGTGTTCCACAACGGCACCAGGCCAATGCCTGACAGAGGAGGTTTAGAGACACCTACTGTGGCCTGACCTCAGTCCTCCCCTGAAGAAACACTTCAGCTCTTTAAATACCAGAAAATCATAAACAGCCCATGGGAGGAAGTGGGATCACCACAATTTCACTTTCAGTCAGCCTACATATATCCGACATCTCTGTCCTCTCTGTGGTTTAATTAAGTCACAACCTGCAAAGTCATCCTAATACTCAGGAGCACGGGACTGAATCCAATATTCTCCCTACCCTGAGCTGAAAGTGATACCCGCCCCCGACAAGATAAAGTTAAAATTAACAGGTTTTGGCCTTGGGCAAAAAGAGCATTTATGGAATGCCTAACCAAGTAACCCCTATCTCCTTTGATGGAGGAATTATCAAGCGCTGACATCCTGCAGCAACAAGAACTGAGCTGTTCTTTCAAGAAACTCATATCAACAACGGGAGGTAATTTCCTAGCTTGACTTCTGCACTAAAAACTGGAATCTATTGTATTTATCACGCTAATAGCAAAGCACATGCATCTTTTTCCTAGCACTTCTGCTCTTAGAATGTACAATCCATCTGTTAGTAAATTAGCTCGGCCTCAGAGATTACATAATATTCTCACTCACTCACTGTATGGCACCAATTACACACAATTTCAGTTTCAGTTGTATTTTAGACATTTCAAAATCTCTCACTCCAAAGTACCAGCAAACTCACTGATGTAATTTAATTATTACACATTATTTGTGCCAAGACATGACAGTTTGGATTAATCAGTCTGCCCATGCTTGATCCCCAGCAAAATCACAAAAACAACTGTTCTAGAGTTCTTACTCTTTAGGCTTATTCTTTCTACTCCAAGTGCCTGATAAAGTACATTATGGGAAGCCAAAGTAATACCACATTTTTATTCAAGGCAGATCCACATTTAGGCTCTTGCTGGAAATAAATAAGAAATTTCCTTTGGCTGTAAACTGAGGATTTTCTTCCATTTAATTCTGCCTTTTTAAAATTTATTACTCTGCCAGTGAGTGCTTTTCAAACAGAAAACTGTTGATTTCTTTCACTTAGTTCTATTGTACCTGCTGTGGCTTACAGGCAAAAACATTACTCTGCTAGCTGCTGTGAAGGATTTGAGTCCCATTCCTTTTTCAATCCTGCATGCTTTTCTCCAATCTTTTCTCTCTACTTTATCACTCAAGTATCTGTTTATCCATAGCAGGGGGTAGGGAGAGAACAATGATGAATAGTGTTGTGCTTAGCCTCCTAAATACTTTTATCTGGGCATTGAACTCAACAGTAATTCTGCTGCTTCATTTATTGGAAAAAAACCCATGTATTTCTCAACCAGGAAAACTCTGTGGAAAAGATGTAGCACTTTTCCATAATATAATTCAGCAACAGCTAATGAGATGCATGTCCCACCTACCTCCATTTCCCAGTGCCTCTGGAGTGGGATTTACTGAACTGGTCCTACACAAACAGCAGGCACTCTGACTAATATTTGCTTTGGTATAGCAATTCCAACTGCCCAATGCAAACACAAGTGCCCGTCACAGTATGAACAGTACAAATTCTTTGACAACCAGCCAGACACCCCGGACAACTGTTCTCCTGTCCACGACTGTTTTGCTTGCTCTGTCTTCTAGAAGCCCACAGCCCAAAAACTCTGAAATCATTTTTATGCTATTCATCAAAATAGAATTAAAATCTATTTTGAGTACATCTACTCATCTCAGCTTTTATGGTACATATGGTTGATATAGTTTCTGTATCCTTATCAGATTCTAAGTTGCAGACAACTTCTCTCTGAATTTGAAATAGTATTCAATTCTTTAGAAATGCTATTTAATTATGATTCTCCTAAAAATCTACTCGAGTGCCCACCACCATACAATCATTGGCCAACTGTAGGGACACAATATTACCCGGTGTGAAGAACGGCAAGTTATGACTAGAGTGGAGACCTTACTCTGAATAAGGGCCTGAATCACATCTTCAGGACTGAGCTCTAACTTAAGAGAGTGTCACAAATAAGCAGCAGTTAAAAGAGAAATGTCACAGAAGTGTGTACAGTAGCAACACAAACTATACAACATCCCAGACAAATATGCCAACATCTACATTTAAGGGCTTACAAATACAATTAGCTTGCCCAAATGGATGCCACAAGGTATCTAAGACTGATATTTCATATATAACTTAATAATTAGTCCTTGTAAAAATGAGACTAACTATAGCATCCACCCATATGAATTAATACAACTGAGAAAAACCCCACACGTGAATAATTTCCCCATTCCAATCCTGCAATATGTTCAGACTCACTTCACACATACACACAAAAGCAAAATAAACTCTCTCTTTTCCCTAGCACAAAGTAGTACAAAACAAGTAACTGCAAAAGCAGGCAGTACAGTGTCAATAAAAGTTCTGGCAAACTTAGATTGTCCCAATTACAGAGACAGCCAAAAGCTATATGCAAAGAGCCAACAAAATACCAATGGCAAGCAAGGAAAGAGCCAGCCAAGCCAACGCACTGTTTGGTTTCCCATCCAAAGAAGGAGAGAAGGAAGAGAGGTGAATTTCCACCTGGAACAAATTCATAAAATAGTCCAGAGCACAGAATTCTGGCAGCTGTATTTGCTGTTATACTGAATCAATATCCTGATCAAATTTGGCAACACTCATGCAAGCATCTGTTTTCTGCATTCACCCCTATGTTAATATCCAAGAAGCACAGCTCCATCCTAGGCAATGGAGGAGCTTGTATGCACCAAAGAGCATAATTCTCCAGCCACAGAGCAACCATAATAGCGAGGGTTTCCCAGCAGCTCTCTGCAAGAGGAAGTGGAGGGAACCAAATTTTCTCTCACCATGTGAGCATCATGCACAGTGTGCATGCAGAACCACGCACAACTAACCATGTGCAGTTTCAGCAGCTCTATTACACAGCAAACTGATCCCAGAGCACAAAGCTGCTGTGACTGGAAAAGGCAATGATACATGAAGCACATGTAATTTTAAAATGCGTGAAATAATACAACGAAGTATTAAGAAACCCACAACAAACTTGAGATTAAATAAAATGCAAGCACAGAGGAATAAAAAAGGGGGGTAAATTAGTTAATGAAACTGTACCATTACACCAGGAAAGTAAAGAGCTGTCCTTGAAATCAACTGAAAGTCAATCAGAAAATCCCAACTCCTTCATGAGTCCTAAGACTGCCTTAAGTCAGCTAGGTGATTATAAGGAAAAGTACTAAAATGCAAGTAACGCTTTCGAAAACTTTTAAGAGTACCACACAAATTCCACATAATCTAGATCTTTACTTCTCCAAGAGTCACCTGGGCAAAACAGACCACCAGAACTGTTTCTAAGCAGTTTTATTTTACATCACTTTGGAATCAGGGAGTCACAGGATAATGTGCTCCCTAGTCTTTAAAATAATCAGGGAGCACTATCAAAATGTGCAGTATCTCCTTATGCCAAAATACCTGAAGGGCTATATAAATTGCTGTCAACAAGATGTCATCAATTTGCTGAAAACCAATACTCTAATCAGCTATGTTATTATCCAAAACGTGTTATATAGCCATGTTATACAGGCAACTTACTACATAATAGTAAATACATTTCTATATGAACATTCCAGACTGCATTTGTATTGCTTACACCCAGTTTTAACATCCATCAGCAGCAAATTAAATACAATACATGAAAAAATTGCCTGATAGCTCAGTACAAATCAAACTCCAGACCTGAAACAAAAGACTGATGGTACAATGTTGTTTTAATAAAATTTACTGTAGGAAACTACTTAAAGAGCATAAAGGAAGGAAAATTATATTACATAATACTACCAGACTGTATTTTTAGTGATGACAGACTGGCTGTGAAATTATAACAGATTGCAAAGACATCAGTGCTGGCTGAGGAAGAACAGTTTTAAGGTAAAGCAATCAACTGAAACATTAGTAATCAGATTAGCAGAGGATACAATGAGAGAATTTAACAAGCAAGCAGATTGCACAGACTAGTCTGCATTCTGATGCTAATTGATGGTTGATGAGTCATTCTATTCCTATGGAGAATTTGGAACCATTTTTCATTAGTTAGATTACAGTTACGTCTAGAGAATGCACTGTAAACAAAAAATCTTACAAAAGCAGTTTTGAAATATTTTAACAGTAAGACAGAGTGTCACAACAATATTTGCACAGAGGTAAAACCATAACACTGACTGACATCTTCAAAACTGACGCCTTCAAAATTACACAGAAGTCTGTGTACAGAATTGTATCAAAACTATTCACACTGTTATGGATAAAAACATGTATGAGCTCCAGAAAAACCAGCCAAGCAACAGTTTTAAAAAAAAGGCCTGTGTTGCTAACAAAAGACAGTGTTCATTACAGTAAAATTGAGAAACATGGTGTTCATGTCACGATCAGAAAGCTCAGTGCATCACAGCTTGGCAGGGAAGACTCTGCACTCTGGCAAGAGAGAAGGGCTGGGTGTTACAGCGGGTCATGCTCATCCCTCCTGCTCCTGCTGCTGCAAGAGCACAACTGTTGCCACGAAGTTCCCCTGAACAAGAAAATGGGACAATGCCCAGCAACTCTTCTTTGGATTTATGAAGTGAGTTTCTGAGTTGAAAAGTCACTCCTAACTACCTATAAGGTTAGACGAGATCTGTCAAAAACTCCAAGTCCTCCTCACTAAGCAAGAGCCAAGCCAGGAGACAGGAGGAGGCCTGGAGAGGGCATTCCTTGCCCTCCACGTTGCACAGAAATGATCCCAGCCAGTCTACTCTGACAGATACGTCTTGGTGTTTCAGAGTAGACATGGATGTGTCAGTGCCAGTGGTAAAATCAGCTTGACTTGAGATTTAACCACAAAAACCACTTCCACAAGGCACTGTATAGTTTCATCACCCTGATTTCCAGAGATTTGCAGGGTAAGATCCACAGCAAGCCATATTTTCTTGCTCATTTTACCCCTACAAAACCTCTGATTTGCTGGATAAATTTGGAAAGCTTCTTTCTAGAATTCTGAAACTTTTTCTTATGTTTAATGAAGGTGAAAATTCATTATTGTTAACAAGCTAGCTATCAGTTCTAAACCAAGCTATCTACAGAAAACCATTTTTCTGGCACTGTTAAAAGATGTTAATGGCTTAAAACTGTTAATTGATAAGAGACCATATTATTATAACACCAGCTACAAGTGTAATTTGTGATTTTTAGAGAAAATCACTAAATATATGGTAGACATGTGGCAACTTAAAGTACAGACTATTTCTTAACGCTAGACTGAGAAAAGGGTTTGTGTGTGAGAACCTATCTGTAAGTGTAAGCAAATACAAATAATCAAACCATTTACACCACGAATTAAACTAATTACAATTTAAAAGAATTAAATTAAGAATTTAAATGTATTTACATCCTTAAGCAAATTATTCTGACATTAAGTCAATCACTACTTCAGCCTTGCCAAAGTACGACAATATGAAGTGTCTCACCTACCCTCATTCCACTTGCTGCTCTTTTCAAAATGTGTTATCTCACATTTCTGAGTTTGGTCAGGACTATGGAAGAGTCCTAATTTTAAGGCTGTGGATTAACAGATAGTTTTTCAAGACCTGTCCTCTCAATTTGCTGAATTGACTGCACGTCTTATTTGTTTTGCCTGGCAAGCACTGCTGAGTATTAATCTTTGCTTCCTGAACAGTAAGGCCCATTGACTGAGAGATGTGGTTGGCCTGATATCCTCACTCTTCATGGAAACACAATAATTTAGCTTTTAAGGTAGATTTCACTCTTTTGCTTTTAATCACACAGGTTATAAACAACGGGTGTGTTATGTAAAAATGACAACTCAAAGATAACGTAATCACTACTAGTGGAGGTAATTACATGAAACTTTCGGTTAAATGTCTTCACATTGTTTTGTCATTTCACACTGATAAAGTTCAGCAGTGCTTCTAGTAATGACAGTTACAATGTGAGGTACTTCTCCTTCATTGGAAAGTTCTGCCTGACAGCCTTAAAATTCCCAGACCTTTGTAGGATTTTTGTAGTTTTTGCCAGTGCCTCTCCTGCTCAAGAAGTGAAGGTGAGTGAGCTATGTGGTAGCTGGGACCATTGTACCTGTCAGACTACGAAGATGGCACACTAGGAAAAATGATTCTGTGATCCAACAGCGGTGCTGAATAAATTGCCTGAAGTGCAAACTAACATGAAGCAGAGCCAGAAGTTTTCACTCCTCGGTGCTCTGTACATGAAGCAGAGCCAGGAGTTTCCACCACTGTGTGCTCTGCAGCATAAGACCAAATAGATATTCAAGACCACAGCTAACAGGACAGGAGGAAAAGTAATTCTCTGCTCCCTCACCAGGCTGAGCAGGATCAATGACCAGGAATTCAAAGAGTTTATGCAAGGAACACAGACTTGCAAAATATAGGCCCAGGAAACTTTATAAAGACCACAGAATGAGGCCTATTACGTACTCATCATATTACTTTTAAAATATTTTCTTTCTGAAGAATTTAGCCCAGATTGCAACTACCATTTTATATGAAGCTGTAAAAAAGTCCCTACATGATGTTTCTTACTGTATATTTGTTAAAAATCCCTAGGTGTGGATTAGAATTCAAAGAAATTGTGTTTAAGTCAGTCTGTCCCTTTGTGATGATTAGTTTCCAAAAAAACTATTTCTATTATTCTGGATACAATGCATACAGTCTCAGTGTAAAGGAAAGTCATATTGCAGGGAGTTTTAGAAACCTGATGGTAGAACTAAAAAAAGAGACTAAATATTCTGCTTTCTACCCTAGAGCAAAATTTGCAGCACTTTGAAGTTCTAACACAAAATTTTCAAAGCTTGCTTAACCTTAACAAAGAGTTTGGGTGCTGTTCACTGTATGAAAGGAACTGTGAAATTTGTAGGGCTGAATAAACCATCCATGGTTCAGGATCCAGCCCTTCCATCCCCTCCCTACAGTCCTGTGTGGCTCCAGACCTCCCTGGCAGCCTTCCCCTCCTCCTAGCCTGGGCCACAGATCCACCGCAGGATTTCTGTCCAGAGGCAGGGTTTCAGGATGCCAGGGTTCAGCATGAGGTTTCATCAAGGTTTCCGTGTTCCATTTCCACATTCCTTTACATTCTCCCATGCTATGCAGAGCACCACAGATTAGAGCTACTGTGGTACCTAATCTAACCACCAACGAAGAGAGCAGATAAAGTGATCCGAGAAAAGCAAACATGCCTGTGCAATTCTCACCCACCACCAGCTTGGCCCTCAGAAACATTTCAACAGGCCACATTTATGACATGCTCAGCCTCTGTGAGTAGGAAAGCACAAAACCTAGATTCACAGGAAAAATTCCTCACATCCTGTTCAGTGTTGAAGTCCTCAGTTCCATCGTACAATACCTAAGGAGATGCTACTGCCATATTTTTGCTATGTAAGTAGTCCAGGCTTGCTTCTCCAGTATCTTTCATTTTGATTGGACACAAGCACAAAGGAAAAGTGGGTGTAACACACTAATATTCTTATTTATTCATATTTAATAATTATTCTGCACTGTTGTGTAAAAACGATACATTCATCTGGGCATATGCTACCTAGGCAGCAAATACTGTGATGAGGCAAACCGTTCTAACTGCATTTAACTGGAGAAGATTTTAAAACAAGTTGTAAGCAGTTAATAATTTTAAGATAGACTTTTGTATATTTATTATATTGTATAAATAAACATAATTTTCCTGGACTTTGTTCAAGATTTTTATATTTGTGATACTTGCCAGTCTTTGTTTTAAATTTAAAGCAAGAAAAAGCAAGTACACTGCTGTATTTCACAGAACATCTATTCTGTTACCACATGACAAAAACACCAACCATACTAATACTTACTCCAATTCATTGAAGAGTATCTCCTTAAACTTGGCAATACAGTACAAAGAATTTCAAATGTAATTCTTAATGTCCTCAGCCCAAGACACTGGCAGAGTTTAGAAGTGAGGCTTTCTCAAAAGGAATGCTTTTAACTTCAGCACTAACAGGGATGAAATTGTTGTAGAAAAAAAGTGTATTTCCTTTTTCCTTCAAACACCCACTGCCTTCTGTGCAATTCAGCCCAAGGTTATAGAAAACTTTATGTTCAAAGTTTGGTGATCCAAATCCTTCAGTCTTTACTTAGGCAAAACTCCCACTGAAGTCAGTGAAGTCAGTGGGAGTTTTGCCTGGGTAAGAACCGCTGGGTTTGGCTCAGAACACACATGGCTCTGTAAGCTGAGGAGAATGTGAGTGAAAGTCATGGCTGCATGTAAGTAGCTTGTGTTTCCAGCCATGAAGATCATAAATTACTTTACAACACCAAAACATAGAATGGTTTCGGTTGGAAGAGACCTTGAACATGATCCAGTTCCAACCCCTCTACCATGGGCAGGGACACCTTCCATTATCCCAGGCTGCTCCGAGCCCCATTCAACCTGGCCTTGAACACTTCCAGGAATGTGGCATCCACAGCTTCTCTGGGCAACCTGTGAGAGTGTCCAACCACCCTCACTGGGAAGAATTTCTCTCTTATATCTAATCTAAACTTACTTTAAAATACCAATAAGCATCCTAATAATTTCATATTGCTTCCACTGTGTTGTAGAACACGTATGACAAAAGGACGAGAGAAAGGCTTGTATGACCACTGATAAAGTGACCAGGATGACACTAACTCTGTGTGCAGTTAAAGCTTTTCAGTACAAGTTCTAACATAGCAATCATGAAAAAAATCTGGGACCTAAAATAAAAGCTTCTCTACAAAAAGGCAGGCAATGATTAGTTGAACATGCAGCTCTGCTTAGAGCTGTGTATCTCAGGAGTGGGAAGCTCTGCTTAAAACCTCATCTTATCCATGTCCTATTGTAATTCATGAGAACCTATTCTTCAGTATGTCCCATAGCTCCTCTGGAAAATTTAGGTTCAGAGAAATGCTTCATAGAAAATGAAATGCTTTGCTATTTTATAGATAATCCCTGCTGTGACATGTCCATTCTGGGTCTTCAAGGCATCTCAGCATGCTTGCACTTGCCCATGTAAGTATATTTTCTCTCACACATATGTACATATACTCTGTGTGAATTTGGTCTGTGTTCTCAGATTTGGACAGCCCTAAACACCATCAGTGTTGTGAGATAACACACGTGGAGGTTAAGAGTGAAAACTAGTTCATTCAGAAGGGAAACAATTAAAAGCTTTACAATGAAGCATTAATTTGATTAAACTCATGTAAGCCACTCTTTGACATTCCACCAAACTGCATTTCAAGTATCATGCTTAATTTTTCTGCATGTTTCCCTTCCCCCGCTTTTTAACTTATTTTAAGTTTAGATTCAAATTCATAAGTAGGTTTCCAACCTATATAAACTCAACTTTTGATATATTAACTGAATACTTCTACTCAGCTTGAGCTTAAGACCTTGATAAAAATGCATGACATAAGACTATCAAAATAATCTAACACCTTAAGTTCTTTTATTAGTTTTCTCTGTTCTGCACCTGTAAGAAACCATGAGAAAACGTTCTCACTGGTGTATCAACCACACACTTTACTTTTCAAAAGATTTATGTAAGGTTTATCTGAAAGAAGCCAATAAACACATCTGAGACAGAAGCCATGTGTGATAATTTGTTATGCCACTGCTGTACTCACCTAAAAATGTGGGCAAAGGCAAGCAAAAATGGAATTTGTAAAGTCAGTGGTCCTGCAAATGGATTAGCAGGCACAGTTACCATACACAAAAGCAGTGAGGATGGAATTTATCTTAGAGATTAACACTGAGGTATCACCTTGTGCCACTTGACACAGAGTGTTGGTTTAAACCTCTGGGGCACTTATCTGCTTTTCTTTTTGGCAAGAGTGCTGAACTATCGTGCAGCAGATATTTCCATCGCTTGCATCTCCCGCTGTTTTAAAACCAGCAGAGGAACTAAACTCTCCACATTGTTGATGCAGATCAGTGCATTTCAGAAGGGACAGAGGAAAACAACAGGAAACAAGTCAGAGGACAAATAAATATTGCTACTTAAGCCTTCCACATAACTGGAAAACACTAACTCTTCAAATGAAAAATACATGCTCTTCTACCAGGCTGCCATGATAGAAAGACACAGACAGTTTTATGGTCTTATAAGTGTTCTTTGCTGAAAGGGAAACTTGGAAGCAATAAAGCATTTTCTTACAACTGAAGTCTGACCGCAACTGCTGCCAATTCAACAGTAAACTGACTTCAAGTATGTGGAGTCAGATGGTTTCAGCTTCACCGCTACAGGGAAACCAACTCTTGTAGGCTGGCACAACCACTATCTGGAAATGTGCCATGATTGTGCATTGAGTTAAGCTCCAGACAGACTGTAAGGGCTGAAGTTTAAACCATTTGTATTTTTAACGAACACAAATAAATTTATGGCTGCATAAAAACTGTCATGCTTCAGGGATTAACCTCTAATAACCTCTCCTGCTATGTTAACAAAGACATTTAAAATCTGCCTCTCCCAGTTACACAGGACACAGGTTAATGAAGGCAATTCAAAAAGAAATTTTAGGGCCTCATTATATCTAATAAGGGATTAGTGACACCAGCGATTTTTAAGACCATTTGTGGACACTTTGATGCTGCCCTGTGGTTTGGGACTCCCTCAGTTTACCTCAGGATTCCCAGATGAACCTAAGTTTGGCACAGTGAATAGAACATTACAGAAGTGAATGGCACGGAGGACTTGAAAATGGAAATAACTTTCAGTGTCATGACATACAGCTTTCCTTGCAGGCATTCTACCATCTAACAATTTTGTGTATCCCCATTTAACAGATGAGAAAAGGTCTATTCCCATGAGGCAGAGTTTACAAGAAAGAATACCTATAGCTGAGCAGTAAGTACTTCATGATGCTAATGTAGCTAAAAACCCAACCATAAGTTTCCTACTTCTTAAATTAAGCAAAGAAAAGACAAGAAACATATGGCAGAACAGGAACTTGTCAATGGGAAGTTTTAAGGCCTGACGAGATTTACACATTATGGAAACATCACTAGATTCCCCATGCATTTGAGACAGGCACCACAGTTTTTGAGAACAGGAGATTATGTAGCACTAGAACTCCATCAGCAGCACCTGACAGCGTAAGCCCATCTTACCTCTGTTAGAACATCCATACAGAAACTATCTGTTCTCAATGTCCCAATGTCAGAAAAGTCTTATTGGAAATATTTGATTGACCAGACGATAAAGGGTCCCTATGGTACAAGATAATACACGACAGTGCTACAAGGGTCAGCCTGTGTCATCAAAACTTAAGCAGCTACAGAAATTAATGGACGGATGGAAGCAACTAAAGCTGGCAAAACAATTCTGATGACATTCCAGATCAGAAAAAAAAAATACCAAAATATCTGAAGGCTGCCTTTTCTCTTAGTTACTATTGTAAAACTTCATCATCTTACATATTCTCTGGGAAATTGTCAAATATTCAGACTATCCAACTTTTTCAGGTTTATTTCCAAACAAAAAGCGTATTCCTAAATTTAACTACTTATCTCTGAACCTTCAAAGACCAAAGGAAATGTAAGAGGAAGAAAAATGGAAATTGTTGTAAGAAAGATCGTAAGAGAAGGTGACCTGAAACAGGAACTTGGACATCCTTACCCACAAGGACAATTCTAATCTTATATTCCAATATGACTATTAAAGCTTCTATTTATTTTTTCTGTTTAGACAAAACAGTAAAAATAACAGGAAAAAAATTCAGTTACATTTTTTAGAGCTTCAAGGACATGAAGTTTAGTTTGATTCCTGACCAGAAATGATAAGGTTTCTGCAGTTCCCATTTTATCTGAAGAGGTTTAACGAATCCTTAGTAGAAACCAATCTAAAGGATGGCTATAAAAATAGAAAAATAAAGCCAAAATCTGAGAAAACCCCAGCCACCCAACCATTAAAGCAATCCAGACATGCATCTGATCGTGTTGTACAACTGGTGATGTGGCCTCACACGCTGTGGTGCGTAGTTTGGGCTTCATGCAGCCTCCAACGACAGCAAGGCTGCATCCACTACAAATGGTGTCTGCTTAACCGAGGAGCAATGCTACCTTACATTGTCTATCCAGAACATGCTGTAAAATAAAATTTAAATTAGCAGTTCATGTTCACTTGTCTCAGGGACACAATGAATACCAAGAGCACATCAAGGACACTTTGTCAATAACAAGTCATAGAAGAATGAGTGAAAAATACTTTTCTTTCAGGAAGTATTTTTTAAATGGAATGTTCTGATGAAAAAAGGAGACTACAGAGAGACTCAGTGATTGCATGTATATATACATGTGAATACACTGGTAAGCACCACTGTAATCTTCTGAAGTAGCCAAGCAATGGTGTCTCGGGGGTCTGTAATTACCAGGTAATTATTATATAATTATTTCAGATTGGATAAAAAATTAACTACTTCTTCATATCTCTAAGTCTGATAATTCAGTGAGTGAATAATGTGCTAGAAGTGTTAAGTGATCTCTGAGACAAAGGCTTAATATTCTCATGCACTCAAAGCAAATAACTGCAAATGTTATTATAAAAGTTTTACCATTAAAATTTAATTTAATAAATAAATACATAAAACCCAGAAATTTATTAAGCCACAGGACTTTCACAAATGAAAAAGGGACAGCACATCTGCTGAATTTTAGCACTATTCTAGAATTTAAAAGGGTTTGCACAGTTTAGGCAGCTGTTACTATTTTTAGAAATGTCCCATACCAGATGTTTTTTTCATTCCTTATGTTGCAGGATACCACATTTATTTCCAGGTTCTCCCAACCAATGCACTTACAACTCAGCCATTGTACAGATATTTGTACAACGCACATAGGAAAATTTGCATCTAATCAAGGCAGCAGGATTTAGCTAATGACATCTTTCCTAAATCCTCAGTCAGCAAGATCAAAACCCTAATAATGACAGTTTTAAATCAATGACAATTTGGCTTTCATCATCTTTATCTGAGCCAAGACTTCACCTTGACATTCCCAGTGCTGATCCTTGGTTCCCTGTAATGTCTCCCTAATGAAGTCTCCAGTAGTTTCCACAAGGCTGATTGTTTTTCAGGTCATTTCCTTACTTTCCTTGGCCAAATCCTCTGAAAGCAAACAATGTTTTAACAGCATTCACTTCTTACTTTCTAAAATTTTGCCAAACTGTTTATGATGAAGTAGAATTTCCTTCTGACTTGAAGCAGAAGTATTAATATTTTCTAGCAACATTAGTTTGTTATCCAAGAACTAACCTGTCCTTACAGGAAGATGTGAAGTTGTGTGAATTTTAACTTGCTCACTAGGTATTCCCAGCCTTCTCTTCAACAGAGGGAAGAACCCAAAACTTGAAACTTGAGTGAGAACAGTGCTACAGTACTATTAACATTGAAATTCGTGCTTGCAAGTTCTGTAATGTTTATTCTTCACTAAAATATAGCTTCACCAGGTCCTTAATGCTTATTTAGCAGCTAGAAACAGCTGCAGATGTTAACTTTTGATCTCATCTGCTCTCAATCAATTCTTAAAATGAACGGCTGCATATACAGCTGGAGCTACACCAACTGCCATTCTTTCCAAGGACTAATGGACTTCTGTGCATCAATACTGACTTCTGACAACATGGAAAAATGTATTAGATTTTTTCAAGTAGCTCCCAATTTTTCAGTGCACCGAACGGCTTATAAACAGATATTTGCAGATTCTTCTTTCCTAAAATTGCCTTTGGGAAGTTCATTAAAGAATTAGATGGCTTATTTGTCACAAGCAGAATATACTGCAGTGAGAATGACAAAACTGAAACATGCCAAATGACTCATTGTATCCACTACTAAAGCAAAAACGATGGACAGGAAAAGCCCACACTTAAGAAACAACATTTATTAACACCTTTAAAATAGCATGACAGTTAGGTAATTTGTTCGGAGTAAGAACAAAGAAGAAACTAGAACTGCACTTGAGAGGTTCGTCTAAAGCCTCTCAGTACTGACATAGCTATGTGAAGGGAAGCTAATACCTCTAAAACTGAGACTACTAAACTTTCTAATTTCTTCTGAACAAGTCATTATGACTGTTACTTTAAACTGAATCCTAAGCATGTTTTTACTTAGTTATTAACAATTTTTACATGGTTAGAAACCCAGTTCTATGATTACAAATAACGCATCACAACATTAGTAATCACTCCTAGTATTTCTCACTCTCATCTGAAAATTAGAAGTGGTGGTCATTCAGAAAGAAAAGGCAGGACACAAGCCAGCCTCTGCTGACATGGTCTTACTAGAGATAATCCCCAACAGCCACACTGTGACAGCTGGATGCTTTAGGTGTTTTCTTAGTTCCACTATCACAATGGCCCAATGCTGGAATCACTTAACATTTTGCTTTGCTTTAGCTTTGTTCATTTCCTGAACCATAATAAAGCAGCTGAAGAAATATTTCTGATTGTGTTGATCATTCCTAATTATTGGTTTCTTTGGTAATGCATTGTTCATCCCAGTGCCATCATATCACCAACAGCCAAGCACCCCAACAAATGTAACCCGTTATGAGCATTTGGTATATGCTCCACCAAGGATCCTCAGGATAACACTGAAGAGTTAACCATGAAATACTGAAGAATCACCTGAGCACTCAAACTTTTCAAAAGGATGAGATGCAGTCACAGAGCAAATGACACTGTAACCACCTCGTGTTACAACCAGGGTACAGTTATGTAGTCCTCAATGGCATGGGCACTGTGCACCCATCACCTCTGTGTGACCTGGGCACCATGTACCTACCGCCTTGTCTCTTCAGCTTCTCCACAGCACAACGAGAATCTGTGCATGAGGTTCTCACTATCAAAATATATAAGGAAATGTGTAATGAAATTGTCTTCAGTTCAACAGATTGGCTCCAACAAGATAATTCTGCCATTTCAGCAGGAATTTTCCATTTAATGAGGAAATACGAAAAGTTATTTATATAGTTATTCTGTGTCCTTGTGCTTTTCTAGAGGATATTGGCTCATAGTTAACAACATCAAAACGGTTCGTGCCCCTGGCTAGAATACTTCACTATCACCTGCTCGTTCGAGCACTAAATAAATCTCAGTTTTCAAGTACTTACAAGCAAGAGTCCAGCACATGTTCCAGACATTCTGTTCATGTACAGATGTCAATATACCCTCCACACACTGAATGTTATCAAACATGGCTTTGTTGTCTCTGTAGTAGTTACTTAAAGCTCATTTGAAATGTATAGTGAAGTAACTACATTAAGAGAAAGAAGAGATCTTTCCTCAGATAGGGTGATTTCTTATGGTAAATCTATTAACTGTTTGGGATCAAAATGCAGCATTTCCACATGCTTTTACCATTGCTCCTATAATTGCAATTTCCAAGATGCAAGGAGGCAATTTTACATTAAATACCAAGCTTCCTACTACTATATTATCACCTACCTGTGATTAGTCAGCACCTTCTCAAAAAACAGTTTTAAAAAAACCTTTTAATTTTGATTAAAAATTTGAATAACAAAAGGATTTGTCTTGAAGTCAAAAATGTTTAAGGATTTATTCCCATAATCGTGACATTTTGGGAAGAAATCTCATGAAAAATGGAAGCAAACATTATGCTTCAGTCAAAAAGCACTTATGCTTGGAGGATTAATTTATTGACTCCTAATTCACCTCCTTCTCCTGTGACTGCCAAATAGGTGGGAGTGGAAACTTGTCAAAAACTTCTGTCTCTTGATAAAACCTTCCTCACAACCCACATGCTGGGAAAATAATACCTGTAACCCATGAAGAAACAGATCGACAGCTTCAGGCAATGACATACACAGGCAAACCTTTAATTTAATACTCTCTCTCATGCTTCACTTTCATGTGTCTCATTTAGCAGGGCTCTTTAAAGAGAAGCAGTGTAGCTGCTGTCAGTGATATAATTGCTGTGTTGGTGCCCTTGGGTCCTTACACACCAGAGAATGATGCTTGATCCCTGCTTCTGTCCTTTTGGCTGCCATGAACAGCAAGCGATACTGAAGGAAAAATGGAGAAAGCTACAGATCAAGTAAGGACAGGGATATGTGTCACACACCAGTCCCCTTCTACCCACTGTCTTTCAACCACGCACTGAAAATTTGCTTTATGTTCCTGATGGCTGCACAGCTGCCTTCAACTCTTGTCTCGGAGGCTGTGAGCAACAGCTCAGTGAGCACTGGCAGTAACCCACCTACAGCAGTGAGCCTCCAGGAAAGCTGGTAGCAAAATTCCATTTTGACTTTTAACAGCAAAGCATTTGTTTAGTTACTTAGCACAGTCTCTTTTGTGTGCCAGGTCTCCCTTCCAGAAAAGCTGGGGGATTCTAATAATCAACTTGTTTCCCTAAAATGGGTACATCATCCATGGGCAGAATGTAACAGTGCTGTAACAAAAAGAAAGATAATCTCACAGGCTGGGGGCAGCGGGAAGTGTTTTAAGAAGTGATATTACTTAAAGGCAACCACCAGGAGTTTACAAGAATTTCCATTCTTTTAATTAAAGATTTTATGAGTCTTGGAACACATTCCTGTGACCTATTATACATCAGAGCCCTTAAAAATTCAGAGCCTTATAACACTGCCATAAAGAGATAGGAAAACCAAAGGAGTCTTTACAAGAAAAACCTATTTATACAATGACTGTTATGATTTACAAAACAATTAGAGGGACTTATTTTACTTACTATACCTTTATTCCCTCCTTTTCTGTTGTTTGTGAATACCTTTCAATACATCCTAACAGAAACTACCTGCCTTCTAAATTCATTGCTCCATTTATATGCTCAGCATGTTTGGAACAAGTATTAAAATCCTCAGAAAAGGAGCAAACTCACTATGCCAGAAAAAAAAAAAAAGCATTTACATTACAGCGATAAAAATACATCCATTAGAATTCAATTTTAAGAGAATTATTACTTCAAAAAGCAAAGGTGGAAAAAAAATTAAGCAAATCAAAAGAATGGATACTGATAACGAAATATGATTAGGAAAGTATTTTGTAAACTATTCGTTTCTAGGGAAAATAGTATTTCCAGGTGTAAAATTCATGGTAAATTCATTTAAACATATGTCTATCTAATAAGTAATCCAACAAGTTTCTGGAACAGCTTTCCAGAAAATGGTCTATGAACCATGTCTCAGAAACAAATTAGCTCATCCATCACACGTAACCATTTCTTTGGTAATGACTTAATGACTTTAGCTTAACTATGCTGGGACTGAGCATGATTCTGTAATTACTGTGGGAATTACTGTAGCCCTCAATCCGTCTTTTAGATGTTTATGGCATGGAACAAGAAGCTCAGCATAGCCTGAACCAGAGCCCAAAGCCAAAAGACTTTGGATCTAGAGAGCTATTAGAGAAACATCCTTACAGACTTTGGTCAGTACACATCACTCTGCTGGGATTGCAGTCCTGTCTGTCCTGCAAGAACAGGCATGGATACGCCATACAGGAAGAACTAATGCCATACAGAAATCCTGAGAATAAAATTGGAAGACTATTTATTCCTCCTAATCACATAGGGTAAAAGAACACAGTTTTGAGTCATCTTGCTAGAATGTAACTAACTCTAAACTGAACATTCTACTAATCTAAGTTTACACCAGAGTTTTCAAAGCAAACCAGGGTTGTACTACTAATGCTGCAGGTGAGACAGGCAACAAAGCTGGGGAGAGTGAGGCAAGAATGTCAGAGGTCAAATAAACATGCACTGTGGTACTTACACCAATACATAGAGCACATTCTTATAATTTGTCCAAGGCTGTGGCTCTTTACTTGACAGGATTATTTTTCAACTATGGTATGTCTCACTTTCAGGTATTTTACTGGTGAAGTCAGCAGTTACTGCCATACATAAACTACCATCTTTTTTTCTAATCAGGTAATTTTGAAGTAAATCCAAATAACTTTCTTTTACATATACTAGATGAATAAATGGTTCAATTCCTCCTTAGTTACCAGTCCACAAATGTTCTCACATATTCTCATGCTTCATAAAGAGAAGGGTTAAGGGTGATGTTTTTATGGGAAAGTAACAGTCAAGGTGATGTACCAGTTTCTCAGGAAAATCAGTGGAAACCCTATTAACCTTGGCTTGCAGATGGAAATACTCAGGTACAGAGATGAGGAATTATTTTTGTCCGTATGTCAGTGGGAGAAATTATGTTTTCTTATATTCTGGCCCTGTGGAAGTCAGAGATGGAAATGCTTGTTTTATTGGGCCTCATCATGAGCTTTCTGCCCATGACCGAAGGTGTGGCATCAGCTAAACTCGAGCCTGGTGACTGAGCAGACATAGCTTAACTAGTTCATTTCCTGGCCATAAAGAGTTTCTTTGAGACAGTGCTTGGATATAAAGCCATTCATGTGCTAGAAAGGCTGATTTTTCAAGCATATATAAAAGTTGTTCTTACTGGTAACATTTTGAGCCTCCAAATTGTATTTTACCTTTGTGGCCCAGGAACTTATAAGTAACAGCTGTGTAATAGCAGTACCTCACAGGACTATCATAAGGATAAAAAAATTGAAGATGACAAAATCCATAGATACAACAGTAATTATGGCCATGCCAATATGGCTGGTAATGTAAAGCTGAATGCAATAAATGAAGACCACCAACAGTCATGCAGCATAAGCACTGCCATGTTCATTCTCCATGCTGTCCTTTCACAGAGGTGGCCACAATTGCATTAGCTGCTGCACGTTGTGACCTGCTGGTGAGTTGTCTCCCTGCCTCTTCACAAGTGCACACACCAGTGTCCACAGGTCATCAGTGTCCATCAGGTCTGACCACGGGACACTGGAAGATTCTATTGAGTAAGGTCAGAAATTTTACTCCAGTAAGTCTCAGGAAAGAGAGTTCCTCTTTGACAAGAGAATAGCCAGGCAAGAGACAGTGTCAAAAGGGCCATGATCTCAAGGCGTCTGCGGTCTTCTCTGGGGGCTTTTTTGTGTTCTTCCTTCTTGCTTGAGCAAGATCAACAAGGGAGAGCTCCATTCATATTGTAACACACGGAAATAAGTAACAACATTGGGATGAAACTGAGATGTTTATTGCAATGGGTTGCATTTGTGCAGTGGGGATTGTGACATCTGAACCTGTTTAGAACTGACTTATTTTTTAAAATGCTGACGGGTTTGCTTTGCCTCTCTGGTTCCTGTGGACAAGCTACACACTGCAGAGAGGCCAACCAGAGGGGAGGTGGAAATGAACAGGAGCTCATGGCAATAAGGTCCCTCTGCACTCCTGTCTGTTTATTCCTGGTCCTGCAACTTGGGACACTGTGTAGAACAACTGCTCCATGTTTTGGCCCGTAAGCCACAGATCAGAACCAGCAGTGTCTGTAGCATACCAAGAATCTCACTCAGTCTCCCTTTACTCATGGGTCGAACGTGACATTTTCACCCTCTTTATGCCCAAATTCCTAAAGGAAGCATTTCACATATGTGAAATTTATTTATGACAAAAATATATTAAAACAACTCTTGAGGACAGTGTTTAGTATCTTCTACACTTCATGTTAAACTATTTTATGAAGAAAGCTGAACGGCATCTAGTATTCAATACTCTTAAGCTAAATAGTATCTAGATGTTTAAACAAAACTTTTGCTTCTATAAACAGCTTGATTAATGTAGCAAAACATGCTGTTATCTGAACAACCACTACTCAAGAACTGAAAATAATTAGGTTTAAATCTTAAAACCTGTTCCTATTCACTTAAACATGCTGAAAGTTCTGTGTTAAGTCATATATCGTGTATTTTGATGATTAGTTAGATTATGATTACTTACCACATTAAAATACAGATCAAATCGACACAGAAGTTATATATGAGGCCCTTTGTCCACACACTTTGTCAGCTAGACTGAATTTTTTAAAACATTAATAGAAAACAATTCAAACCATTCAAGAATGGTACAATTTGGTTTTGCTTTATTGCTGAGAAGGCCAGGCCGGTGACTTTGGAACATTTGCATAGCTCCACTGAAACCTGTACTGAGGGAGACAGGGCTGACAGTATTGATTTATGATCAATTTGTATGGGATGAAAGAAGCTACTAAAATGGGAGAATTCAGTTAAATCAACTAAAATTTGAAGGAATGTGAAATTCTCTTCTCAAATACAAACCTCTGTCAAGTATTTAAGAGGCTACCTGCTTGTGGGTGAACAATAATGACAGGCTTAGGAATACCTGGAAATACAGGGATGGGCTATTCCTCAGGAAAACTCCCTACCTGCTCAAAGATTTCTCAAGCCCAATGTATCTAGGCAAACCAACGATTTTCATGCTAGAGCTGATTCCAAACCACCAGATTAAAGAAGTGAGAAGGAGGGAACCTTGATTAAGTATTGTTCTGCTAGGGGTTCAGCATGTTCATTTCCTAAGAAGCACACACACACAACCTTTGGGCTTGGCCACACAAATGTAGTGCAAGTTGCAAGCCTATACAACCTTATTTCCTTCCTGGATGGAAAAGTGACGCAATGCAGTTTCACTGACTTCATGCCAAATCATGCCTTAAATCAACAACAAATGAAAAGCAGAACATAATCACACACACATTAGAGTAAGTGTTAGGGGTTCCTTAAGAATGAGATGGGAAGAAACATAATATTTGAATTTTTGTTATTTTCTGTTTCTTGAAGAGTTAAGAGTTCTACAGCATTAAAATATAGAAAAAACAAGCTGGCAAGAAAAGCAACTTCCCACTGACTTTATAATCTATCAAAAACTGACACTTTTATGAGCAGAACTTTTAAAAATACATACCTATAAATCAATTAAATTATTCAGAGAAGTATACAAAACAGTTCAAAGGAGCACAAAACGACAACTCAGGTTCCTTTAAAAAATGGCTTCTTGCTTATTTTCTGTCTTCAATTCACTGTCAACCACAGGAAAAATCTTTACTGAGTAATTTCCTAGAGAAATAATATTTATGTAGCCAAGGTTCTGCAGCTGGAGCAGGGAAATGCACAAGATTATCGGGTGGTCTCTTACAATACAGGACAAAGAAATATTATATTAATAACAGTAGATACAGTCTATTTTTTATTATGAAATTTCCAAACTTAGCCATATGAACATAATAAAGGAGAAAATTTCTCACTACCTATGCTAAAACCCACAACCTAAAGTTCATTGATAAAGCAACAGGCCAATTTTTTATATTCTGCCCGCTGTATTAGCTGAAAAACTAAGAAAAACAGTCCAGTTTAAAGTCCTTGGCATATGGATCACAGTGCTAAAACATTCCACATTGCACTTTTACAGCAGAAATTAATTTCCAGGTAAGAACACAGCATTGCTTTTATTTTACTTGCTAATGAGGATAATTGGCAGGCAACACTGCTGCTGCTCTAGATTTGTTCTTTATATGGATCTCTGAAGACCACATGTGCATGCAGTGGTGACAGAAATATTTTCCATATGAGCCACCACAGATTTTAAGGTCCCTCAGTCTGAACAAGGTGAGTCCATCTATCATTTTCTGTGCTCAGTAACAATCAACCAGGAAGTTAAAAACTTTTGTGACAACTAGAGGGCAATGATCAGCTTCCAGTTGCTCTGATCATCAAACCATTTAAATTTGTTGAGACTCTGCTGAAAACTTTTCCCTGCTTTAACTAGATCAAAGGCAGCACAAGATTTCATTAGGAGATGTTTTCTCGATTTAAAGCCGTTACAGATTCTCTTACTAAAACATCCAGAAAGTAAAATAAAGTTTATTTCTAGACATATGAGCTACAGAGAGTGTCAACCACACACTGTTGGACAAGGTGGTTTTTCCAGCCCACTTCCACCTTTACCAGGGGACCTCATTAGGCTACTATTAAGTTATGACAGGACTAACAAAAGACAAAGCTCTAAAGCTGAATCACTGTTTTCAGAAGATTTACTTAAGGAAGGCATATTTATGGAACAGAATTATCCAGTGATTCCTTTAAAATGCATAGCTACACATCCCATTTCAGATAGAGTGAGGACAATGAGTATCAAACGTGTTTTCTGCTAGTAATTTCATTAGATGGAATATTTTATATCTAATAGTGCCATGTCTGCTGAATTATTTCCTAAATGGCAAAAGAGTAGCTGAAAATTTCTGCTTTGGTATGAGATAAGTACTTGACGACAAACTGCTCTGATGAGGATAAAAATCTGGAAAATGGCTCTTCATAAATCAACCAGCAATTTTTTAAAGCATAGAAAGAGCTGTTCTATTCCACTGTTCAAGATTTAGGAATTAGGAATATTAGGAATGCATAAAGTCCCTCTTTAATTAGATGCTATATATTTTTTAAAAAATCAAGTTCATTCTGCCCTGCCCCAGACTAAACATTACATGTATTTGCACAAAAAGAATGTTATTAAAGTAATGAAGCCTGGAGGTTTTACATGCTCACATCCCCAAAATGTATCCTCTGCAAAAACTTTTTCACTAGCGCACATTTTTTGCAGAAAATATGAACAAAACGCTACCATCTACTGCTGCAGAGTATCATATTTCTCTGTATGTTAGTAAAGAAAAATTCACAAATTAGTCATCTCTCACAGAAAGCGTATTGTCTATCAAATCCAGAGAAGTTAAGTTTCAAACTGTTTTCCTTTAGTACCTTTCAGCTTTTGCAAAGAAAAACAACACCACAAACAAACCCAAAGCAACAGCAAGAAAGCAAACAAAAGTCCCCCAAACAAAACAAACCCCCAAAACTAAACCGAAGCAAAAGCTTTTTACACAACACAAACAACACAATTCTAAAGCGTCTAATAGCATAAAAATCATTCACAGTCCATCTTAACAGATATGAAGAAAATGCAACTGTGACAAGACGATTTTTGACAAGACATTGTACTTTGCTTACCTCACCCCCAGGTCTTGCTAACACTGCTGTTTGAAAGCAGAGCAACGTTAGTATCAGGTAGCTGACAAACATTATTACCCAAAGTTAGAGCTACCCTGGAGGAGCACACCCTCTGCCAAGTACTAACAGCTAGCAGATGCACTTGTGTCTCAGGATCACAGCCCTGAGCTCTGGTAGGTACGAGTCTGTCTCCCTCTCCCCCTTTCTCTCGCACTCACGGTCCGACCAGGAGCTTTGCTCTCAGCCACTGCTCTGAAGACAACTGGTAAGTTGATCTCTTCATGTAATGACTTCTCCCTGCTGGGGGAGGGGGCTCGGCCAGCACGGAGCTGGGGGGCTGCAGTCAGTATGAAGTGAAGAAGGGGAGGGACAGAAATGGTCACTGCCAAGTTATGCATCTGCTGTGATTCATGGAACAAGCTAAACGGTAACCTTTAATGCACGAGGAGCTTTGGCAAAGCGTTATTGACTTAGGCAGGCATGATTGGAGAAACAGGCTAAAGCTGCTGCAAGAGATGCCTGTTGATGGTTAGACGGCATGTGCTACTTAAAGGTACAGCACCTCCTTTTATTAACAAGTTTATAAGACATAAATCATAAATTAAAATCTAACCAGGAAGCAGCCTATGGCTTTACAGTCAGCCCCACACCAGCACAATCCTGCAGCCCAAAGGGCCTGATCCTGCCAGGTCAGTGCAAACCTGCTGGCTCTCATGCCTGGCCCCCATGCAAAGGCCAGGGGAACCCAAGTGCCCACTCACTCTCTAGAACGTCACTCTCTAGAACTGCTTCCTGAAATGAACCTCCTTCCTTTAGGAT
Source organism: Dryoscopus gambensis (assembly GCA_013389985.1). Lineage (NCBI taxonomy): Eukaryota > Metazoa > Chordata > Aves > Passeriformes > Malaconotidae > Dryoscopus > Dryoscopus gambensis. The sequence continues at coordinate 47,036 of WEIT01026937.1, forward strand.
AATCCTGGAGTAGGATATGGATGTAACCTCTCTTTCATTTGTACATTATAGCTGAAGAAAAGAAATTTTGACTTGTAACAATCCAAGCAATCAAATAACCTGCTTTGACTAAGAAAGCAGAAGTGCAAGCCTTTCTTAAAGTTCCAACTTCTGAAGTCAAGAAAACACACCATATTCTCACCTTTCATGTAAATACATACTTCTTATCCTTATGGTTCCAGGGGAAAATCTCAAAAATATGACCCAAGAATAACCTGGTCTCGTATGTCAGACAGTAAACCACATGAACTCACAATCCAGGTACTTGAAAATATCTCAACATTTTAGGAGGCAGGAAGTAAAAATGTTGGTGAAATTGAGAAGAACACCATTACTAAGTATTATATTTCTTTTTGTAGTTGGGTGAGCTTTGTATACACAGCTGAATATGTCAGACTCCTCAGGCTATTTTTAAACTAGCTTTACCAACCATTCTTTTCCTCTCTTTTGAGAGGTGAAAGATAAAATAGTCTTCCTCAGAACTGTAATTAATTACAGTCAAAGTCCCAAAGGAGTACAGGAAATTAGCATTCTCACTGCTGCTAAAAGTCCAGATTCTGCTCTATTTGCATTTGGATATCTGATTCTCCAACAAAGTATAATCTGACCTCTATTAATTAGACATCATTGTCACTGTACCTCTTCCCTCTCAGTTCTTTCCTTTTACAGACTCCCACTACTGCCCATAAAGATCCCCCAACCTGACCCACAATGCTGTGTGTGTTCCATACCCACAGAAAAGCCTGCCCTTTTTCAGCCTCTGAAATCAGCAGACCACCTTTCATGGGCCCACTTCTCTTCCCCGTTGATACACAGCCTTGCAGTGCTGTGGTCCTGGCAGCACCACTGCGGTACCTGCGGGCACAGGGCACGCCAGGGACGAAGCCGGGCCGTGGAGGCCAGGCAGGACTGGGGGTCTCAATGCCACAAAAATCCTCTTCAGATGACTCCCCTTGAGGTAGCAGTACAAGCTTAAGAAGATTTAAGTAGCCAGAATGAGAGTTTCAATATGGAGCTCATGAGTGGTTCTTGCAAATGATCTGAATGATCACAGGCGGCGAGCCATGGACTGGTAAGAGTGGTGACTGACAGCCAAATCGGCAGCTTTTGGAAACTTGACACCGTAACCTTAATGGTACTTTCTGACAAAAATCATCGAGAACTCTCCATTACTAGGTTGTTCTCAAAAATACAACACCTTCCTTCAAGACCTACAGTAAAAAAGTATTTTCTTCCCTTTTAAGGCAAGCTGAAGGTTTGCAGATTATACCGTGGTGCTGACAGCTAAATGCAGAGCTGCCATTACAGGTACTTTGTACACTGGTTGCCTATGGCAAAGTCTTCAGACTAAAAATGTAAAGCCAAATAAACGTAAGGAAATTTTCCATCAAAACCCTGTCAGGAAGCCAATCTGTCCTTCCATATTTTTTTTTAAATATCTAGATGTACCACAAAAGGAAAAAGGATTGGGAGCAAACTGCCAACTAAACCGGAATTCAAAACACTTCCAACAGAAGAGCTCCAACTATGATACTTTGAGAATAGACTCAGTGCTTGAAAAAGTTTTAAAAGAACACACCATTTCAGACTGCAGTGTGTAACAAAAACTCCAGTGATGAAAGCTCCTTCATGCAGATTGACTGCTGCTTCCATAAAATTAAACTCTGTCTTGTTTTGCTGTTCTTCACAAAGTCAAGTAGTTTTTGTGAATAAATATATAGCACTGGCACTATATTGCCAATCTTCTCTTCTTTAATGGAAGGGAGAAAAGCAAATTTAAGAAAATGAAGAGTAACTGTGATTTTAGTCTCCTCTCTGCTGATCATTCCAGGAAGCAGTATATTTTCTGCAAATAATGAACAACCTTACTGAAGTCTAACTGAGTATTATTAGGATGAGTTTCTGAGCACAGAAAACTGTACTACATTCCCATTTAATAAGTCATATAACTAATTCTTTCCATATGCATTTAATTTTTCCTCTATGAAAAATACAGGCAGAATTCCCTGAATTTCAGAAGTTGGTGCTCTGTTCTCCATATTAAGACAAGAGGTCTGTTCATACCTGCTCCTGTGCCTTCAAGCTTTATCCCACTGAACTGGATGGAATTGTGCTGGTTCCCATGCACAGCCACAGCCTTTCTCTGCAGCACAGAGCAACTTGAAACTTAAAACTTTGCCGAACTTGCACTGCTGCAACCAAGATCAGAACTTCTTGGCAAACCTCAGCAATCACTACACTGGAGATACAAAAGTACTGAGGCAACAGAAAAAAATCAGTTTATGACTGATGAGCTATTTCAGATATGAAGTTGTGCAGTAGCAGATAGAGAAACCAAAATACCTTGCAAAAGTAAACTGGAAGAAATAAGATGTCTGTAATTTCAACATAAAAACACCCTTGCTTTTACTTAGGAACATAGGAAAAATAATAGCATAACTATTTTAGGTACATAATTGAGATAGAAAATCCAAATTTATAATTTAAAAAACAAAAACCAAAACGAGAAAAAGCCGTCAGAATTTCTTGGGGAAAAGTTCCTATTATTCTCAGAAATAAAAATACACAAAACAAAAAAAGGACCTTTGGACAGTACAGTCCTTATTAAGAAAGTACTGGCATTCATCTGTGAAAAAATTAACTGTCAGTCTCAAGGGGTTTGTAAATATTTAGTTTATGAAGTTTGCTTACTACCTTCCACCTGAGGCTATTGCACCTGAATTTCAAACAAGTTTGTTAGACTTATCAAAAGTATCACTGCTACTGCTTTCTGCTAAAAGTATATTAGCTTAGAAAGATGACCAAATTCCTAATATAAAAGTAATAATAACAGAAAACACAAGTTAAAACAAGCTTTTAAAGACTTCCTTTCTACTTCCTACAGCCTCAAGGTTTGTAGAGCTTAACTCTCAAACTCTTAAAGCAAGATAACATGGAGGATAACTACATAATTCAAGTTGACTTACTTTAGAAGAAGACAATGACGATTTCTGTGCAATGTGAAATATTATTACATACAAGTGAAAATAATTACTCTAATTCATGTTTCATCACTACAGGTGCAACATCAATGCCACTGAATCTGCTCAGCTGAAGCACCTAAACCAATGAACTATTTAAAAGTAAGATGAAGGCCAAAACAAATTTGCTGCTACAGCATAACCAACAAGCCCTTTAACTGTTTCTTAAAACAAGTATTTAAAATAGCATTAATTTACTTTGGACAGACACCATCTTCCAGGAATCACTAACAGGAAAAGCAGTAGACACTGCATATTCTACTACTCTTTAAGAAAAGGTGTTAGGTTTTTATTTCAATGTTCCATGTAAAAATTTAACAGAGGAGGAAAAGGCTGAATTCAGTACAAATTACATGATGAAGTGGAAAATCTAGTGTGTTTTGGTTTTATTTAATTGGTCATTTTTTTTCCAGTTGGTGATCTACAGGTTACTTAAAAAAAGAAGGGAGAAAATTTTTATGTTGATGAAGTCATGTGTAAAGATGGCTGCCATATTTATAGCTGTCAGATAGGCATTTCCAATCATTACCTCATTTCATCTTTTCCAGGAAGCATTCCTTTCTGAATTAATTATTCAGATGTATTAAGGTTAGAATAAACTACTGCTGTCCTTTAGCCTGAACTACTGAAACACAATGGCCACAATATTTCACTCAAAATTTCTCCTGTGAGGGTTTTGTGGTTTTTTTTTTTTATTTATTTTTTAAATAATATTCATGTTAAATTAAACACTTGAAATAAAGAAGTCTCTTGCCACATTATGTGTGTCTGAGCAGACAGGTAATTTAGACTGCAGAAAGAATGCATTTTCCTTGAAGACAAAACAGTGTACTGAGAAGGATGGATGCAGAAAAATGTCTTTCCCTACCCTACCTTATTGAATTCAGGAAATACTGCAGCTGAACCACTGAGGCGTTTCTTTACCCCCGCAAAGGCATATACATCCACTCCCCTGGTTTCTGCATTTCACTGGCAGACAGGGTGATGGAACAGGGCATGAGATTCTCTCCTACCCTCTGCCTTCCACAGCTAAAGCAGTTCCTGTTATTGCAGTCCTTTTGGAAGAGCCACGACCACACTGAATCTGCATTTCAGCAGCTTTGTCTCTTATGGACCAGTAACAGATGAAATCACAACAGGTACAAGAAGGACAAGGAGTACTTCGCCTTTTATAAATGCCATTGAACAAAACCAAACCCACACAGCTTGGGGAGGAAGACAGTGTGAGCCATGACTGCAGCCTGAGGGTTAAGTATATGGAGCCCTGTGAAGGGAAGCCCAGATGTGGAGCACCTTGGAGTAAACATGTCCCAGAGCCTCACACATATTTCACTGCACCTCAGCATTCTTTCTTGAAGAAAGAATTTTAACTCAATTTAGTGTATGAAATACTAACACTTTCCCAAGTAACTCACAAAAGTAAATAACTTTTATTTGTACCCTTTTGCTCAATTTTTGTGTTAGGAAAGCAGCTGACTTCACTCCATTTCTTGTGCAAAGAAGCATTTAAGGGGATAGCAATGTCCCTAAACCTGAAATATTGATTGGCTACCAGAATACTCCATTGCATGGGGCAGCATGTCTTCTGCTTCTACCTTACATAATGAAGCTAGAGATTTGCTTCTCAATCTATATGTCTAATAATTTTTTGATCCCACTGTATAGTTATGGAAAAGACAAAGGGTTGCTGTGCAAAAATGCTCTTTAAGGAGTTTTTAATAAATTATTCCATACAGTCACTTTGTGTCCTGACTAATACTTTGATTGGTTAACTACTTTCCAACTTTCAACTTCTGTTCCTGCTTATTTCCCTTCCTAAACTGCACAATCCTCATTTTCCCGCTTGTTTGTCATCTAAAGTCACTCCAAGTTCTAACTTTTTCTCTTTCTCATCTTTTTCTTTCTCTTTTGTGAGGAAATAGAGATCAGTTTAGAAAGTACACACCATGAAAAAGGTATTATGACATCCTGTGAAAACAGCATCACTAAGTAAGTTTCAAACATTGGTGAATACTTAGGTCAGCCCAGCGTAGGTTACAGCACCGGAAGTCTGTCAGTTCCTTCCATAGTAACAAGTTACCTTCATCATCATCATCCCCTTTCCTCCTCTTACAACCAAGGTACTGGCAGTGCATGGTGCTTTTAAACTACACTCAAACCCTGAAAAGGAAATCTGAGCATTTCCTTCCTCTTCTCCCTACTCTTGACTCCTTAAAGCTAAAACTTTTGATTACAAAGCCAGACTTTACTAAGAAGGTCCAACTTCAAAGAGCTGAATATTAACCTCAAATTGATTTATCATCTTGAATTTTTTTTTCAATACTAAATCTATTATCCCTTTCTCCTTTCTGGCATTACTAGAAGGAGGAAAGGACCTTTGGTTATCACCTGCTCAGGGCTGGGCTAGAACGTGTATTTTTCATGGCCATATTCCAATTTTCTGTATTTTGATGATAGAATTCTGGTTTATATCCCAAGTTCTCAGAGCACCTCTTTGCCTCCCCAGACAGTAGTTGCATAGTGCAAGTAGAATAAGATGACATTTATGAGGCATTCCTTCCTCTGACCAACACTACATTTTGACTACAGAGCAAGTGGACACCATTCTTTGAACTTCTAATTTTTATGACTACCATTCATCTTGTGACAAAAATTTTTATTTCTGCATTTGTTAATCAATGTCTTTGTTTTCCTAGTAAGGCATTAAGACTTTTAGCACCATATTCTGGTTCTCCTCACACTTAAACATTGATATTCTTTTCTTAAGTATTTTCATAACACATTATTCAATATTATTCATGCTGTCTTCTTCCTCCTCCTATACAAAAAAGAGTGGTGAAACCAAAAGGAAAAGAGTTCTTTGATGGATCTTATTTAATCTCCTTTTCTGTATGCACAAAAAAAGAGACACATATTTCTAGAAAACTACCTCTCATCACCCAAGTTTCACATAAGGCATTTGGATTTGTGTTTCCTGTTGAAGTGTGGCAAATGAGCAGCCACTAAAAATAGGACCCGAAGGAAAAGCAGGCCTTACCCTTTAAAATATTTGAACCCGTTCCTTCGCAACTACCACAAAACCGGAATAAACCTATACTTAGTACCAGTGCTATAATTGGATACTTTACCTAAAATAAGAAATGAGACTAAGTCTATTAGTCCATTAAAAAAATAAATCCCCATGTAAAATTCCAAATAATCTGTAACTACATCAAATTAATCACAAATTATCCAAATAATGCATATCTATTTCCTGTGAAAAGTAAGCCTCCTCCTAGATAAAGCATTCTAAATATAAGTTAGAATGAGAGTATTTTCAAATCTTTCACTTCTTCATGAGAGATAAATGTTGATACTTCTAATTCGACATGTAGGAAGTAATTTAAAGATACAAGAAGATCAGGATCATGGAAGTATCCTTGTTTTAATTATAAAACCAAATAAACAGAGAATTTTAAAAGGACCAAATGGCATAACACAATAGGCCACAACTGACTCCATGAATCCTCCTATGAGAACAGGATTATAAAGAAGAGTCTCTTCAGGTCCAAAACTAAAAACTTGGAAACTATATTTTAGTGGTAACAGCCATTTTCCCAAGTGTCCAGCTGGCAAATGACAGCTACCTTAAACACACCATCATAAAATGATGGGAACAAGCTGTCTCCAAGAGAAAACTAACCAGTTAGGATTGTGAATGTAATAGTAATTTTCAGTTTTGCTAGGAAACATTCTTGAAATTGTTTCAGAGGGAGAAGCCCTGGTAGAACATGTTTTGCTGCATATACCTTCCCTGACCTGTTATTGTCTACATTGGTAAAAATCTCAAAGCAATAATGATATTCTTTTAGACTCAGGGAAACAGAACTTTGAAGATCACTGTGAGTCCTTCACAGGAGCAGATCAAGTGTAGCACATGCTAGGCCAATATGCAGATAGGAACTATGTAAAAAACATTATGGTAAAATCTACTTTTGCAAGAAATGAGCATCACCTCCTGCCAACTAAAGATGAGAGAAAGCTCTGCAAAAGCGGGCTGGTATTTTTCATGCTTACTACTTTACTAAAGCAGTAAAACAGTATCAGCCACCTTCAAAAACTGTCAGGGAGCAGTGACAGCAGTGACAGCTGCTCCCTGAAGGGATGGGGAGCCACGTGTCAGCTCCAACAACGGCAGCAAGGCAGGCGCTGTCACTGGCCAGGGCCGCGTCCCACTGCCACTGCAGGGCGGAGAGGGCAGTCAGGGTGAAACACGGCTGCAGTGCCAGGGCAGGCCCGAGGCCAAGCCAAGCAGCCAGTCCATGGAGCAGGGCCACACCAGCAGGGCCCTGGCCGGGGGCACACATGGCCGAGGCCGAGCCGCACAGAGACTGCCTCCAAGGCAACTCAAGCAGGGACTGGAGGCTCAGGGCTGAATTTAAATGTGGCCACTGGTGCCATGAGCACCAGGCTGAGGCTGGTCAGAGCTACTAAGGCTGATTAGCATAATCAGAGCCCTGAACATCTGTGCCTAGGCCAAAATTCACGTTTGTATAGAGGGCCGGCAGTAGCAGGTATCAACCAAACAAAAGGAAGAAGGTAAGAGATTGTATCTGGCAGCAGATAAACAGTCTTGAAATAGAGGTACCCTCAGAAAGAGTCAGTACTGCATGTACCACACACACTAATTAGGGGACAGGACCTGAGCAGCATTCCACTGAACAAAAGGAAGCCAACATCCCAGCAGCAGTCCCACAGCTGGAGAACCAGAGCCAAGGACAATCCTGCAGCACAGGCACCTTTGTTCTCTGATGTCACAGAGGTACTGAGCCACAGTCTACTTAAGATCCAAAGGATGAACAAAGTCTTGGAAGACTTGTATCGTGATCCAATTCTATTTTTTATAGTTTATAGGAATACCAAGTTTCTACCCTGTTCTGACAGGAAAAAAAACCAACCAAACAACAACAACAAACAAAACAAAACAAAACACCAACAAATAGCTGTTTTGTTGCCAAAGGAAATGTGTGGTTTTGACTGAAGACTTGGGATTTAATTGAATGCTGGTCAAAATGCAGTGGATTAAAAACTCATCCAGAATCCAGATACAGGAAGAAAGAGGAGAAAGATTTCCAAAGTAATTTCATTACACATGCCAGTTAACCTGAAGTGAACAGAGAGAACTAATCTCATAGTACTGTAGCCTACGCTACGGGCAGCAAGCACACCTCAACTTTTCCCACCTAGTTACACAACTCCTGAGTCAAAGATGCAATTATTCCTTCGAAAAAATCTTTCCATATTCTGTTTTATTCCATCTTCCCAATTCAACATCTCTACCAACAGGACTGTCTGATCTCAGCATACTACCTGCCTCTAACACCATGCAAGTTAAAAGAATTAACACCAGCCTAGGTCAAAATCTACCCCGTTTGTAGACTATAGGCTCATTTTTCATCACTGGGGGTCCATGCCAGGTCAAAAACACACAGCACCAGCAGATCAGTTACGCTGCTGGTGCAAATTAGGTACAAATTAGAAGCATAGCTGCAGTGCAAGAACAAGGCTTCTCTTTCTCTGCAGATGTGTGACATATAAAAATGAACAAACTCTTTTTAATTAAAGAGAAACTGTGCATTTTTATTTCCTTGCTTAAAACAAAATCCTGGGGAATCTGATTGTTTACACAATAGATTTTTTTTTGGACAGTTTATCTTATAAATGTGCTTCCTTTCAAAGTAATCCCATTAAACACATGTTGCCCGTTAGAACCAAACGAACCATCAGTGTATGTGGAGTCTTCCAGCTGTCTGGACTCTGGACACATGATTACAAGCTTGGGAAGCACACAGGTGGAGCAGATACGTGGACTTCGATCCGTTTTTCTAGGTGTCTTTCAAGTACACACACCATTTATGAAAAGAAAATGACCAATTCTGCATGGCTGATTTCTGCTACACAGGAAATTGAAACCATATAGCTACAGATTATCCTAAATCTTGAGCTACACATCATGTGTATGAATTCTGAAAATTCATATGTAGCTCAAACTAGATAAGGAGCATCTTAAAATAATTATGCATTATTGTGTCTCAAATATTTCATACACTACTGGATCAGCAACTCACAAAACTGATAAATACTTGAATAAACACCTGATGAGTCTCTGGGTACCCAGAGCACATCCAGTATAATTTAACTTGAAATTTGCCTTCCTGAAGGCAACAACTGAAACAAGTTCAGTACTGTCAAATTTTCTCATGGTACCAAGGCCTTGTCTAAATTCAGGCACACTTCTCTACTATATAAGGAGGAGTGTCAAGCCCAAAATGACTGCCAAAGAAACGAAATTCTTTGGTACTCTGAAAACTTTTCTTAAGAAGTTACTTAGCATGCCAGTTTATTTTTAAGCAGTTATTTATAATTATTAACCCTTGGTATATTAAAGCCAGTGGGCATAGATAGATAGATAGATAGATATACACCTTCAGTATACAGTGTAAAATCTCTACACAATGGCACAAAAATCTGGAAATACTATTTGCTGGTAACAGGGTGTAAACAATCTAGTAGGAACACTAAGAAAAAAATTACTTCTTAAAAGGTCACCTAGAACAAAGGAAGTGAGAAAACACTATGTGTATTTTGAAAGACACAAATGGTGCTGATTACTTTATCCCCATACTCAGACTGTCTACATGGGTTAAAGCTAGCAATAATACCAGTTCTAATCTTAAAGTCCCGTGGAGAGACATAAAACCAGACTGTTTGAGAAATCTGGTTGTAAAAGCACATCTGTGCAGCCAATACCATCACATGGCTGGAAAACAATCAGAATTCCAACAAGAAGCAAGTGAATAAAACCCACAGAAAATTCCTTCATTGTGGGAGGAAGATTTCCTTTTGAAGATTCCCTGCACCGTTCCAAGTCTCTTCAATACATTAATTTCATATTTGTGTGGAGTGTGTCTCAAATAATTTTCCAACAATGTTTCAGGGAAGACTTCCTCACAAGGAGCTATTTCTCAGTGAATATACCAGTTATTTTTTAGGTACAGATCCATGTGCTAGTTCATGTCCAGTGTCATAGTACTCACCAGGTACTTACTCGCCTGGGGTAGAACCCTGCCAGGCATTGGTAGCACACCTGGTTTATAGTTGATTTGCCTTTTCACATATATTTTGCAAACCACTCATCACTGCTGGTTTAGATAATCTGTCAAGGGATTCATGCAAACATCCAAAACAATAACAAGATTTTTTTTTAAATAAAAATTTATTTATCTCATCTTTAATTTTTTGTCTGCTTGTAGTTTTTTGGGTTTTGCCATGATGCTGGACAGCTGCATGGAGAATGAAAGCACACACAGATACATAAATTCCCCAAGTGACAAATAAGCAAACAAATCCAGCCACCATTTCCACACGGGCAGTTTTGTCTATTTAAGTTTGCATATTTGTCATTACTTGTTTTAGAAACAAGTTTACAATTAAGTATGGTCATTTTATCCCTTTCCAAGAAAACACCACATAAAGAGCAATGATAAGGTTTTCAGCATCTGTTCTTAACCACAAATATCCAAATAATGTTTGAACTACTGGGTCTAGAATATTTTTTTTCTCTCAAGCTTGCAAAGTAAGTAACTGTTTTATAGTGCCTTAGTTAATTTATATTTAATCAGAAAAGGTGGGATTGATTGGAAACTGTTTGCTTCTCTTTCAATCTCAAGTAACCATTTCTTTCATTTTTCTAATATGACACACAGATTTTTCCCCTTTTTACCGAAAAAAGTTATATTCTTCTCTCTTACAAAAGATTTCATAGATAACAATTTGCAGTGCAAAATTCTGCACAATATGCTAGACCAAAAGTCTAATTCATACAAAATATGTAATGTTTCAAATTTCCAAACACATTATGTGCAAGTGGATCAAGACAATACTTTAGTACACATGCTAAAATGTGGTGGTAAATGGCATTGAACAAATTCAATCTGCCATAGAACCCTAATGACTACTCATCCAAAGCCAAAATAGACAAAGAATTAAATCAAGCACTACTCTTTGAATGAAAATATTTATTATGAAGTATTACCATGGAATACTAGGCATTTATCTTAAAAAGCTTTTAAAATCTCATTCTTAGGACATATAATATATTGTAACTTATCAAGATTTTTTGCAACCTAGAGACACTAAAGAAAGTGTTTAGTAAAGACTAGATTTCAAGTTGTAACCTTTCTTTCTAGAAAAGAAACTTCACTTTTTCCTTTCCTCTTAAAAACTATAACTGTGAAGGATTCAAAGTCAGATACTACGTTTAGTTTTAGTAAATATTCTCATATCCATATCTAGAAGAACAATATATTTAAGAAGAGAAAAGTTTTCTAGAAATCCCTATGCAAGATCACCTATTATATGCGTTATTAGGTAGAGCATAATCAACTTCTAAGGGTATTTGAGGAGATTAGCAATTAGGCCCCTCAGTATGTCTGTCCTAAAACTCCAACTCTTTCAATCACTGCCATTAAATCAGTGTAGCAGCCACAGGCTATTCCCTTCATTGTGGAGAAAAATACAGGACACATCCATAATTCCCCATCTAGGCTTCATGCTATTCACTGCCAAGGCGGTTTGGCAAGCAGGAAAGATATTTCAAAGGAAAACATATAGGGCCTCACTCAGTCATATTAATGCTCCTTCACATTCCTCTTGCAATATTATCCTGCCCATAAGGCTTATTTAAGTGCAAGAACATCTTTGGCAAGCAGGGCTTTCAAAACAGAGACCCGCATGGAGAACCCAACAGCAGTACTTAG
>WEIT01026969.1:1254-14485 GCA_013389985.1 Dryoscopus gambensis
ATTGCAGATTCTTCTTCAGTTTCAAGAGTGCTTGAAACACATGGAAGATAAACTCCTCTTCCTGACACTAATGTTTTCTTTCAGTTTAGGCAAATAGTCTCCTTAACTCTAAGTCCTCAAGTAGCTCCTTGAAAGACATTCACACTGAGATCGTATGTTAACAAATAAACTGCTTGTGTAAAACAGACTTGACTAGCAACCTCCCCAAAGGCCACTAATGAGCAAAGAGTACATTATTCCTGCAAAGGGCAGAAATTATTTATGTCTAGACCCTACAAAATACTTAAGAGTGAAAACTTAGAAACCAGGCCACATTCTACAAATGACATGAAACTCCTGAAGTCAGTCTGAGTTGCATCATTACCTTCTGCAAACAATGAATTGCAGCAGTTGCTGAGTAAATGCAAAAATTGCTCTTTATGGTTTCTTTTTCATATTTTAGGCCTGAGCAAGCATGTTCACTATGATTGAAAACCGTATATAAGCCCTTCCTTCCCTGTAAATTCCACTTGAAAATTTAGCAGGGAAAAAAATGAAAGGAGAAAATAAAGGGACCAGAGTTCCCAGCCCAGCATGTCCCTTTTGATGTAGAACTAAGAAGTGAAAAAAATACAAGCCTGACGGAAGTTGCAACTGTCCCAGAAATACTTTTCCTGAGACACCAGCAGAGGGCCGTTAGGGAGGAGAAAGAGGACAAGGAATGTGTAACACAGTACATGTTATGGAAGTCATATATAAATCAGTGCAGTTAGTCCCAAATACAAATATTGAAAAACCATGCTGTGGTTTCAATTAAGGCTTTAAGTGGAGAGAGATCCCAGAGTTTACGCCTTGCTTTAGTAATCAGAGCCTTATCCCCAAGAATCACCTAACGGTCACTTCATCCTGAAGCTATGTCTGGGTTTGTGGGTGAAGACTCAGAAAGTTACCTTGACTGGAAGGATCTGTCTTAAATACCTTGAGGTAATTTTGCCAGACACAAAGAGAGAAACAGAACCTTGCTTTGACTGTGATAGTAGTATAATAGTAGTTCATTAAAACTGGCACGAAAGAATGATGCCTAGAATAACTGGCACTATATATGACATTAAATATTTCATGAACTCCCTACATAGAACTGTAGATGTTAAAATTTTATCTACTCATGCAGATCAATAAATAAAAATGCTTAATTATTAAGCATCTCTCTTTATCACTTTCATTACAGAAACAACCTTTCTGGAGGCTGTTTGGCAAAAAAGCTGATTAGCATATCTAAACAAGTTTAAAATTCTTGAGGGAAAAGACATGAATCTTTTTATTTAGTGCTTTAATGGGACCAAATTTGCATAGACATACAACAAAAGAAAAATAGAGAAACAGTAACCTATACAGAAAAACTTGTATCTTGTGTTTGTCAGTAAGCTCAGGTGTGGGTAAACATATTCTGAACTGTTTGGATAACCCATGTCTAGAACTGCACTGGCAAAAAGGAATCACTAATAGTTTCCATCATCAAACTGGAGTCAAAATCCTTGGATTTAATTGCTGAGGACCTAGACTGGCACAATTACACAATCAATACAAACATATATTCAGTATTTGCCCTTGCAGAACCTGTCATTTGCAGACTGCTGCCACATAGGGGTTTCCACAATCACCACTTTTTAGCCCAAGAATCAGTACAGGAGAATGTCTCATACACCAGCTGTGCTGGGAAGATGACTTCATAATGGCTTCTTTTGCAAATGTGTGGACATACAGACATGCATGTGTGTGGGTGTGTGTGCATGCATTTATACACATGACACACACACATTGATACACATTTATGCAGGCCCTCTATCTGGGCAGATCCTGTCAATTCTTACAGCTCTGCCTTTTCCTTTGCTGAGTTTTCATCTCTGTGTCTTCTTTGTGTCTTTTCTTCCAGGAGCTCAGTTCCTATGTCAGTGCACCAGTCATGAGCAGTCCCTTCCAAGTTTCTTTTGTTAAGAAACTGCTTAGCTGCAGTTTCTTCCAAATGCTTTTCAGACGTCTGCTACATTCTGTCAGCCGGTAGATACCTCAAAATCTGAACTTCCTACATCGCTTTTCTATGCAGTCTCTACTATTTCTCCACTCAGCTTGAAATCTCCTCTGGAGAGCATTGGTCAGTGCAGTACTTGACACTTTTCTACAATGGTGCAGACTGGTACTGTCGGGATTTCTCTGTCAAAATTCCTTTCTGAAGAAAATTACGTGAAGTATAAAACTCTGAAAAAATTACATTCCACCTACTGCTACTATAGAGATGAAACATCAGTGTAAAGTATAAGTAAATAAGCATAAGTAAAGGAGCAATTTCTGTTGTCATTTTTCACTGATGCCATTTGATGCTGGTCTAGTACATCTTTAGTCAATGCAAGCATTTCCACAATTTCAGAAGTGTGTCTTTCCTCCTTGCATTTTTAAGTATATAACTAGTTTAGTCATCTACTCCATTATATTAGCATATAGCTGAGAAGCAAATTATTCACATTTGGAAACTCATCTATGGGGTAAATGAACACCATGCTTGAGTTGACCTTAACAGGTTTGTGGATCCAATTGCTCTCAGTTAAAGCTAGGCAATTCTTGTGAATTAGGTTGCATTTATTATCCTAGTATTGCCTCCAAATTATTGTGAAATTAACCTTGGTCAGAGATTCCAAATTATCAGATGAACAGAGGATAGTAGCCCATTTCCCCCTGCATATTCAGTGCTGCCTAGCTGAATGTTTAGTCATCACTATATTTCAATTATGGTATTGCTCTAACTTATTTTTGTTAGTGTTCTTCATTTTGACTTCATGTCATTCCGTTTTTGGGAGAAGTATATCAACAGCCCATTTGATCACACTGAGTCACTGTATAATCTCTATAAAGGTTTTATCCTGCTCATCCTACAAAGTTTTTTTGTATCTCAAGAGCATTTGATGAGAAATTCTTCTCCCAGCAACTCTCTGTATATATATTGCAATGCAGTCCTCTATTTCCCTCCTCCCAGCATACCTCTTATATGATAGATATTTTCTGATATAAAACTCGTGCAGAGGAAGATCTCTGACCAACCTTTTTCAATGTAATTTGTAAAAAAGGACAGAATTACGTGCATATGTGGTGGCGAAGCTTTTGTTCTTGTGGCTGCTTAGTGCAGTACACACTGTAAGCCACACTCGTGGTTCAGGAGGGCAGGGCCCCATCACCCCATCAGTCTGGGGTTCTTCACAACCTGTACCTTACCTGATGGAGTTCAGCCTCCTGCCTGCAGTGTTGCCTTCAACACATGTCGAGTTTTAAATACCCGAGATTACAGTTTATGTGAGAATTACCTTTTCAGTGATGGTACAGTTTTCCATATATAATCCCACAGATGAGCCAAATCACTATATATAGAGTTAGAGTTTTGGAGGGTATAGGGATATATGTGAAACCCCTTAAAATACAAGACTGACTGAAAACCACCTGGTTTGAGAAGTTAAAGACAACTCACTGTAGTGTCTTGCAGCATACCCTTTCCTAGTTTATTCCCAGTTGTAGAGTCTCATTTCTTCTTCAAGATGAATTTTACTGAATTGGGTCATTCGTGTAGGTATAAATCAGGTCACTGCAATTTATTTGTTATCTTGCAGGGAAGCTTGACATTTTGTCTCACCTTCCTGAGTATGTTATTTTATTAGGGTATCCTTTTAGCCAAGTGATAGATCTCACTGCCATTTCCTTTTGCTTAACCTACCCCTCCCTCAAGCTCTAATGACTTTTTTTTCCTGTGTGTATTTACTTCTACCCAGCCTAGGAATTTCTGAGTTTACTTGGTATTTTTACCCTGAAGAGCTTCTTGTGCAGTTCTTTTAATGTTAACAAGGGGGAATTTAAATCCATTGTACCTGGCTTTGTTAGTTATTTCATGAGTTGATGCCTTTTGGTGATTAGCTTCAGGGAATTTGTATTCCCCTGCTTCATTATCTATTTCCCCCGCAGGTGAAACAGGCGTTGCTTCATATTTTTGAAACGCAATTACATGACAGTATCTATTTCTCAGTATTCAGCAGACTCCAGCTCCCCTAAGGTGTCTGAGAGCTGTAATTAAAGATAGTGAGTGAATTTTAGTGTCAGGATTTTGCGCCAGATTACGTAGCATCTCTGTGACAGCCTAAACAATGTACAGATGCAGTGATTTACCACTGATTTGCATGCTCCCAGCTCTCTTTTGTGATCAGGATGTATGATGATCAGCTCATCCTTGCTACTCCATTAGAAATCACTGTGCATTATAGACTGAATGCCAAGCTGTGTTAGGCATAGAGCAAGTTTGATTAAACACGCAGTAACCTGGCCGAAACCAGAGATGTGGTTGTATCGAACCAGATATAACCACACAGTGAATATGTGGTGACAGAGTAGCAATCCCTTAGGGAAGAATACAGATTAGTGGATGAAAACATTGCTCCTGCTGAACTCTTGTGGTCTTTCTGACTCTGACTGGGGCAGGCTGAGAGCTGGACCACAGCCTGGCTCTGCGTCCTGGAGGAGCACAGGTGGCTCTGCAAGACTGCAAGCGGTGAAATGGGTGGACTCTGGTCTCTTCCACTGAAATGGTTTTGTTTAGCCCCATTTGATCATAGAATCGTAGAACGGTTTGGGTTGCAAGGGATCTTAAAGATCAGCTAGTTTCAAACTCCATGCCAGATCATCTCTTATTTACCCAGCTCTGCTTGCAAAGTGGGAACTGAAAATGTTTAAATATTTCAAATGATTTCTGTATTTTCTTTGGAACTGCTGTTAATCCCTGTAAGCTGTTATGATTCAGAATTTACTGGCATCAAGCCCTTCTCAGTACTAAATAAAAAGTACTAAATAATATACTCGGAAACATGATTCATTCATATGCTTTAGAAAAGAAACAATTCAGTTCGTATTCTTCCAGTTCACTCCCTGAACATGAAAGATTACAATTTTAATTGAGTTTAGAGATAATTCTGCTTTGTTTGTGGCATTTGCTGTTTTCTATCTTTTCCTTTCCCTTTTCCTCTGTTCTCCCTCTTCCTCTTTCCATGCCCTTTTCCCCTCCTTCTTTCTCTCCTCACATTCATACTTCCTTCAATAACATGTGTAACACACACTTCCCTTTTTAATTTTGTCGATTTGAAATTCCTTTCTAATGGAGGCAAATTATCTGATTTCGTCATGAGGAAAGTATGTGAAGCAGAGCAGATCCACAGTTTATTCTTTTAAGACTGGAATTGAAAGCGAAAGGCATAATAATTGATTTTGCTGCATTCAGTACTTTCAAAATACCTCCCTGATAATTCTGATCTGACCCAAGACCAAAATTACAATGACAGCTAAATATCCAGGGATTCTAGTCAGGTATTCTCCTTGCAAGCTGTGAATTTAAGATTCTTAGGTATTTGCAACTAAAAATGGGCTCTTACTGTTTTTCTATCCTCACTCTATGTTTTCTCCTTTCCCCCCGTTCACTGCATCATTAGTACTGTTTGTGCTCCTGTGTTGTTCTAGCATAAAGCGAGCAGGTTTTCATGCTGATGGTCTCCAAGGTCAGTTAAGTAGCATCCATACAAATGCTGCATTGACTTCAGGAGGATAAACTTTACCACAGCTATAGCTACATACCAAAGGGCTTTCATGGGAACCAGTAAAATTAGTCCCAAACAGGCTGTGTAAGTGGCTAGCTAGGAGTTAATCTTTCAGAATGAATAAATTCAGAATTAATATAGAATGGCTTAGGCCTTTTTTCTCCATACAATTAAGAACTCAGGTTCCAAATTTTGATTTTTAACAGAACTGATTTTCAGAGAACACAGTCCTGGCAACCTTTTTGAATACAGGTATTGCTGCACTGGTGAATATCTCAAGCATCGTCTGTCCCTGAGGCTTCTGAGGAGGTTGCAAAATGTCTCTAATATCTGACTAATTAATTTCACCTAGTGGAAGAGTTTTCTCATTCTCATTACTAGGAATAGCAAATCCTTTTCAGAATAAATGTAATATCCTGGTTTCAATGATACTACATGTCAGAGGGCACCAGTGGTTAATGAGACAAGATTTTGAAATGTTCTTTATTTTGTCTCTTTATTATAAGCATATTTCTTTCCTTCCAGTAGCACTAGGCTTCCTAGGGAAATAGAAAACAGGATCATTATCTGTATCACTTTTACCAATTTACAAAACCTTTGTATTACCTCTATTCATCTCTTTTTCTATATGTGCAGTACAGCTCACTGAAATCTCTCTTCTCTCTGCCCCTGTTAGTGTTTTGATTTGTCATTGCTCTTGCTCTGCTTCAACTAAATATCTTGAAGGATGGGTGTCTAAAACTGAGCAATGTCCCAAAAGGACAATATGGGATATTTTCAGATATTATTTTCTGCTATGTGTTACATTATAGTTGAGGTTACTGAGGGACTTTTTTCTAACTGGTTGTATTTCTGTTTAGAAGACTGCAGCCTTGGAGCCCTGACAATTAATTTCTGTGTGCATTAATTTACATTTATCAAATATGAACACTAAACCTGAACCCTCTCCCTGATTTTTCTTTTAGGGTATAACATAAAGCTGCTCAGTCTTGGGTATCTTTCAGTAATATATGCCTGTTTGACTGAAAAAGTACCAGAAGCCATATACATCTATGCTTGCATGACTACTCATGGTCCTTAAATAATCAGGTATAAAAATTAGAGTCTGATGCTTCTGCTTTTTTGATCTTCATGTCAAGTGCTTCATCTTTTTGAAAGTTATGCTGTGTTTAAATTCTCAAGAGAACCTATGTAAAACAAAGAAAATATAAAAGGTGAAGTAGACATGACAAGAGTAATTTTGTAAAGATTCTGCCATGTCACAGTCCTCTTTTTCTTACTTGATACTGTAAGTTTCAGGTTCTATGGAACCAGCTTGTTTTTCCAGTTCCATGTTTCTCTCCTGTCCTTTCCCTTTAGCAGTCTGCCTCCAGCAGGACAGTGCAGGCAGTTTCCCTGCATGTGCCAAGGAGTTTCTGGCTAGCTTTCAACCAAACAAGTCACAGATCCTGAGGTTGCCTGAGGCCGAGGACATGACACTGCCCATGTCCTTGTGTCTCAGCTTTCTTCCTCCCAGCACAAACTGGTGATGCCCAAACTGCATTCGGGAGCAATGTCGGGCACAGCTGGACCCAGCACCGTCCCTGGGAAGTCCCTGAGGGTGCTGGTTGGCAGGAGCTAGCGCTGCACCAGGGAGGGTGCTCACAGATCATGCCTGTGGCCGTGTCCCATTGCTTCAGCCATGGTCACAGGCCTATTTCCTGCTATAAATGACACCCAAATGTCTGAGCAAGCAATACAAAGGAAAAGAAAACTGGTTCTCACTTTTCTTCTTTTGAGTGAGTTTAAATTACAAAAGAAGAAAAGTCATTAGAGCAGATCCCTTTCCTACTGAAATGCCAGGCTAGGAAACAGGGCTGGAGTCTCTGATGCATGCAATTCACCCCTGAGGCAGGAGCAAACCTTTTTTTCATTTTCTGACTCCAGTTTAAGTTCCTGGATGGCCTAACCCTTGACATAGCTTCCAGAAGCCAGGAAGCTGCTCTGCTTTCTTCTGCATGCTGCCATGATAGCCCTGGGTCTTTTAGAGCAGCTCCCCCATACCTCTATACCATAAGGGATTATCCTGGAAGCAAGAGAGTTCTTGTCTACCCTTCTGGGTCACTTTTTCCCTGCTGTGTCTCAATAGTGCAGGATGAGCAGAATGAGGGCAGCAGGCTCAGCTGCTGGATTTTTTTTTCATATGATAAAGTAAGGGGTGGATGGAAAGACTAGAGGGGGTTATATTGTAAAATACTGCTAAACCATTAAACTGCTCACTTACTAAATAGTGAGACCTTTATATTTGCTAGACACTTTGTTTTGTGTGATAGCAGGAAAAGTATTCAATACATTTAAATTTTATTTTTATTCTGAAAGCTATCAGCTGCAATTTTTGAGGTGTGGTCAGGGGATAACATGATGATCTTTTTTAATGCAAGAGATGTCATGAGTGTCAAAAGGTTCTCTTCTTACCTTAAAAATCAAGCTCCAGTAGCACATGAGCATTAATTTCTTGGTCCCAGCAGCTTAAATCAGATTACCAGAGGTATGGACCTCAATTCTGTTGAGCTACCTAATGAGGGTGTGGAGCTATTCTGGGTGAGGCAACAGAAAGTACGAAGCACAGGACAAGACCCCAGGATACTGCTCCTCTCTAGAGTTCACATCCTTCCCTCTAAAAAGCAGCCATGTGGAGCCCCATCCTGAGGGTGTACAGGATCATGCTTTACTCTTTCACAATGTAATGGTTGCACTTACTCAAAAAGGAGATGTGGGAGGTTCAAACATAAAGACAAGTGTCCTGACTGTGGAGGTAAGGTATTCTGGGTGCAGAATAACAGTGGGGGCTGTGCCACTGCATGACTGGGAATGTGGGAGTCTCGCCACCAGAAGGAGAATCCAGGCTGCTGGAGGTATGACTTATTGCTGTCTCTGAATTGCTGCAGAGCAGAAGATGGAGCCGTAGATACAAAAGTGCCTACACTTGTTTACACCCCAGAAACATTGCAGTAGAAATGCAAGCACTGGACGGGTTTAGGCATCTCCCTGTTGTATAACTGCTGCCGACATTGAACTTAGACGCTTATGTTCCACCTAAGTAAAATTCTTCTTTAGTCTTTGTTTGTTCTTGCCCCAAATCAATTAACTGCCACTCTGCAGAGTTTGATTTTCTAATCCAGCCATGCTTAATCATTGATGTAAAACAAGATTTTTTTTTTTTTTCTCCCCCAGATTCTATTCTAATGGTTTCTTATTTCTTGCCCTCAAAGTGTGCGCCTGAATTCTCTGCATGCATTTGTAAGGGCTTTCCCGCTTCCAGAAGTGTTTAATCAAAGAGAATGCTATCAGCAGGTGGTTAGCATTGAATGTCAGCAGCTACTTCGTTTCTGACATCTCCTGGGAAAAAAATGTTTCATTACCATGCAAATGATGTTAGTCTTCCTTTCCAAGATCCATTGTCACATGGTGTAACATATGGTACACAGAACTGTGCTCACAAGATTTATGCAGCAGAGGGAACACAGTTCTGCTTTCTTTTAAGGCCTTCAGTTTTTCTTTAGGTTGTATCAGAAATATCATGAGGCCTTTAACAGCCTATGCCAGACAAAAGAACGAAGCAGCTTTAATGGGTGCTATTATCTTTTTGGAGTATGTCTGGGATCTGAATTATTCAGTTGATACTTAGAGTGGCCATCTCTTGAACTACACCAACAAAATTGAAGCTGCTGGCCTCTCCTGGGAATTTTTTAAAAGTTCCAATCATGGTAGTTGGCCTTTTCCAAGGGCCATGAAACCCTGTAAGTAGACTAGGATAAACCTAGTCTGATTCATCAGAGGACTGGAGTACAGTTCAGTGACATCAGTGAGACTTCAGGATGTGTCTAGAATTTAGCATATGTTTGAGTGAATTGTTAACCTCAAGTGTGTGATCAAGTGCCTTGCTGACTCAGGGACAAGACATTCCTTGCAGCTTGTTGTTTTCCACTTTGCCATCTGGGAAGAGTCAGCTTGACAGCATGTGGGCTGTGTGAGACATTACTGCATTTCTGAAAGGCTATTAACAGCCCTGAAGTTTCCAGGTTCTCTGAATCAGGTATTTTTTTCTCTTGCAGATCTAACTGGGGCAGAATAACCTCACTGTACTGTCTGAAAGCAAACTGACCATGCCAAGGCATTTTGGCGGGTTATCAGTCAATCATGCCTAATTAAAATAATCTCATGTTTTAGTGGAACTACTAAAGACACAGGTGGAAAGTTTCACAGAACCTGCAGGTTTGGGAGCACGAAAGCCCCTTCCAGATATTTTAGGAAGTCCCTTTTAAGCAACTGGACAACTGTAAGAACCCAAATTTGCAAACACATTTAATCTGAGTCATATCTTTGCTAAACCCATTTTCTGAGCTGAGGGAGCACATCCGTATTTATATGAAATAAATGTTGTTACTGGCTGTTCAGTCAAGAAACTCTCTTGCTTCAGCCAGGTAATGCAAAAGAGTGGGTAATACAGACTTGGTTTTGCATTTGTGGGAGAAGCACAAGACATCCTGATCCCTCAGTATTCTCCAAGTGATTTTAACTTCCCAAAAATACTAGGAGCTCCCCTGAAAAATTTTCCATAACTCCCTCCACTCTGTTCAGCACACAACCCTACTTCTCCAATCCAGTACCCTTCCAGTCTGCCATTACTTGACTTAAAAGCCATTTCTGTGCTGCTTTGTATTTCTCATTAATGCATACAGAGGAATAAATGTTTATTGTAACAATATGCATTTCTCTGTGGGTACTCTTATATTTTTTTCATTCTTTTCCAGTGACAAAATGTTCCCAGCCTTTGGATTTGGAGCAAGAATACCTCCAGAATACAAAGTAGGTGCCTAAGTGTAATTTTCTAATTTTCTTGAGTTTATGAGGCACAAAATAAGGAAGAAATGGGGCAGGGCAGGGCAGGGGCAAATGGGAACAGCTCCTCTGCTTGTTTTCTTCCATCTGGCTTTCTCACCCAGTGATACCTTACTTTATACAGAAATCAGGCAGGGCTAGACTTAAAAAAAGTGTTTGACACCTGAAATATTTTCTGGTATTGGCAAAGCTTTGTTAGTGAATGCTAAGAGCAGAAATGATTTTGATCATCCCTTGTCAAACATCTTCCTGAAAATAAAGACTTGAGAAGAATTTTGCTCTGTGGCAAATTTCTGAGTCATGGTGGACATGGTCAATACCAGGAAGAGAAATACAAGAGCATGTAGCCATGCTGGAGAGAAGTGGTATTTCTAAACAAACAAAAAAAAAGAGAGTGATCTGCAGCAATGCTGCAATTGTGAGCATAAATATGCCTTCTGGTAGGGTTGGAGTGTAGACACTGATGAAAAAGCAGTATCCAACAGAGAAAGACCTAGGAAGAAATAAGGAGAAATTCAAATGCTTTGTTGCACAGAGGTAGTGTGGGCAGAAGAGTAGTACAGATAAGTAACCAAAATCTAGATGGGGACTCTGCAACTCAGATACTGTCTGGAAAGAAGAAGTATTAGCCANGAACACTGGCCAGGTAAGAATTTCTGAGAGGGATAGTGTGCATTCAGCATTGTAATGCATGAATCAGCACATGAGAAAAAATGCACCAGTGTGTTCCTCATGGCTTGAAGTTTTGGTACCTGCAGAAAAATAGCAGTAGTGATGTACAGCAAATTTGATACGTCTTGCAAACAGATGTCTAAGGTAAGTTAAGATATATTTTAACAACATTGCTTTCTAAGCTTGTCTGTGCCTGACAAGGTGTTTTGCCTTGCTTTGTTCCTGAAGTCTAACACCAGCATTAATTTCCAAAGACAGAGACAGCTTCCAGAACTCTGATATACATTTTAATGTGATATTACGAACTCAGAACCTCTGTGTCTGTTGTATGTTTGATCCAACTACAGTGGCTGACAACCATGACTCTTATTTAAGGTGGTGGGCCAGGGCCTGGTTGTTCCATCATCTGCGAGGGGACCATCAGGGCATGGAGGAAAACTTGCATCTTTTTCAGTTGTAGAGAGCCATCCTTATCTAAGGACTGCTTGAAGGAAGGTGTTACTGTGCCAGCTGAAGTCTTTTCAGTGGTTTCCTGGTGACAGAAATATAATAAAGTTCACAGCACAAAACTGCTGTTCTCAGCCAGGATGATCAGCTGGTAGCACTGATGCTTCAGATCACATGAGCCTATTGGCAACATACCATTTTTTTTTCTTTACCAGTATCATTTTTCTCACCTAATTGTGAGAGCACATTTCAGGTGTTATCTGGAAAACAGATGTCTTGCCAGAAAGTAACTTCAGGGGTCTGTATAATCAGATATTCCTAAAATCACCAACACCAGTTGATTTTCTGCTTTGGCTGAATTAGTGTTTGGATAATTTCCTGAAAAATACCCTTAAGAAACTCAGAGACTTGCATTGAACTTAGTAGTCCATGCATGAATGAAGAGTCTTACCCCATAGCATGAGCTCTCCTGAACAGTCTGTCTGTTGCTAAATTCTCAAAGCCTAAATTCTAAATTCTCAATTTCTCTAAATTCTCAAAGAAAATGGATGATTCAGGACCTTCAGATTTTTAAAAGTTCAGGAAAAGTAAGGGTGAACTTAGAAGATGGGGCTGCTTGCTTGTAGATTACATACATGTGACTAAATAAAACAAATCCCAAAGTAAATGGAGATGCAGGTGAAGGCCAGAACAACATCTTTAATCTCTGCTGTGGAAACTTGTGACAGAAAGTGACAAAGACAAAATGACATGACTTCAGCTTACAAACATAATGAAATCTTGAAGACAAGAACCACGTTGCAGGGGACTAACTCTTCTGGGCAACAGATGGGAACAAATAATCAGCTTGGTGTCTGTCATGGGCACATCCAGCTGGAACCGCATGAGGAGTTAACAGTCATGTGTGCTACTGTTCAGTCCCTCCCTGTGATATTCTACACAGTCCATAAAAGTATCTGTCTTCTTGAAATAATCTATAACAACACTTTGAGACCCTGCTTGGCTTTGACTGCACTTCCGAATTGAAAAATACATCCTTTAAGACAAGTGACGAGTCAGCCTCATCATGATGCATTATTTAGTCAAGACCAATAAACCTGAAAATCCTTCAGGAACTTAGTCTACACTGGTATAAACTTAATTCAAAGCCAACAATGATAAGTGTTTGATATGGAACATAGCAAAGATGCATAGGAAACAGAGAAGAAACTGATAAAATTAGAAGTCACAGAGACTGCAGGAAAAAAGCTCTCCGAAGTTTCTTCCTNNNNCGAAGTTTCTTCCTTAACTTTTAATTTCCTGCTGCAAAAATATGGTAACACTAAAGACACTGCAGCAACAGTGCAGATCTCATGCTATTCAAATGATCTTTTCATGTTTTCAGTCACAGGTATTACAAGTCGTACATACCATGCATTTGTTTTACTAAAGGAGAACAGTGCCACTACTGTAATAATTTATATCTTCAAATTCAGGTTGAATCATTATGAGAACTTCTAAGCTCTGACCCCTTCATGTGGATAAATCAGCTTCTCATTAATTTAGAATGTCTGTTTTCCAGCCTCCAGTCCTAATGAAGGGATCTAACCTGCTCACAGCATGTTGGTCTCTGCACTCCAGCATCTGGTCTTCTA
>WEIT01027023.1:7747-17773 GCA_013389985.1 Dryoscopus gambensis
GAAGAAACCCTCAGCCCCAGGGGTTATAAAACGGGGGGGACTGTTGTCCCAAAAACGGAGCCTGTGGTACTTGGCCAAGCATCCTTGAATCCTGAGAGCAGTTTCAGTCCATGGATGGTGGTGAGAGCACCAGACATGGAAGGACACTATGGTTTATAAGAGAGACTCCTCTCTTCTTTGATGGACTGAGACTTGATTATTTGAGTATTGTTAACTGATCAGGAAATCCAAGGTTTTGTCTGATTGTGTGAAGGGTGGAAGTTGGGAGGAGGAGAAATGTTTCGGAGAGTTTTCATTCTGTTTCCTATGTGCTTCTTTCCTTTAGTGTAAATTAATAAAGTTTTTTTTTCTTATTTCTAAGTTTGAGCCTGCCCTGCTCTGTTCCTGATCACATCTCACAACCATTATTAGTAAAAAAATATATTTCCATGGGGCACTGGCATTGTGTCCAGTGTCAAACCATGACACGAAGGAACAGCACAGGTGAGGAAACAGGTTGCTCAGGAGGGTTGTGGAATCTTCATCCTACTTAATACTTACTTGACTGGGCAAAGTTCTTTGTAACTTGCTCTAGATGACTCCACTTTGAGTAACAGGGCTGGACTAGACAGTCTCCAGATGCCCCTTCCAAAATTCAACCATTCCACAACTCTGTTGAAATTATATGATGTAAAGTTTTGCTTGTGTACTTCAAGTTCCTCCTCTCTGTAGACACCAACCACATTTTTCCACCAACCAGCATGGAAGCTACACCTTCACGATGCAGTAAGAGACATGGGTGAGCACAGACTTTTGCCTAAGTTGGAATTTTCCTCCCTGGGCTCTGAACACCTATGCACTACAGCTAAATTGGACCAGGCTATTTAATACATGTCTACTAGGACAGCAATAGCCATAAAACCAGTCAACATTTAACTGCTCAGAGACACTGAAAAGTTTCAAGTGCTAAAAGCAAGATATCTTTTACTAAGGTTACACTGCCTTTTGGGTTCAGAAATTTGTCAAAAAATACTTGCCAGCTTCACCAGTTCAATACAACTCAAAACAAACAAACAAAATTCTAGAGTGTAGTCAAATACTGGTGAGATTATCTGTCCTTCAAGAAAAAATAGTTACAACTTTATATCTATGCGTGTGCCTTCTCTGAAAGGCTGTGCAAGAAGAGACATTTACATCATTTTAGACAACCTACATTTGGATAATTGATTTTGAAGACATATCAACAGAGGGATATGAATATAGAGTTATGGATAACAGAATTTGGATTAAGTCATCTGCGTGATACTATACACAATAACAGAAAATTATTTAGAATCAATATACAGTAAACTCTCATAAAACCAAATTAAAGGAAAAACAAAACATGTTCAGTTCACCAGATTCCCAAAGAACTAAAATTCAAAGCAGGAGGACGTATAAAGACTGGATAGAGAAAATGTGGCTGAACTGTTTATTTAGTAACCATGAAGTGAATGTGCTACTGTTTTCTGACCATCCCATGGTGAAGCCACAGTGCAGAGAGCTAATCCCTGTTTCTCACCAAAACAGACAGGAATGCAGACCAGATAATTTGTTCCTACTGATGATATCATTCAGTGAAGTTTACTGTTTTTAATAAGAAACAAGTTTCAGTCTTCTCTCACTTTCTCCCATATACAAGATCAGATCAGCCTCTCAGTGACCTACTTTATGAGTCACAGTCCTCACTATTTATGATTCAGAAAAACGTCTTCTCTGACAGTATTTCCCAGACTACTATGGGTTCATTCCAAGAACCAATTTCATCTTCATTGGTTTCCTACAGGAAACCAGATCAACTTCCTATGATTTTATTTTCCTTCATTTCAGCATGGCTCACATAAACTAACTGGAAGTGAGAGTGATAGAAAACTTTATTCTACATAAACACAAGCCAATACAAACACCACCAAAAAAATCCTGAAGACGTCACCAGTTCAAAGTGACCAGAATGTGAAACAAGCTAAGATTAGAAGTTCTTTTCCCTCCTTCCCCAAACTTGATGCACACAAGCAAACCCAGTATGTTTATATAACCACAGTTTAATGCCAGCAGCTGTTTAAGTCTCTGGTGAAGACATTCACCTGAACAGATGGTCAAGTTCTACTCCCTCGTTCAACATTGGGAATTGTTTTAAAATGGTAAACCCTGTTGGACTGTTTTTAAGTCCTACCAATAACACAGTCAAGCCAACCACCTCAGTCAACAGACTTGGGGTGCCCACCTTCTCCCCTCAACTGCAACAACCAAAGTACTGCTGGAGATGCTAGGAAGCAAGCACACCTGGAAGAAGTTCATCGAGACTTCCAGTAGCACTGCTAACACTGCCTAAGCATCAGCCTGCTGCATCCAGGCCAGCTTCTAATAGAGCCATTTTCATTGTCCTCCAGGACACATTAGATTTCCAAAAGCCAAGACTCAGTGCCAGATCTGCATTGGCTCAGAATCACAGAATAGTTTGAGTTGGAAAGGACCTAGAAGGTTCAAATCTTAAGTGAATGGCCCACATGGGAATCAAACCCACAACCTTGACATCATTAGCCCCATGCTCTAACCAACCGAGCTGATCATGCAGTGAGACATTTGAGGAATAATCCGTCCCATATCCCACGGCAGAATCATACAAGAATCTATAGCAGCAGCACCAGCACTACTATTACCCATTCACGCCCTCCCAGTGCTGTGACCAAGCTGTTGCAGCTGCAGCAGGTACATGGAGACAGATGATGCTAGCATGGTACTAACATTCTAGTCCCAAACTAAGTGGGACAGGTAATTTCCAGAGATTGCTATACAGTGAACCAGTTCAAGAAAAGGGATTCTGGGACACCTAGCTGTGGACTGCAAACACCCAGCATAGTTTGCTGGCTCAGATTTCACTCTGCAAAGCAGCAGTTCAGTTATCTTCTGGACCATGTTCTGCCCTTGGACTCATACAGCCCTCTTGTTATACTGCTGTACGTGAACTTATAAACCAGACCCGTGTTTAACAGAGACAATTCAATCATGCAAGCAAATTAAAAGCAAAATTATTTTCATTTCATATCTGTATTCTGCTGTAAGTGTTGTCAATAACTGCAGTCTTTCAATATGATTTCCTCTTGCTGCATTTCAAGGCTTACAGAGTTCCTACACTGCTTTTGTAGGAAGGCTTAGAAAACTAAAGCCAAACTGATTTTCACGAGGCTTAAATGCTTCTCCACTTCTCACCTCAAGAGGAGCCAGGGAATATTATCACTTTAGAATGCTTACACATTGCACACAATAAGGACAGGACATATGACTGACGCACAATTTATTTAAATGACTATTTGCAATTTGAACATTAGCTTCAGTTTGTAATCATGCAGTATAAATGAGGATTCTGCGGGTAAATAGTGGTCACTTGTTAGTAAACTGAGCTTTTACAGCAGTGTAGCTTAATGAATGTAAACCACAAAGTTATTGCCTCTACTATTCATTTTCTATCCTTTTGATGCAGCAGTACTTGCCAGGGTCAAATTACTAGTTTTTAATGAGCCGTTTTTATTCCAGTTTCTCTACCTTGATTTTTTGTAACCAAAATCCCAAAAGTGTTGTAATACTCCAAGTAGTAGCAGAGCTGTTTTCCCTCTTTGTAGGTCAATATTTCAAAGAATATCACCTGCATGAGAACTGGTATGGGCAAAGCTTTTCTAGAAGTAATGCATTCTGATAAATGTATTCATTTTAAACAAACCAATTAGAGTTTTAAGTACTGCTTGGCTTGTACTGCCTAACTTCTCAGGACTGATCAGCAAAAAAGTCTACAGCAAAAGTTGTTTAACGTGACAGAAAAACCAGATTTTTAAACGTGCGGATTTTGTTGACAGTGACAGTTTAAACTCTCTTATTCTGACATCTTATTATATATTCAGTAGCAAACTCACGCAGTAATTTAGCACCACGGCAAACATGACTATCTTGACTGAAGGCAGTGTTTACCTGATAAAGTTAACAGTTGTTAAAATGGCTATAAATGCTGCAGTCTAAAGTAATCAAGGTAATATACCAACACCACCACCACCACACATTCACAATTCTCAGTGCTAGAGGAGGTTACTCACCTTGACATGGCTCTGAGCTCCCAGGTTGTAAATCTCAGAGGGTTTGACTTCATTAATGATCTTCACCAGGCAGGTGCTGTCTGTGAGATCCCCATAGTGCAGCTTCATGTCTTCAGAGTTTAAGAACACAGAGTTAATACACTTTAATCTCAGAACAGTATTGCATTCTTGGTCCATATCCTATTTCAGGTTAAGGTCTGAATAAATATTTATTGGAAAAAGTCAAGAGATCACCAGCTAAACTAGGATTTGCTTGGTTTTTTTCCCCCTGCTTTAAGCACAAAATACATTTCCCCATAGGAATAATGAATACTATTTCAGATTCTTTTTTCAATAGTCTATTTTATCTAGTAACATTTATACCATTTGTTTAATAGCTTCATTTTCCCAGGTTGTATAAATAAGCTCAATGTCAGATACAGAATTCCAGTCACAAAAATACGGCATTCTTTACTTTGGCCTTCCAATCTTTCACTCAAAAATGTTTTAAATAACTTCTTAAGGATACACCAATGGCTTTTTTCTCCTTCCCAAAATGTTGCACATGTTTTAGTTTCTCACTGTAAGTAATGTCACAACACAACAGAAATGTGTAAGGTATCTACTAGATGAATATTTAGCTAACATTACAGTACAACCTGCTGGATTTGTTACTATTGTTTTTCCATTTGAAAAAATACAGATACACACTGGAAGGGAATTTTAAGAGAACAATTTAACTGTCAATAAAACACACTTTGTAATACTACACGTCAAAATCTCAAAATTGGTTAGACACAGATGTTATTTATCCTTTCCTGACTTCAGTTTCTTCTCTTTTTTGTGTAAAAAAGTAGGCAGGAGCATGAAACAAGCTCCTGTCAAAATTTAAAGAGCAAGTTGCAATGATTTATCAAGTTGTCCTTGTTTTCAGATCCTGATCTGTCAAGAAGATACTGCAAAAGTGAAATTCCCAACACAGATCTCCTTTTTCCTTTTATTAAAAAAAAATTAAAAAAATCAAAAAACCACAACCACACAGATCTTTCCCATAGAAAGTTGTAACTATTAATGAATTAGCTGTTTATGTTTACTTGCTATATTTATATAGATTTTCATTTGATGTTTATGACCTTAATAATTTTTTTTTGTCCTGAAATACCAGGCTTGTTACAAGAGATATGAATCCATAGTACATTTGTTAACTGCTGTTGAGATATGTGAACCCTGTTGTTTTTTATCCTGGTTTTCCTTTTTTTTTTTTTTTTAAACAGTATAAAACAGCAAGGAAGTTAACAGATCACGCAGTTCGCAGATGTTCAGCCCAGTACATTCCCATAACCATGTGCATGAGGTTCTTCATGTTGATAAAGTAATACAGCCATCGCATATTCTTGAAACTTGTTTTCACATCCACATCACTTGCAAAGGACATTCTGAAGAGACTTCAGACGCAGCTGAAGCTGTGGCTAACAGGTAATGCTAGGCAGAAAAGAGATGCCAGAGCCTGTGTTCCTTTTCCTACACCAATGACTTGCAGCCCTGCCACCACTCCCAGGCCAGAGAGCAGTTTTAGAGCTTCCCAAGGGAAGGTGGGCTGCCAGCTAGGCTGACCGAGGCAACAGGGACACCAGCCCACTACTACCATAAATTTAATGCTCTCAAGGGACATGCTTATTTTGGTCCACCATCAAGTCCTCAAAGTGTCTGGTCCAAATGGCCTTTCTGAAGGGAAGCAGGGAATGAAACTATGTTCACTTCCTGACCTATGGGAAAGAGGTCTTTCAGGAGTGAAAGGCTAAGTGGAAAGACTTACTAGAAATGGGGTTTATTTGGTGCACAGATTTATAGACACAGATCAAATGTCAGAACCTTTGGGCTTCAGTAATATTATCCAATCTAAGAATCTTCTTAGCAAGCAACAGCTGGAGGGCTTGCTTTAGGATACACCTTGCCTTCCTTCCTGTGCTCCCTACTTTTTCCATACAAAGAGGTTCACTGTCTATGAAGAGCACCATCTTGCAACATGTAATCGATTCCTCACAGGAAAAACACAAATGGCAAAGATAAAATTAGGATTTGTTCACATCAACCACTATTGCTTCTTTGCTTCCTCCAGTACTGCCTGGAAACCCATTGTTTCCAAACAGTTTCCATGGAGCAGCCTTTCCTGAGATTCCAAGTCCAATTCCTTCTCCTCCTCCCATTCAGATGGCTGCATTCCTCAGTTAAAGGAAAATGAGATAAGAATTGGGGAAAAAAAATTAATGTCTGCTTTCTCTTCTCTTCCTTCCATCCCCTTCCTTAAATGTTTGTATATATATTTATTGTGATCTACATTGTCTTCTCAAATCACTTTTCATATTCACAAGATGGTCCTCACAATGCACATGTTCCTGTTTGATTTCATTTTCTTCATTCTACCTTGTGAACCAAGAATGCAAGTCATGGGAAACAGTTCTTACATTGTTCTTGACAGAAAAACAGGTTCCAGTATTCTTTACGTAAAGATATTTTGTTCAATTCTACCCCTCTCTTGATCAGATATTTTAATGAGCAATGTACAGTAAGTAGCGAATAATCAGAGCAATACCATGTCAGAAATGAAGCATTTTTTAAAAAAAATTACAAGCAAAGACCAAGTGAAATCTAAAATTTGCATTATATATTAAACTTGATAAAATTAGGCTCTGTTTAACCATGATGTAAAGCAGAGTTCAAAAACGTGATTTATTTACACCATGGAGATATTTGTTGTTAACAATACCTTAAACTGGACTACTCAGGACAGCATCAGTTTGCACAACTCTACAAAATAGACATAGCATGGAGAACTATACACTTGTTAATGTGCTCAATCCTTCTGCTGAACTGGAGCCATCCAACATTTGAGCTGTTTCTCATTAAGGGAGCAGTTAACTTCCTTTAAGATAAAATAAACAATTTTTTGCCATGTGTACACTAAAGGTAATAATTTCAACTTTCCAAATTATCACTGGTAACAGAGAACACGGCAAATTTCAGCAGTTCCAAGAGCAATGCCTTTCCGTCAGGTAAAGCAGGTACTCCCTTCCTTGGGTGCAGAAATTCAGAGGGTCCAAAGATTCATTCTTCCTGTCATCATTAAGAACTGATCACGTCTTATTCATGCTCTCACACAGGCTGTTTCCAAACCTTCGCCTCCATCAGACACTATGGAGCTCATGAGGAAACACAAGTGCAGTACTTAAGACAACTGCCTCAAAAACCACCATGTTTTACTATTCTAGTATCTCAGTATTTTTAGCCTCATACAGTGTTTTGTAGGCCCAGCCATTTCCTAGCTGCTACTACTCAGCTATGTCTGAACTGGGGCGGCATTTCCACACAGCACAAAGTGCTTTCCTGGGTCCCTCTCGTATTTTCCACTCTTCAAAACTCACACACAGAAGAGTATCCATATTTCATGCCACATCTTCTTCAGAGAAAAATAGTCACTTTTCTTTCTGAGACAGAGGAGCTAGCTAACACTGGCAGAAGAAAACCTGATTCCTTCCCAGGGATCTTTTTCCACCAAAAACAGAGCATAGGCTAAATATAACATATACCACCTTAAATATAAAAGCAAAGTCTTACTTCCTTCAATGTGAGCCTGTGGGTTCTTATAGAGATGTTCAATTCGGCCTGTATTAAAAGAACTAGACCGACGAACGATGCCATGCACCTGGGGATTGAACAAAGGAAAATACAAAAGAAAAGTGGTAAACATGAAGAGGAAAGTGTTCAGTACCATCACTCAAAATTTTCATGTACGTGGGCCTAACCCTTTTATCAGGTAATCAGAGCTTGTCTCTATTCCTAAAGATGGACAGTTATCCAATTCACAAACATAATACTGGGAGAAGAGGTCAGGTGCTGTCATATTTACTTTAGCGCCCTTGAGTGGTTTCCCCTTCTCCCTTGTTGACACCAGTAGCAGCCCAAACATCACATACAGTAAAGACAACACACTGAATTGCCCCAGAGCACCATCTCCTAGTGAGTGAGACTTGACAACATTACTGGACTTGGAGAAGCAAAGCGTGAATGCCAAGAAAGCCAGTGCTCCCTGGTTGTAGAGAAGTCCTGGAGGCAGAGACAGGCATAGAAAAAGCAGCAGCAGGAGATGGGGCTATGGAAAGGACAGAGTGGGCAGAGCAGAGAGAAGGGGAGAAAGAAGGGAGACAAGGGAAAGCAGGAGCCACAGACACAAGGCCCAAATGTATTTTAAAAATGAGCTGTCATTCACTTTCTGGGGTGCTAGAAGAACAGCCAGGACAGACAGTGCTGTTTTGTGGACCTCATGAGTCACTGTTCTCCAGTGGGTTACAAGAGACACAGACAAGCCTAAGGCTGAAACCCAGCTTGGGAATTTCCTTCAACCTGCCATGATAAATAAGTTGGTGAAAAAAAGCTACACTGGTTCTGACTAACATTAAAGAAAAGAGCATTTGTGCCTAATACATTAGAGAAATTGTTCAAACACTGATCCTGTTTCTTCCTGTCCTGTAAGACAGCCTGATGATGCCTGCTGCCAAAATTCATGTTAGCTTTGGTTACCAGCTATAGAAGTTGTGCTTGCACAAATGAAATCAAGCTGAAGCATCTGACTGTCCTCCACCTCTCCCTGCCTTTTATTTCTATACTCTGTTGCATCCTACACTTGGTTTGGTGAGGCCATCCCTTTACTCTCTCACTTGATGTTAACTTGCGAGAATATAGCAGCAGGAACAGGCAGTGTGCAGGGTTTTGGTTCAGATTGGGGATTTTTGCTTTATAAGCACAAGATACGGTTATTGAGAAAGAAAACATTTTGCATTTCAACTTAAGTCCAAAATTTAACCAAGTATAAAGGTGCACACAACTGCAGATTGAGACCAATTTGCTGATTTAAGAATGACATTCTGGTGGCAAGATTTAAAAGAGTTCAATAACTTCATCTTTATAACTTACAGGTCAAATTTATGATGCCAATTTCCTTGCAGAAAATCTCTTGTGTGTCCTGTCACATTGCTCACCACATATCATGTTCTACAATTCAAACAAAACTTTCCACAGCTGAATAAAATATTTGCACTTTCAGGAACAATGAGGCACTGAGAAATGTGCCGCCCAAAAGAAATTTCCATCAAATAATGCATTTATGGAGATACATTACCAAAAACATGTAAATAAAAGCCCTATCAAAATAATTCTTTATAGATTGTGTGGATAATTTATAGGGACATGAAGTTTACATAGAAACACTTTCAAAAAAAGACACTTTCATAATAACTTCACTTTCACAAATGATGCTGAAAATATTTTGAGTACTCAAATGAACTACTCTTTTGCCGAGTAAAATACCAGACTTAGCAGTTTTAAGGTAACTAATTATTCTGAAGGAAGCTAAGTGATGTGCTCAACAACAGGGGAGGCTTGGATTAAATATTAGGAAAAAATTTCTTCATGGAAAGGGTTGTCAAGAACTGGAACAGGCTTCCCAGAGAAGTGGTTGAGTGACCAGCCCTGTAGGTATTTAACAGACAAGTAGATCTGGCATTTAAGGACATAGTTCAGTGGTGGACTTGTCAATGTAGGGTTAATAGATGGACTAGATGATCTAGGAGGTCTTTTCCAACCTAAATGATCCTGTGATTCTTCTAGCAAAATTAAATATTTTGGCTTACAGTTCTGATGAGAGGCTTCTTGAGCACCCAGTTATCTATCTCTGAATCAAGTCATGATGAAATTGATATTCCTCTGGATAGTTGACCAGTAAGCCAAATCTTGCCAGCTCAAAAGCTTGATGGAAGATTGGACTGGCAAGAGCTTTATGTCTGCTAATGACAGTGATGCAAACTTTTGACCAACGAGATGTGCTAAATGCAATCGTCCTAGAACTTTGAAAGATTCAGAACAGACAGAGACCCTGTTACATCCAGCG
>WEIT01027065.1:638-14123 GCA_013389985.1 Dryoscopus gambensis
TGTGTGAAAACCTACCACAAGACCTTAGGGCAGCTAGCGAGACAGCCATCCAAAAACACCAGACAGAAACTCTCCCCAAACTCTCTCCGTTGTAAGGACTTAAGGGAGAAACCAACCCTCTTTTCCTCTAGCGCATTATACCTTGTACATCTGAGGAAAGGAGGCAAAGAGGTAACAGGTCCAAATTATTTTGCATGAATCTGCACTGTTAAGAAAAAGGAAAACATATGAAAAATAGAACAATTTTTTTAAAAACCTTCATGTTTGTCTAATAACCACTTATCCAATGGGATTCAAGTAAACTTTATCATCGGCATAACATGCAATGGACAACAGACCCACCTCTTTCTCTTATTTCCCAGAGAGATTGTGCCCAGCTGAGACAGACTTCTTTCATGCACTTCCATCAGAAAAGTTTGTTGACTCTGTGCCACAATTTAGCCCATAAAGTTGTCTGAATGCTAAATGTTCAAATTAAAATTAGGATTTACATATTATTCTATTTTTAAAAATGATACTTT
Organism: Dryoscopus gambensis; assembly: GCA_013389985.1. Lineage (NCBI taxonomy): Eukaryota > Metazoa > Chordata > Aves > Passeriformes > Malaconotidae > Dryoscopus > Dryoscopus gambensis. The sequence continues at coordinate 1,160 of WEIT01027065.1, forward strand.
TCCTGAGCAGAGAGTGCCTTCACATATGAGGAAGCCACAGAGAATGAGTTATTTCATCTATGGGCAGAAATAATTTTGCTTCTGGCATATACTTCAAAGCAATTTTTAGAATCTGAAACAGAAATAAGTGATGTACTGTGCTAAAATGCCCCAAATTGATTGCTAGCCTTAGAAAAACAGGAAGCATGCAGATTTAAATGCCTTTTTAGAGCACAGAATAATCCTAAGTCTTGTCAGTTAAGTGTGCCACTGCAATTCAAATCTGTTTTAAATCATTTTTCAGTTCTATCCTGCACATGTTCTACTTTAGAATTATAGATTTAGTTCAGAATGATATCCCACTGGTTTTGAACAAATGTATTTCCCACCAGAGTTTTAGAAAGAAAAAGCTCTTCAACACTAGTAATTTTTAATGTGTTGGAGTCTGATTTTATTTGAAATCTTCTAAACTGAGAAAGAATATTTCCACTAATACCAATATTCTTTGGATCAGGCCCATAGAGAATTTTAACTGATAATCAGCCTTTTAAACACGTTTTCTTACGGATTTGCATATATTGTTAGTATCAAATATTCTACAATATAAGATATCTTACAAAACATTTTAGTTTGCAAAATACATTTGGACATTTTTTGTCTAAACAGTGACTTCAAAGAATAATACATCATATTTAACTACAGCATGTAATTTACACTCCTTTATAAACAGTCTAATTTATTTTTCCTACTTTTGACCTATCTAGTCAATTTTTCTTGTTCTTTTTTTTCACAGTTTTGATAGTATTTCTAAGTCAGAATACAAAATGTTTCTAAATTTCTCATCAGATTTAGCATAATCGTATTATTGACATTTACCTAAGAGAACAACTGGACCTACTTCTATATTTTTAGTTTATTTTAATTTTAGTTCTCAAGTTTTCAGGGAATGAGGGGTATAAGGAATGCTAAGAATTACATTTCTTTTACAAGAAATGTAGTTACTTGCTTAGAAACATTTTTCTTTTATTTTCTATCATCACTGTCATTATCCTTGGATCATCAGATTTAGGACTAAAACAACTGAAATCTGTGCAATACAGTTAACATCTTTTTACTATTTTATGTATTTTTTCCTAATACTACCTTAGTGACAGTATTTACTAATCAATTCTTTAAACTTAATTTTGCTTACAGATATGATGCTAATTGTACAAGATCTGCTCTCTATGATGCTGAGGCAGAATTTAATTATACACAGAGTGATGGGTGGGGTTTTTATTTGTTCAACACTATTGCAACTCAGTATCAGTATCTGAATATGGAGTTTGGAAGCATGAATGGCCTTATTGGTTGTGACGTAGAAGAATGGAACAGGAGGAGAGCACATATCCAGTAACCAAGCTTGGTTTCCAAGTGCTGAGAAGAGTGCATATAGCTCCCATAAAAAGAAATAAAGCTCTCACAAGGAAAACACAGCATGATATCTATTTATAATGAGGAGTTAAAAACTTATTCAAGGCATAATAATCTATGATCATTTAAATCTCAGAAGGTGAAGAAAGGCAACAACTATATGACACTTTCTAAATTATGCTGATTATTTATGTAGTGATATAAGTATTTAAGGCAACTCAATACCATCCTTGGAGTAATAAGAGGCAGAGTAGTTTAAACTAAAATATATGACATTATTAAACTCGAAGAGTGTAATTTAAAAATCAAAAAAATTGAAGCATGCATTAAGAGTGTTTACTTCATCAAGATTCCAGGTAAACACCGTAATGAGATATTCTTGCTTCAGTGTTGTGTGTACCTCATTTTGTGACAGTGGTTTTCTTTGGCTGACGAGAAAAAACGTTTCCCCATGGCTACTGTTGCTATAGGTGATGTTTCAATTGCTGCTTTACTGTGGAAAAATGTTCTTCAGAGAAGGAATATATCAGTTCAGAATTTTCTGAAATCCTAAAATAATCATGTGTGATTATTTCCTGAAATAATCACTAAGACGCGTTATGACACTTGATTGGAATTTGAAATAGGTCTGTTCCAAAATTTTTCTACAAAATTAAATGAGGCACTTATTACCTCAGTACAGCTCACCTTATCTTTAACTGAGATTAGCGTTATTTCCATTTCCCCATCATTTTCAACGTGTAGCTATACGATAAAAGGCAACACATCACTGGAGCATCAATGCTCCTGTAGTACCTCATCAAGAGTTTACTCAGCATGCCTACATGGATGGTAACCAGCAGTACTCCATCTCTATTCCACTGTGAAGTAGATAAATTCAGCATTTGCCATAGAGTGAAAGCATGAAGATACAGCAGGTAAGGGCCGGCTGCTTGTTAAACCACCAAAGCATAGCAGCCTAAATTCTCTCAGTAACTCTTAAAGTGATCCACTGTCCAAGCAGAACTTCCCCAACAACATGCCGGCACCCCATGCAGGCAGATACGGGCTGTCTGTTCCACTGGCTTGGCATTACATTATCGAGGGGTTTTTTGCCCATAGGAATTACTAGAGTATGGTAAGCTCTGAAGGGGAGAACATCACTTAGAAAGGGAATGAAAAGATGGACAGATTACGTATCACTTTACAGTATTTAAAAAAAAAGTGATGCATATTTACTATTCTGTGATCATGGTATAAAACTACCTCCTAAATCACAAAAAAACTTGGGGGAGTACAGTCCATGCAGTACATGCTGCTCTGAGAAATAATGTCTGTTTTTAGCTTTGTGAAAAAGGCCTGGTAATACACAGAAAAACAGTCTTCTGTGTTCCCTGCACCTGTATTTTCAGCACTGTTTTTCTTCTTTTATGTTGTTACTCAATTTTTCTCTTTTTCAATGTCTCCTTTCTCTTGTCTATGAAGATGACATAGAATACCTTCCAGAGGAGGAGGGAGGGGAGGGCAATTTTGAGTATCATCTCACTTTACCTGAGGGAAATGAGCTAGCTAGGAAGCAGGTAGGGGTTATTCTAATTGCTTGGATAGACAGAGAGCAATTCAAATAATTGAATATTTATGGTTTTAACATTTAATTCCTGGAGTTGTTCCCAGAAAAGAAACGCAAAACAATAAGCTTGGTTATACAAAACCTGTATCTCATGGTTAGGCTTTCTGATATTTGACATGGTAAAAGGGACAATTAGAGCTTTTTCTACAGCTGAAACATTCAGAATCTGCCATTTCTCATTGTTTTCATTCTTCTTATTTTTTCATGCTTAATAGGAGCTCATTTGTACTGAAGGCTTACAGGTGCATCTGCATTAGTGCTTTAGTTTGGCTGGGAAATCTCTTCCCAGTTCCTATTTATGGTGGTTTTGTTCACATCCTGGAACAATCTCGAAGTGCAATGTTGAACTGTCTTCCTTCTGGCTGAAATTAAGTGGGAAGGTTGGTTCAAACGTGAGCACTCTATCTTTGTCTAGTTTTACATTATTTACATGACTTGTTCTTCCATTATTTTTAAGGTGCCGCTAGACTTTTGAAGCCAATATTTTAAGATCCAGCCAAGGTCTATATGATTCACAGGATTCATTTGAAATATATCTGGTTTTTTACTTTTGCCTTAGTAATAGCAAGATTAAACTGCCTCTTAGAGGACTGCTGTGTAGGCAAAAGTTGTTTTTTCATAATTTCAACCCATTTATCAGAAACAAAAATCCCCAATGACAACCTTATAGTCCCACTCTGGGAAACACCAAATTAGAAATAAAAGAGTAAATCAACCTTTAATCATTTGTTATTGAACTCTTTCTATTAAACATTGAATTATTTTTCAACTATAGTATTGGTTTATAGTATTCTATGGAATCCAGTGAACACTAAAACTGAATAAACCTACACCTCCTTTCTCCTGATTAAAATTCATGTCAGCTAACATAACATAACATAACATAAGCATAACAGCATCAGAGAGTCACAGAATTAGCTGAGTTGGAAGGGACCTACAGGGATCATTGAGTCCAACTCCTGGCCTGCACAGGGCCATCCCCAAAACTCACGCCATGTCCCTGAGGGCATTGTCCAAACACTTCTTGAACTCTGTCAGGCTTGGTGCTGTGACCACTGCCCCAGGGAGCCTGTTCCAGTGCCCAACCACCCTCTGGGTGAAAAATCTGTTCCTGATATCCAGCCTAAACCTTCCCTGACACAACTTCAGGCCATTCCCTCAGGTCCTATCACTGGTCGCCACAAAGAAACATCCCAGCTCTCAAGCATGCATACATACATATATCTATGTTATGTGTGTGTGTGAGTGTATGTATATGATATCTTGATACTTTGATAAATTAAAAGCTGCTTGGGGAGCATTTTATTTGAAGAAAAACTTTAAAAAGCAGGCATACTGGGCCCCAGAGATGTATTTAAACATAACTAGATTTTTAATTAAAGTTGTACTAAAATGGTACAGTGAAATGATTTTTTGCATGTCTTTGGGTTTTCACATAGAGATTGAGGTTTTGCATGATGATTTTTCTTTCTTGACAAGCAAACAACTTGCAAACAATTGCACAAGGACATACTTCTCTACAGCCACTTAAAGCCTGATTTGTGCCAGAAACACAGATCCTATTATCAAAGGTACAGTCTACCTGATATCTTAAAAAGAGACGGCAGATAATATCGCATTGATCATCGAAAGTGTGACACAACAAACTCCTGGGTTAGGCTACGGGGAAGTCTCTGTTTGGTCTTTTTGATGACATGAGGTGTGTGTTGCCTCTGCTGTTGACAAAATGGATTCCGGGGAGGAAGAATTATAGAGAATCTTGCCATTCTAGGAGGTATCTCTGGAGGCACCAATTCTTAAATATTTTCTTTAAGAATAAAATACATAGGAGACAATTAATATTATTCCTTGTGAGCTGTACAAGATTGATCCAGAGTTTTTCTTAACAGGGCACTTCAGAATGACTTAAATATTAAGAAAGAGCATATATAATGCCGCTACAGAGTAAGTCTTCAACACTTTCATCCTTGTAAATACATAAACAATAAATAGCTCCTAGTGAGATCTACAAAACACTAACAAAAGTGAAAATAAGACTTTCCTTCTAAATGATTTAACAAAGGTCTTCCTTCGATATAAGAAAAATATGCGTAACTAGAAAAAAAAAAGCCATGAGATTAGATTAGCTCATTGGTCAGAGCATGCTGCTAATAACGTCAAGGTCATAGGTCTGATCCCTGTGTGGGCCAGTCGCTTAAGAGCTGGACTTGATGATCCTTGTGGGTCCCTTCCCACTCAGAATATTCTGTGATTTTGTGATTGGAAAATTATTTTATGTCTCAGGAACTGAGAATCTTACTTCTATGAACAGTGCTGTTGAAATGCAGAAAGCTGGCACCAGACGGTATCACAATCTGCTGAGTACAAGTCACACAAATGAAGGCTCTAGAACATAAACAATGGACCCACTTTTCAGCCTTCTAAGTTTTGAAATTACTGGAAACAGAAGATGCAGCTCCCTCATGGTGAGTAGATACTAAGTGTGTAACTCCTCACAAAAATTCCTTGTGGGAACAAAAATTGCATATAGGTTGCATGGAGAATGGATAAATCCATGGAACATAAATCTATGAAGGTTGCATAAAACACAGGAAACATCCAGGAACTACTTGGGCTTAGGAGGACCTTGGGCTGCAAATACTTGAAGGCTGTAACATTCTGAAGAGGCGTCACTACGCTTTTGTTTTGCAATTACACATTTCCCAAGGGCATTCCTAATTGGTCAAATATGGCACAGGGTGGATAAAACTTTACTCTCACTCAGATCAACCATTTTATTTCCTGTCCTTCTGTTTTTGCTAAACTTATGAGAACTTATTCATTTGGGTATCTGACAGTTCTGATGGATTTTCAGAGTACAGCTTTGTATCTTCCTCAGACAAGGGCATCTGCATTTTTCTTCTTCAAATGAATAAGTCCAAACTCCCAGTGAATCCTCTGCATAACTAAGAATATAATAAATCTCTCACTATTAAAAATTAGAAATGGAAAAAAAAATCCTTTCCATTTATTCAACATTACAGTCAGAGTTACATTACAATTATAAATATGAACTGAAAAGTCATATACAGAATTTGTATGACCAAGTGCTAAATTAGGTGTAACAAACAATGTTTTTGTGGATTTTCAAAGAAATTTTGAGAGTTTTGATTTTATTATATACTGAATTTGTACAATCAATCATTTCTACCAAAAGGTAGAAATGCTCCCGAAAGCAAGGAATATTTTAATTTTTTTTAAACCTGCCACTATTTTTGAAATTTCTAATTACAAATCAAACTAGCCACTATATAGAAGTTACTCAATATAGCAAAAACCAGATGCAAATATTTTATCTTCGTTTATGATAAGATGTACTCAGTCATTCTGTAACGATTCATGAGCTTGTCTCAGTTTTATTGACCAATTCCTACAGAAAAAAGGGCTTTCAAGGCTGGAATCAAAATTCTGGAACTCATAGCATCATATCCATTTTAGGAAAAACGACAGTGGCTATTCTAGAATGAGCGAGACTTGTGTTCAGTTTTCTTCTTTCACTAAATGGCATCAAATTTTCCTTTTCCACGAGAACACCACCATCAACAATGTACTCTGATATGTGTCATGTTTATGTTGTTCCACTAGAGCTGTTTATAAATGCCTAGTTAATTAGCTAATGAGTAAGACTGTCTCTACCATATTTTTTGGATATTCACCAAAGGTAAAGAAGGCTTGTTTTCCCACCCCATTTTTTTATACAGCTTGGAACAACATAAAGAGAGAGGATTGTTACGTCAAATGATACTAGCATTACAACTGGAAAGCAAGGAACAGAAAAAAGGAGAAAGAGATCTAATGAGTTGCGTGCAAGAAAGAGAAACAAAAATTGTCTTTAATTTCAGAATGGCCTTAGGAGAAAACATGGGATTTTTTGTTACTGGCTGGTATGTTATACAGAGAGCTTTTTGTTTTTCTTAAAACTGGACATTACTAAGTATATTCAGAGGACTAAAAGTTCTTAAAAAAACCCAGGCACATTTTTGCCATTTCCTTCAGTTCAAACCATCTCACATACGGCTCAGCAATACAGCTGGTGAGTAGAAAGCTTTCTAAAAGATACAAAGGGGAAGAAGCAGAAAAGCAATTAAATATGAATAAGAGGACATGACCCAGGAGAAGAAAAATAGATTGAAATGTAAGATAGAATATTCTAACTAATGTTACAATCAGTTTAAATGCATTCATAGGATGAAAGAAAACTGTACCATAAACAATGTTGTGAGGAATTGAAGACTGAGACATCTTAGTGCTCTTTGCTCATTGCCTACATCATGCAATGGCAATTCTTCTGACTGATGAAGTGATGAAGTTTTCAAGAGCATCCCTCCAAAGCTTGGTCAATCTTATTTACAAAATGTCCAGTGGAAAGATAAGGGAATAATATAAGGCATGGTGACAGCCTAAAGACTAAAAAAATCTGTCTCTGCAAGTGGTCCTACAACGATGTCCTAGGTTACAGTGTAAGATGTGCCCCCCCAAAAATATTCTATCACCATCTGTTGAAGCCAGGTGTGGGGATGTTCCCTGCCTCCTCCCTCTGGATTATCTCCTGTTAATGGGCCAGCTGTTGACACCAGGTGGGGCAGAGTTCTTTATCTCTCCCATGACCCATCCTCCCTCCAGGGGGATATCTTCTGTTAATGGGCCATCAGCCGTGACTCATCATCCCACTGTGAGATGTTCCACCCAGAGGGAGGAGCCAAGCATTCCCACCTGGATATAACCTGGGGTTTGGAGCAGCACAGGGAGCCTTTCCCACTGGACTCCCAGAGGAAGACCAGACCCTTCTACACCGCCACTGGACCTTCAGAGGAAGACCAGACCTTTTCTACAGAGTCACTGCCTCAACAGAACCATCACTCCAGGAGGACTGCAGCCACCATTTGATCGGACTGCTGCCAACCGCCTGACTGTCAGGGGGTCAGGTTTGTACTCTGACTCTGTCAGTGGGTTGTTTTTTGTACTATTACATTTATTTTATTTTATTTTATTTTTTACTATTAAATTGTATTTCTGACTTGAAGTCTCTCACTAGTTTGCTTTCAAACTAGTACAAACGAGTTAAGGAGTTATTTTGCTTCCAGCTCTAAAAAAATCAAACCAAAACAGCAAAGCAAAGAGCTGACTAAGATGACAACCAGATAAATACGAGTATTGTCTGTAGTTACTCTGCTTCTAGAAACGGCTAAGGATTGTAAATGACACATTACAGAAAATATTTTTTTTCTTTTGACCTTACATGTCAGGATAGTTATTACACCTGAAAAAACTACATTAAATTTAGATAAATAAAAATTTTAATTATATTGCTTCTAACAACTGCACTCATAACCTCACAAGAAGGTTCCTCAAAAGAAGGTCCTTAGAAAGCTTTTATTGACTTAATATGCTAATATCTGTTGTTGCTTCAGGGAATCATTTTATGATGTGATGAAGCACTTACTTATCTGTGCTGACATCTCTCAAGGAAGGGGATGTATGCAATTAAATGAAGCGTAAAAGATTTTAATAGTTGCAAATAGACATGTATACAAACATGCATACATTGCAGTAAGCTTTACATTATGCTTACTTCAGAGGCAAAAAAAGATTCAGAGAAATAACTAACTCCTGAGCCTGACAGCAGTGTAACACACGGTGTTCCTAAGGATCTTGAGGGAAATTTTCCCACTTTTAGGACAGTTTCTAAAATTCTCATCTCCAGCATCATCATAGCATTGCTCTATTTCCTACCTTCCCCCTTGCCAGACTGAGGCCTAAGAATATAGGCTTTCAAAATTAGTAAATAAATCTTAAATATTACAAGGGATTTTTTCTCCCTTGTACTGTCAACAGTTGCTAACTGGCTTTATTCATGGTAAGCAAATAATGTGGGCAAAAAGAGAAAATACTGTGAATAGCTATTTGAATAAAAGGTAGGCAGGCACATGGCTCAACACACGCCTTTCCACATGTGGTCAGATGGTTCAGAATTTGATTTGAAAAGAGATAAGCTGTTCATGTAATTTCTTGTTTGATTAACATATCCAGTGCTATATCTGAGAACAGGGATTCGAGACCCATCTGCAGTTTCATTACCTCAATATGCTTGCTCCAAATTGTTTTATTTTCCTATTACTTTACCATTTTTAGCAATCAGGATGTCTGCATAGTGAGTGACATGTGAGATGGTATATTTGGGGACCAGGTTCACATGAACCACTACATGGGTTTAGCCCAGATAATTCCCTTAAGCCTCATAAAAGACTGAATAACAACACTGCAGAGGCATTACTGAAGGGCTGGGTAACACTGTAATGAACTTTAAGTTGGAATAATATGGCTAATTCCAAGTGCAGGTGGCATGAGATTTAGGGGCATATTGTATCTAATGTTTCATGTAAGCACTAGCACAAACCAGTTTCTTGGAAAAAGGTATACTGGTTTTGACTGGAACAACGGGAATTGGTTTCATCCACAGCTTTCCAGATATTGCCTCAGAAGAACTTTATGCCACCAGATTTTTGGACACGTTGACACATTTGTAACACTGAGATATAATTACAATGAGCTTCATAAAATACGTTGCTTTGAAACTAGACTGTGCAAAGACAATAATAGTTAACAAAGAGAAGTTTATAATATTAATCAACACTACATTTCTCTGTCCCTGTGGGACAGACTGTGTCTTGCCTTGGATAACAGTGAAAAGGCTGAAATTAGAAGCAGCAAAAAGAAGGGCAACATAAGGAGACCTCAACATGCGGCATCTGCTGGACAAGTTAATTAGAATGAAAAATAAACTGTGTGAGACAGTACTGAGCATGATCCCCAACAGCAGTTCCTGGAATAGCTCTACTATATCTTGCTAATTGCACTCAGTTGAACCTAGCTATAAGTTATAGGGAAAAAACAGATAATCTTCATAGATGAAAAGAATTAACGTGTTTTGAAGAATGCCTCAGCAGAATTTGTTGCATTGTAATCAAGAAGATGATGAGGAAAATTAAAAACCAGAGAAAAGAGGGCCTGAATTTGACCTTCAAAAGCATTTCATCCAGAAAAGAGTTCTCAACCAATGATAGGTTGGTACAGACTGGTAATACCAGTTTTTTCAGATATTCCCTCACTGGATGCGCAGGTGTCTGTGTAAAGGAGATGGGAATGCTTTATCTACCAAAATTTGTTGATTATTCTTATTTCATTGCAATATGAAATAAGCCAATATTTCCCCCTTTTTCTGTCACTGGAAAACCATGCATTCTTTTGCTAATTAGTGAGGTATTGTTAATAAAAACAGCGTACCATGAACTTGCATACAGCACACCTAAAAAATGTTCTGTCAATAAAAGTTATTTTCTTCTTCTTTGTATTCCTTTCATTTTGTATTTCACTTCTAATAATTTCAAAAGCTTCTAGAATTGAAGAAACAAGGCTTGAAGAGTCTACAAAGACATCACAGTTTGATCTTTTCATATCAGCTCTTAATAAATGAGATACTTGAATGAGAAAGTAACCTTGACAAATATCTGACCTACTTTGAAGATCAGCTTTGTTATTATCACATAAAGAAACATTCCTGCAGCAGAATAAATTCTAACTGTATCTAGGAATGCAACATAGCCAAGAATTTTAGGCCAGATCTCTAAAACAAGTTTCTAATACTAATAGGCTGTATTTCTTGATTCTCTCAAAAGAGAAAGACAAAACTGCAAGTTTCAAGCTTTTAGGGCTGCTTTTGCTTCTGAAATAGGGCTTGTGAGACAGAACAATTTCATCAGATATGTTCTGAAGACATTTATAGAAGAAATCGAAGGTGTGACTCAAATATAACTTTTTCAAAAGTAGAAAAGAAAAAATTATAGTCTACATGTTAAAGATTAAATTCTTGAATTGTACATTCTGGGCTGTTTTAAGGAAAAATGTAGCCTTGTTAGATGAATTAAATAATGTCTCTCACAGTCAGAGAACATGGCATATAAAAGGACTAACAGCTACATTAAGGTCCTCTCCAGTGGAGACAGACTTTCTAACTAAGACATAAACTCAGTAAATACTTATCAGTATCACAATAAGATGAGAGAAAAACTGCATCCTCTTTTACAATGAACGGCATACTGAACTTACTGAAAATGTACAGATTTTCATGGACTGAAAATAAAGATTGTAATGAGGTTACCTTCAGTCATCTGCTGACATTTTTGCTGCATATGTGAATCTGAGTACAGACCTATTTTGTGATCTGAAACAGAACAAGAACCTCTGCAGAACTGTCTTTTTAATTTCATGGCCCAATTATACTTGGGACAAGAAGACATAATGAAATTATATAGGTTAGAGAAAGATCCATTATTCTGACTGATCAAGCAAAAATGAAAAAGAAAATCATCCAGATTGACAATTTCAGCTGCTAGTGTTGATTATGCCAAGCTGATGCTACCAAAATGGTCACAATTTTGTTGCCTTCAATCTTTAAGATTTACAGTTTCAAGAGAACTTGAGGGATGTAGAAAACAAGGCAGAGAGATCAGTTAGACAGGCGTTTCCCTGAAAGCCCAGCCTGCCCTCTCCTGGAGGGAATGATCTTGCGCATCTGCGGTCTTAGTTCATGGTGGAAGTTACATGAGGAACATCCCACAAACAACAATCACCAGATTACCAGGTATTTAACTTTTCATTTGTGTTATCTTACAGAACACCTACTAAACATGTATTCAGATGATTGAGAAAATTACACATATCTTGCCAGGAGTTACATACAGAAATGACTTCCCTGTGCAATGAAGTGGTCTCACTTTCAGTATAGCAACTTACTATACTACCACGTGTAGCAGCTGACATTACTGGGATGCACTGGCCTCCAACTTGGGGTGAAATTCAATGTTATAAAAGCATGACCATTCACCGGGAATTCAAGAATGCTTCTCTGATGCCAGTTATATAGCTCCAGATAAAGTCCTGAAAACAGGTCACGCCAAAGCTGCATTCACATCGTCTGCCCTACACATACTGGAGTGAGAAGAGTTCCCATCAACTTTCTGCAGGTTCTTCCACCAGTTAAAGTTCAAAACAAAGGACAGAAGCTTTATCCTTACATCAAGCGATCTGATATTAAGCTATCTTCTGCCACCCATGCATTCAACATACATTGTTCGTTTACTCTACGAAGCCATCTGATGCCAAACCTGAAGCACATATTTACCATGATTTGTGGCCTGTTCTCCAGATATTTGATGAGAAATGTTGTCATACGCTGTCATTCAGATAACATATAGCTGTGGAGAGTTCAGTGTTTTTCTGTTTGACAGAAATACACTTCTTAAAAATTGGGACCCCTGTTTCAAATCAGGGGATGGTAGGGAATTAGTAAACATCAAGAGTAAAGCTGCAATCCCCAAACATAATAAGGGGTTGATTCTTCGTTGGTGGCAGATTAGTGAGGTAAAGGTAAAATTATGAAGACTTCAGAAGTAGAATAATTATTTTGTTGTATTCATCTCTCACTTTTATCTGAATGATAATGAATCATTGCAAATTTCCTGAAGAATACACAAAAAGCACTGAAATTGAGTAGGGAAATACTGATGCCTTATTTGGATGGAAGTTTCTGATTCAGACATCCTGTAAAAAACATTTTAATTGTTTCACTCAAAAGCACGCAAATCCTCAATTGCTATTAAACGAAACATTCTTTTCAGATGCAGATCTTCCATGAATTTTCAGAAGATTATATTTAGGTCTTACGATGAATTGTACTTGTCACTGTAGATCTCAAAAAGGAGCAAGGAACCTTTCAGTGACACAACAGCTATCTAAAGCAGAGAAAAGCTGTAGCAGAACACAGAACACTGTTTCTGCTGCTCCTTGCTGACCATTATTATTCAAGGTTCAGCTTTTAACATTGTAGATAAGAGACATGACTTAAAGACTTTTCCAAGGGAGACA
>WEIT01027073.1:8668-18725 GCA_013389985.1 Dryoscopus gambensis
CCTCCAGCTAACGCGCGCTGTGGGCCAGCGACCCTCGGTGCCACGGACCGCCCACCGCGCCTGAGGGGCGGCGCGGGGTCCCGACTCGCCGCTCCTGGCTCCCGGCTTGCGGCTGCCAAGGGGCTTCACCGAGTGCCTCCGGGGGATACTGGGGAGATCACAGAATCACAGAGTCGTTAGGGTTGGAAGGGACCTTTGGAGATTATCCAGTCGAACCCCCCTGACGAGGCAAGGTGACCTAGAGCAGGTGACACAGGGCCACGTCCAGGAGGGTTTGGAATGTCTCCAGAGAGGGAGACACCACGACCTCCCTGGGCAGCCTGTCAGTGCTCTGCCACTCTCAGTATAAAGTTCTTCCTCGTGCTGAGATGGAACTTCCTGTTTTAGTTTATGACCATTGCTCCTCGTCCTGTCAGTGGGCACCACTGAAAAGAGTCGGGCACCATCCTCACGGCACCCACCCTTGAGATACTTATACGCAGTAATGAGATCGCCTCTCAGAATTCTCTTCTGCCATCTAAACAGGCCCAGCTCCCGCAGTCTCTCCTCATAAGAGAGATGCTCCAGACCCCAAATCATCTTTGTGACTCTCTGCTGAACCCTCTCCAGGAGCTCCTTGTCTCTCTTGTACTGAGGAGCCCAGAACTGGACACAGAACTCCAGATGTGTTCTCACCAGGGTCAAGCAGAGGGGAAGGATCAATCACCTCCCTCCACCTGCCCGATGCACGCCAGGGTGCCATTGGTCCTGCTGGCCGATAACTCCGCTGTGCCCCGCCCCGCCAGAGAGTAATCGGGACGTGGCGCAGGAGCCCAGGGAGGCGGAAGCACCGGGAGGGACTGAGGAGCTCCTCGCCTGCCTGCGCTCCCCGCAGCTGCCAGGGGGAGTGACAGGGACACGTGTGGGGGTGTCACCTCCCCGCCCAGGTGTGCTTTGGTCAGGCGTTGCTTTAGGTCCGCAGCGACTGGGACTGCCTTAATGCTCTGGAACAGCCTCCTGGAGAAGGCGGTCGTATTTCACGACACGGTGACATCAAGACTGTTTGGAATCCTCAAAAAGTTTTTTCCCGAGGTTTGGCTGATGCTCTGCTGTTCTGATGTGAGCAATGAATCACCCACCCAAAGCTGCTGCTTTCATTAAAAAAAAATGGCAAAAACGCGTTTAGAGGGAGGTGCTCTTGTGATCATTCCACATGAAGCTGCAGGAAAGAAATAATAAAAGTATTTAATAATGACAAGCCGAAAGGTAAATGAGAGCAATAACAGCAGAATGCATAGAGCACAATGGCCAAAGGAATCAGGTAAAGAACTTAGAAGAAAGGTACCTAAAGGCATTTTGGGCAAAATGTGCAAATTATATGTAGCTTGAAAATACATAAAATCCAGTTATTATTTGTATCAGTCTATAAAATGGCAATATTGTGTTTTCTGTAATTATGTGCAGAGGTATTTAACATTATACATAATCACTACAGGACAATAGATATGTATTTAAGAAATTCAAGCTTTTATGTTTACGGTATTTTAGAAGTTTTCTTTATCCAGTGTTAGCGTAATGAAGCAGTGTGTATTATAGATAGTAGCAACAAGTGCTCCAGCATTTAAAATCATATTTTTAAGGGTATTTATTGACAAAACCCAAAAAGAATATGTGCACTACAGTGTTATTTAAAAACAAACAAATAAACAAAAATTTGAAACCTTTTAGCTACTAGCTGTTTCTGGAAAATGGGATTAGTGATTATTGAGAAAAATACTTGCAGCCATCTTCTTGTGAAGTTCCAGTGCTTCTTGGTTCGAGTTTCCTTTACCTGGATTGAGGGATTTCACATTTAGCAAACAACTGTGGGTTTTTTTGCAACAGTATGGATGGTGCTTTTCACTGTCTCTGTGAGAGAAGTAACTACCTACCCCTGTAACTCCAGTAACCATGCTCAAGCTTGCACATGATCAGCTGGGATTTTCTAACTTCCTGTAGAGAAATTCTCTGGGTGTGCCAGCTGTAATAAACTTTACTGTTACAGATGTGAGTGGAGTGATTACACAGGAAGTTCCACCTGTGTAATCCACATGAGGAAGAAGTTCTTTTCTGTGTGCTTGACTGAGCATTGGAACAGATTGCCCAGAGAGGCTGTGGATTCTCCCTCACTGGAGATGTTCAAAAGACATCTGGACACAATCCTGAGTAATGTGCTCTAGGGGACCCTGCCTGAACAGTGGTTGGACTAGATGACCTCCAGTGGCCCCTTCTAACCTTACCTCTTCTGTGCTTCTCTGAGTGGCCCTTACTGACTCAGTGGAAGCAGGCAGATAGCAGGAGAAATCAAACTGCAGCGCTAAATTGGATTGACTAAAAAACTTGTAACTGGGTGGAAGGAACCTGGGTGTGTGAGGCCCTTGATTAGGAAGACTGTTGAGGAGAAACACGCTGGCAGATGTGATCTGATATTCTCTAATATCTGAGACTTGTTGATATCCTATTGTAGTCTTTTTTAGTTCAGAAATGTAGAAATTAGGCTGCTTGATTTTGGGAGGTCTCCTGCGTGCTGTAAAAGAGCATGTATTTTGCTGTTTGCGATGTATTTTTCTATTTCTGTTGTCCCTATTCCATCATTCCAACTGGAAAGTGGCATGTATGCTGGAAAATGTTCTCTTTAAATAAAGCAGAAGAGTAAACGACGAGTAGGATGTTTATTATTGATCTCACAGATGCTTTTGCAGTCTGCAATATGAACACGTATGGATTACTGGTAAACCGGGAAAGCAAATTACATTTTCTTTTATCGTTTGTAAAAATGAAGTTAGGGCTTATGAAAGGTACTGGATTCAGGCTCTGGGGACCTAACTTCTCTGTTTATCCAGGAAATAGATGTTGTACATCACAAGCAGAGGCAGTGGAAATATTAAAGATCTCAAAGTTCTCACACTCCCTGTCTGTACTTCTCCTTCTTGGCCAACTCAAGGTACCAGTAGGAAAGCTTAGTCTGTGCACAAACTTAATCCTGTTTGTTTTTTTTTTCCTGTAAGGTACACAATAATGCTGTTGGCTGTAGCTTTATTAACCAGAGCTTTTGTTCACTGCAGTCTAATTTAGAAAAGCCAGCTCCCTAATAGGCTTTGTTGCCTTTGTTGTCTAGCCTTGATTGTTTTCATGCTCTTTCAGTATGAGCATTTCTAATTTTTCGGCAGTGAAATGGCACCCCTGTACTCATGTCCCATATAGCAGGTTGGGAATTAACCAGAACAAAGGTGCTAGGCACTTCTTATTTGTGGAAGGGAACACAAATATGGAGTATTTATAATAGGTGCACATCTTGCATTTTGCTGGTGGGCTATGGACAGTAATATCTTCGTGGCATAATGTCTGTTGCTATTAAGAATTTAAAGGAGTGAAAAATATTTCCTGTGTGTGGCAAAATTACCCAAAACGGATATATTTCCCCATGAAATGTGTGTAGGTATACGATGAGTGGCACAAGTATCCATGAACATTTTCACCCGGGCGATAAATAAAATGAAGCAAATGAAGCAAATGAAGCAGAACAATGAGGGGGGGTTGTTATATTTCAGCATGAAAGGCAAATTAATACCACTTTCAAATGCTTGAACCCACCTCTCAGAGATGTGTGTTGTCTGTACAAATATTTTTAGAATCTTCTGTGTTGACTAAGGGTATAAGCAAATGAGGATGCAGTTTGTGAATCTTGATACAGTGAAAGCCAATGTTATTTACTGGTTTATCATCTTTATCAAAAATGGTGGAGAATTACATGCAAAGTGGCCAATTTTCCTGTGAATTTTGTTTTAGGGTTTGCATTTGAGACAGTTAAGTATTAAACCAAAGACAGTATTTTGGTTAGATGAAGGTGCATTTTGGCTGTCATAACTGATCATCCGGAGCATTAGTGGGAGTTTGCCAAACCTAGAAGCTTGACTGACAAAAAGAAGATCAGCTGTTCACCTCTGTAGCATGGGGAAAATTGGGCAAACCTATAGTTTTCTTCTCCTGTTGACAGATATGGTGATATTCCTGATAATTTAATACAGTAAAATTTTTCTGCCAGCTTCGTACAGGTTTTGATTGCTGTTACTCTGAGATGCAGTAGAATGAGAACAAAATAAATAAGACGCACACAGAAGAAAGATTCAATGGGCTTTTTGCTAGGAATATTTTTAAAATTAGAAATAAGTGCCCATCTAAACTGAGGGTGGCTAGTTAAGTATCACAATACTGATGCAATTAAAAATCCATATGTTTTAATATATATGTTATTAAAACATGTATGTTGTTTGGGCTTCTGTAATAAATGTTTTCTGAATGCTTTCCTGTAATTTTCTCTACTTAAATTCCAGCTGCAACGATTTTTCTTAGCCTAATTTTAAAAAACCATTTCTAATGTATTCCTTGTACCTACTGCATTTTACTGCCTCAGAACCTAAACTGTGGCTTTAACAGTAACAAAAAGCTCTATGATTATAGAATACAGAGTTTGAAATGTGTGATACATCACTTCAGATTCAAGGGAAAGCTATTGTATCTAGAATTACAAAGTTAAATTAAGTTTCTGCCTTCTGACTTTACAAAGTACCGTAATACTGATTTTTAAATTTTTAAATTGCACTTAAAACATGGAACGTAGGGCCAGACAGATAATCTATCAAGTGTTGATAACAGTCCAGATACAACCTCATTATTTCTGTCTCGTCACTGGTGCATATAAATGCTAGTACTTAGAAATGCAAACAGTAAGTAATTTTTTCAGAGAGAGTGGATGTCCAGATGTATATTCTACAACCTGGCTGGAATAAAAATGTAGGCAATTTTGCAGTCATAACTGGTTGGTATCCGAAAAATTATGCTTAAGCCAGGATGCATTCAAATTTGTACTTTGTGACTGGAGGTGTTTAAAGTAACTTTACCAGTCAGTTTAGGTCACAAGCAGCCTTCCTTGGAATAACTTCTTTTTATTCATACACAGTTGTGAACAGGCTTATGACTTGATATTGACAGCATTACACTGATGACACTCCAGAGCATGGGAGTAAAAGCGGTCTCACTTGTGCCTGCAGGTCTTGTGTTACTCTGGGGACAATGGCAGAATAAGTACTAGTGAGGCAGGTTGATTGATGGAATGTTTTCTATAGAAAAATTTCTCACCGTCCTACTGCATGATTTTTGAAATAATTTAGGGCCTTCTAGACTGTAAATAATAGAGTGTGTTGTGGCTGTGCAAAGTTGGGATTCAGGCCCTGCTTCTGAGAAGTGAAGGCGTGATGGATGTTTTTTGTTGAAGTGTAAGATTTGGAAGGTTTGCTGAGTAAAGAGGAAGCTGTTTATATGTCCTGGAGATATGCAATGTGTGTTTTGATAAATGTTGAGGGATATCTGGGCATGAGAAGTAACCTAGGAACAAGTATTAGGTCAGATCAAAGGTCTGTTTAGTCATTCTCTGTGACAGAGTCTAGGGAGCTGAGGATATGTTAAGCAGTCCCTCTCTTAGCATAGCCCCTGACTTGTGCTAGTAACTTGTGTGGAGGTTGTGTATAGATTGTTTGATAGCCTCTAGCAGACATTTCCTCCTATTTTCTCTCCCATTTCCTCCTTTTTCTATTGCTTTGACATCATTTAAGTTTTTGGTCTCTGTAATGTGCAGTCAGGGAGCTTTAAGCAATTATCAGTCTGGATGAATCTGGATGAACCTGTGAAGGTCATGGAATTGGTAAGTGAAGTTACCATGGAATGGTTTGGGTTGGAAGAGACTTTAAAGATCATCTAGTTCCAATTACCCTGCCATGTCGGGGACACCCTTGACTTGACCAGGTTGCTCAAAGCCCCATCCAGTTTGGCCTTGAATGCTTCCAGGGATGGGGCATCCACAACTTCTCTGGGCAATGTGTTCCAGTGACTCATCATAATCACAGTAAAGAATTTCTTCCTAATATCTAATCTAAATCTACCCTCCTTCAGTTTAAAGCCATTCCCCCTTGTCCTGTCACTACATGCCCTTGTAAAAAGTCCCTCTCCAGCTCTCCTGCAGGCCCCCTTTAGGTGCTGGAAGGCTGCCCTAAGGCCTCTCCAGAGCCTTCTGTTCTCCAGGCTGAACAGCCCCAGCTCTCTCAGCCTGTCTTCACAGGAGAGGTGCTCCAGCCCTCTGATAATCTTCATGACCCTCCTCCGGACTTGCTCCAACAGATCCATGTCCTGCTTATGTTGTGGACCCCAGAGCTGGACACAGCACTCCAGGTGGGGTTATATATGACTGGAGTAGGAGGGCAGAATCACCTCCCTTGACTGCTGGTCACACTTCTTTTGATGTAGCCCAGGGTATGATTGGCTTTCTGGCAAGCTTGTTGAGTGTGTGTTCAATCCCACTGTCCATGTCACCAATGAAAATATTAAACAGTGACAGTCCCAACACTGACCCTTGAGGAATGCCCCTTGTCACTGATCTCCACTTGGACACTGAGCCATTGATTGCAATTGTTTGAGTGCAACTGTCCATCCAATTCCTTATCCACTGAGCAGTCCACCCATCAAATCCATCTCTCTCCAGTTTAGAGACAAGGGCATAGCATGGGACAGCATCAAATACTTTGCAGAAACGCAGGTAGATGGCTTCAATTGCTTTTCCCTCAATCACCACCACTGTAACCCCATCATAGAAGGCCAGCAGATTTGTCAGGCATGATTTGCCTGTATTGAAGCCACGTTGGCTGTCACGAATCACCTCCTTATTTTCCATGTGCCTTAGCATAGTTTCCAGGAGGATCTGCTCCATGATCTTGCTGGGCACAGAGGTGAGACTAACCAGCCTGTATGTCCCCGGGTCTTCCTTTCTTCCCCTTTTTGAAAATGGGGGTTATATTCCCCCTTTTCCAGTAAGTGGGAACATCATCATATTGCCATGACTCCTTAAATATGACGCACAGGGGCTTAGCCACTCTTTCCACCATTGCACAAAAGCATTATATGGTATTTTGAAGTACATAAACTTGGAAGTTGGTGTTTGGCAAGAAGGTCATGTTCCTAGAAAACAAAGCAAACAGGTTTTCTGGTGTCAAGTGGATACTGGAAAGGAAAGCTTGATATTTCTCAGAAGAAGAAAAGAAGAATATGGGGGTCTATTTTATACTTCTGATTGGTAACTTTAGGGAGAGAATAAGTTTGGTCAGGCTTGGCTGGAGAATTACACTTTTAGATAAGCATCAAAATATTTTATACTAAATTGAAATTAATTTGAAACAAAACTCCCGAGTTTCTGAAGTTCATTCTTCATTACATCTTAACTCCTCTTAAAAGAAGATTGAAGTAATTTTTACACTACATTGGTTTCTTCTTCTGAATTAGCTTAAAATATAAGTTAATAATTGGTGTCAGAGAAGTCTGTGTACTTTGCTGATGTGGTAGAAAATAAAATCAGCTGGGAATTAGTCACAATTGAAGTTAAAAGCAATGTACTATACTTATTACTAAAGATGTGGTGTAATAAATAATGGATTTTATATGTATTATCAAATTTTCTGAAGGCAAGATTGTGAAAAACCTCTGTAGCATAATGTAAACTGAAGTAACTAACTTGTTATGCATGGGAAGGTATTGAAATGAATTTTCCCATCACTTGTTTTGTACTCACGGGTGTTTTTATGATATTTTATAGTGTCTTAGGAGTATCTTTCAAAACTAAAGCAGCACTCCTCTGAAGTAGTTTTTTCACTGCTTTATTGGCATCGGAACTGGTATGCTACAAGATACTATGATATGCTCACATTTATATGGACTCCAGTGTCTAAGGTAAGAAGGGAATCTCCCTCTTGTGTTAACTCTTCCTGGTGTTTTACAAGAGTTGGCAACTTGTCCTCTGTGGGCTGAACCATTTTAATGGTAAGTTCTGTTGAGGTATCCTAATGTCTACCCTGCAGTTATCTGAGAATGAATCCATATGACACACTACAGCAAAGAATAACCAGCGAAACTGTTTGAGCCTATTTCTCCCTGCTCCAAATCAACATGAAATTATATCTTCCATGTGTGAAAAGACTGCAGAGAAATTACCAGAGGAGCCAGAGAGTTGATGACAAAGATATTCTCTACCTGTCATTGGATTTATTCTCTTTTGAGCTGACACGTGCCGGGTACAGCTTCCTCTGGTCCTTTTGTTGAGAAATGTGATTCAAATTCGGCAACATTCAAGTGTTTAACGCTGTCAAAGCCATACACTTCTGTAAGTGTCAGCTTCACCTTCTGGCATCTTCCCTCTAAAAATATCCATTCTGGGCTGGTTTGTAGCATTTGGTGTCATCGGTAATGTTTTCTGTTACAGATGTCCTGGAAGACCTCTAAATATTTTATTTCCATCATATTTTACTTTTAGAGCAATTTTTTTTAAAAATTGTTACATAATAGGTATCTTCTTTGCCCATTAGCAGTAATGTCTCCTAACTACGCTTCAATCATTTTTATTACTACAAAGACTTCTTATGGCAAGACAGAGTTTGAGTTGTGGTCAAATTTGCATAAATTTACAGCAAATAAGCCTCTCTAACCAGGTGTGTTTATAATATGGAATAACTTAGGAAAAAAAATAGAAATACTTACTAATTCATATGATGCACATTCCATTTGGTGTAGTGCACCCTCTGCATGGTCACTTTTTATTTGGGCATCTCCTGCTGTGTATGGAGAGAATACAAGGATAACTGGAACTCCACTGTCTTTTCGAAGCTTGAGGTTTATCTGCATTATTGGTGTTATGCTGATTTCTTTTTATTAGGATTAAGTATGTTGGTAAATTTTCTTTTCACTTTTTAAAGCATTGGCTTTTCAAAATAGGGTAAGATATGATGTATCCAAAGTCTCTCTAAAATGTTTCAACAGAATAATATTTTGTGGCATAATAAATGCAGCTGACAAAGATAAATTTATATCTAGAAACTTATATGCAATGCCCTAAGAGTTGTCCTGTGTCTTATATGACTTCATTGCCTTCATGAAAAAATCCTCATGGATGCATCCAACATCTAACTGCACAGGGGTCATGCCCAAATTTTTGCTCAACTCATTACACAAACATTCAGGAGAGGACAGTGTAATAAGTCTTTTAAGTTCTAGATAATACCAAGAAATTGGAAAAAAACTCCCCATAGTCGAGTCTAAAATATTTTGGATTTAATTTTTAATAAATTTTGAATGTTCTATTTTATAACTTTATTTGCATAATTTTTATAGCAACTGAGTTACTCCTGTAGGCATTACCAATTGTAAAAGCACTACATTTCTTTGAGTTATCATAGGTACTTCATTTTTATTTCATTTTTATTAACAATTCATGCACTAAATAGAAGGGAAAATTTTACTGATTTTGCATGAAATTGCTAATTCCGCAGTCTGTGAGTACCCATTACACCATGAAGCAAAGAATATAAATTTTTTTTTTGAAAAACACCACTATTTTTCCCCTCATTTTTTTTCTGGAAATAGTAATTGCAATAAAATGGCATACCATCTCCAAATATGCTGAAATGTCAGACTATTTACTGCCATAGTAGAGATGTAAAAATAAACTAGTTTTGCTTTACTGAGTAAACAACCAAAAATATGTTGATTATGAATATGTAAGTGTCATTTATATGTGGGGTGGCTGACTTTTCCCCATCTGTCAAATCTACACAGATTAAGAGTCTGATGTAAATGTCAATATGAATCCAAGTATGACAGCTCTATTTATTTCTAAACATGATGTACGCTGTGGTGCCTGTTTCTGTAACAAAGTGTGCCTGAAAATTAAGTGTGTCGTAAGCATTCATTTAAAGAAACAGCCTACAGTCTGCTAAAGACATCATATAAAGAAAAATACCCTTTTCAAGAAGGGAATTTGTTACTTGACTATTTTAATGTGAGTTGTTTCTTCTTTGCAGCATGTCTACTATGTCTTTGGTAGCCAACCTGATTACCCCATATCATAAAAATTTAGTACCTTTCTACTGCAGTAGTTACTGGGTTATTGTTCATTTTGAAGGTATAATCAAGTCTATAAATTGCTAACTCTGCTGCTGAACTT
>WEIT01027075.1:2053-63254 GCA_013389985.1 Dryoscopus gambensis
TGTTTTTCATGCGGAAAGGTTACTCATCTCATGATGCAAACCTCTTGGGAAACCTATCTGGTTCCAGAAATATTTCTGCTGTCATTAGAAATGCTGACGGAATCTGTGTAAGTCGTAAAATGTTCAGTTACTGCTCTGTAAAAGGAAAAAAAAAAAATCTGTATTTTATTATAACAGCCCCTTTTTTTTTTCAAGTGTGTCTCTTGAAAAGAAGCCTTGAAAATGGTACTTGATTCAGTTCATCAGACTTTCAGTTTCTCTGAAGAACAGCAGCATGATCTCAGCTTAGATCCATTAGCTGTTAGAGATGTTCTCGTTTGTTATATTTGTTAGTTATATGTGGTGAAGAAAAGCAAGGGATTTTTAGAAAGATTTAAGTAGCTAAGGCCAAACCTTTTCTTAAACAGCACAGATTAGTATTGTAGAAAAACAGCTGATGTTGCAGAAAGATGTGATAAATGAAACTTTGGAGCATTCCACTGTGTGCACAAACAGTCCTGAAGAATTTCAAGCTGGATCCCCTACCTGTGTCATGCTTCAGTCAGTTGGGCTCCTGCTTCATCTCTTCATTATTTTCCATTTTTAAGTCATCACAGTATATAATTTACCCCGACCACACCAATATAATATAACAGTTATTGACATTTAGCCCATGGTTTTGTATTAGAAATGCTCTTTTTTTAGAAATTTCTAGCTAGACTATAAAAATTACTTTGGACAGGCGTGGGGTTAGAAAACTTCCGCACAGGCATTGTATTAAAAGATGCATTAAAAGATGTATTAAAAATAGCAGATTGTATTTGGAAACAAGTATATGCAACTAACTTATATAACAGAACTCTAGTCACCCTCTGGGTACTGTGACTTCCCTAGTAAAGCATAGTCTCAACAAGATTTTGCTCGTATATTTATTAAACCCATTTACTAGCTTTATGCATGCTTCTGCTACATATCTGCTGTATTCCTAGATTTTCTGTGGAGGTTTTTTTTTGTGTGTGTGTGTTTTTTTGTTGTTGTTGTTGTTTTTAATTTTTGGGGTTGGTTTGTTTGTTTTTAATACCCTGATGCACATCCAGCCCTCTTTACCTGAAAGAAGCATGCTGTTACAGATGTGGCAGTAGGTGAATGGTGGGTGATGCCCACACGACCATGGAAGCTGGTAGCTTAGTCTTTAGTTGATAGTTGGAGGTGTTTTCAATTCCTCTGTACCTTAGCAGTTTAATTCATAAGAGTCTGCAGAAGCTGTGAAGTTGAGGTTCCAAAGTCCCTTAACCATCCCTTTCTTATGCCAGAGGGATGTTGGCAGGAGGGATGGGGCTTAAGCAGAGTTGTGCCAGCACACAGGCACTGCAAAGAAGAAAGCCCAAGCAGCCTTTACTAAGTCAATAAAATATCTTCAGAGCTTGGTGAAGAGAGAAGTAAGGAGTACTATGACCTAAATTTTCCATTTCTAAATAAATCTAAGTGAATAGTGCTTGTGGGGCTTATAATTTTTTTTAGAAGGAGGATGTGGAGAGTGAGGGATGACTTGTGAATTGTTGAAAAGCTGCCATCTCTCTTTTGGTTAGGCTGGTTTTTTATCACTTCTGTTGTCTCCTTGCATGTGGACCTGAGCAGAGGAATGGACGTGGCTCCAGGATCACTGAAGCATAATTGCTTCAAGCAACGAGCCAGCTGCTGTTACTCAGATTTGGTGCAATAGGCAGCAGGTCACTGAAACAGTCACCTACCTAGGGTCTGTTTTTTTCCAGATCAGCACAAAAGAAGATGTCACCTGGCAGAAGAACCAGAAGGTTATGAAGAAGAATATTGAACCATTTGTAGCATCTTGGGCTGAAGAAGAAATCTCTGCTCCAGGAGCTCAGCAGTGTGGAAGGGAAACTGAATACAAACAGACCCTGAGGGAAGAACAAGATAAAGTGAAGGACACAGTTTTCAGGTATTACAGGTGGATTCAGCCCACCTGACCTAGGTGCTAGACAACTTTCTGGTGTGTACTGAAGCCCCTAACTGAGATGCTTTGAATCCCTGTCCAGTCACTGGGGAAGGCAGCTGCTTGTGGAGATTTCCAGAGACGGATCACATCTGTGTGAAGTACTGCACATTGGATGGGTGGGATCCTACCTTTGGCAGATTTGTAATAATGAGTAACAATTCATAATTTGTTCTTTAACTAAAAGGAGCTGTGTCTCAATTTCTTCCAAAGCTTCTTTATACTATGCATACATATCTACTAAAGGGCTAACATGCAAGGCTCCTATTTCTGGCATGTGAGAAGAATCTGACAAGTCGGTACTTTGCCGTGGGATGTGCAACTGCATTTTAAGTCCTTGATCTCAGGAGATATGCAAGACAGAGGATGCACTCTTTGGGAATATGCCACAGGGATTTAAGGGCTTCTAGACACATCTTAGGCTCCAGAGGCTTGCAAGTGTTACATATGCGAAGACTGAGTTCCCAGTAGAGCATCTGAGCTTTCAACAGAGGGTGTGTGATTAGGTTTTGTCCCTTAGGATAATGAGAGTCTCCATTTTCTTCATATGTATTCAGCATATATAATCTTTTAGGTTTGATTGATTTTTTTCTTTTTATACAGAGAAGAGAAATATAAGGTCAGTGTTATTAATTTGACTTTGAGAGCCTGAGAGTCTCTGGAATATGTCTTTAAAATACTTATTTTTCTAAGTTCTTCAGAATTTTGTTCTGTAACATGTTAAGTTGTAGTTGCGGGAACATTTTCTTCAGCAGCAAAGCAAGTTTAAACTATCCCCTCAGTCAAATAAAACATCTGTAATGTCACTGCTGGAAATTTCATAACAATTTCAATTGCATATTTCTAAGGATTATAGCAATTTTAAGATGGAGAGGTTAGTACTAAGTTATGTATGGAAGTATCTATTAATCAAAACAGCAATAGATGATCTCAAAGGAAAAGTACTTTCCCAAGCTTGCCAAAGAAAGCCTGGCGGACAAAAGCAGCAGATCTGTTTGAACATTTATGTTTTGGTGTTCCAGGTTGTTAAATATTTTTTCTCATTCTGGACTGAATGCTCATTCAGATGAGAAGAAGGCAAAAGTCACCAAGACTGGGAAGGTGTATTTCCAAGGTGTATTATGACTATAATTCAGCTAAATCCTAACAAAATGCCTCCATTTTCTTCATGCACAGAGTTAGGTCTGAACAAATTGGATTCAAGAACCTCTTTCTCCCTTAAAAAAAAAAAAACAGCCTAAAAGGCTTCTTCTTCTAACACTCATGGACAGCTTTTAAAAATATGAGCCAAATGTAAACTCATACAATATTTTCCCAAGTTAGCTGGCAACATGAAATTACAAGGCTTGGCCTATTTATTTAATAAAGGGCTTGACTGAGAAACCCTGAAATCTGCTGAAACACCTACACAGTGACTCTTGCTGCAAAAGTACATAGTTAATGTATGCCTCCTAAAATCCAGATATATATATATATATCTGTGCTTCAGGAGCTTCCAGAAAATCTCAGTTTGAATGTGCTCGGCTGCCAAGATCTTCATCTTACTATTCCTCACCCTGTCCCACGTTCTGAAGGCATAGAATGGCATGCTAGGTAAGAGCTGAAAAAGTCTTTTTCTCCATCCTGACAATGATAATGGAAAAATGTAGCTGAACTATGTCTGGTAGCATGAAGTGACTTTTTTTTTTTTAACTATCTCTACTGCAGATGGTCAGTAATTTCCAGTGTAAGAAAGCCCTACAACTCTTTGAAAAGTAAAAAAGTCTGCTATATTAATGTGGGATCCTATTGTAGCATTTACCTGTGCTTATTAGGGACAAAAATAGGGATGGGATTGTGATAATTCAGTTTTAACTTTTTATTCTACTCAGATAAAACTGTGGTCTGGCTCAAGAAGTGCAGTCACTAATACTATGGAAGCACAGCTGGATTAGGGTAACATTAGATACTAATCAATGGATTATCTTTTATTGTACTACAAAAAGTCATTTGTCCACCCTAAAGTGGCACTGGAGCTGTAAAATTTGGGTTTAAATGTGTTGTGGAAACTCCAATTTCCTGTTTCTCTGTGAAACTAAACCACATAATGCTTTTATTTGGGGTGAAAGGGGGAAGAAAATTAAGAAAAGGACCCAGCCTGTCCAGATAATTTCTAAATTATACTCTGCAAGTGGATTTAAACAAATTCTTGAATTTCAGGGCTGCTCAAGCTTCCAGCACCTTGGCTGTCCCTCAGCTGGCCAGGCAGGATGTTGCAAACATGGGGTGCAAACCAGGAGGTGGTGGGTCTGGCAGACTCTCTTCAGCCGTGCCAGAGACTACAGAAAGGGAGTGTCTCTCTGGGGGTGGCCTATGGGGAATTTCTGATCACTCCCATTAATTAGTCTATCACGTTAGGCAGCAAAGAGTTTAAAAATTAATTGTAGCATCTCAAAGTAATTTTCTGTTGCTAATGATCTGATTTTGTCATATATGTAACAGGACTAGGAAGCAGCATAACTTTCTTACTATTTCACATCTTGACCACTTACTTTGATTTCCTTAGAGTTCAAGCTTATTTAATGCATTACTTTTCCATCAGTTTCCTGAATATTTATTGTAAATAACCTCTGAATGTTTTAATACCTAAAACCTTATTTCCATTCTGAGGCACATCTCTAGTGGGGTTTTTGTAACTTTTTTAACTGAATCTTTTTCTTTTTCCAGTAAAACCCACATCTGGCTGAGAATTGTGTCATCTCTTATGCATTATTTCTTTTCAATAAAGTAGTTTCAGGGCTAACAGCTCCATTTTGAAGTTAATAGGAAGGTTGATACCTACTTCTGGACAAAAAAGGTCTCTGCATGGGCAGGTGTTTTTCACCCTCTACTCCCAAGGAAGTTAAAAGCTAAACAATTTTATGTAAAACTCAAATTATATTTAAACAACATTAAGTCATGCAAAGAGTATTACTGTAACCTGATGCCTCCAGAACTCAGGCCTCTCACTTGTGTATAATAGGATGTGGCTTAGACCATCCAGTTTCACATTTTAATGGTCTAATTAAAATGTGAATTTTAACACTTAGAAATGAGTAAAAATGTCATAAATCTATAAAGCTTATTGTCTTTGTTTCTAAATCTTTATGTGTGTGCTGTACCAGAGCATATATCCTTTGCTTCCATCTATTTTACTAGGAGATTCAGGTAGCTCTGTGTCTCTGACCTTTCCTCTTCATTATTTCTCAGAGAACCAATCTTCTTGTCATCTGCAAATTCGATCAGCAATGATTTTTAGTTGTTTTCTTTTTTTTCCCCTATCATGTTCCTGAAAGGTCCAAAATGTGCAGGACTCCATCAGAAACCCTCCTGTATGGAAGCGAGTGCCTGTTTACAATTACATTTTGAAACCTATCAGTTAGCCAGCTCTTAATTCATTTAATGTTATGTCTGCTATATTGATTTTACATCATTTGAGTTTCCTGATCAAAATATTATGTAGCACTAAGTCAAATGCCTTACAGAAATCTAAGTGTATTACATTATCACTATTACTTTCATGAGTCAGATTTGTAACCTCATCAAAAAAGATAAGAAATTTTCTCTGACAAAGTCTATTTTCCATAAATCCAGGGCAATTGGCATTAATTGCATTATGCTCCTTTAATGTACTATTAATCAAGTTCTCTCTTTTCCTGTTTCGTTTTACCATGAACTGCAGTCCTGCGGACAGCCTTATTGTGGACTCATGTTTCATTAATCTTTTTAAGATATTGTCACAGCATAATTTTTCCTTTCAGCCATGTGGAACTTTCCCAATATTCCAAGAATTATGGAAAACTAGCTTTAGTGTACAGATAGATGTGAGGGAAAGGACATTTTTTTTATTCCTTTCTTTCTTGGAAAAGCTACCACGACCACTGATTTCCCCAAATCTGCTGGGTCCAGGGTGAAGTTACCGGATACAAGTGATACAAGGAGCCCTTTTTTTTAAATACAAGAAGTCACTTCTCTGGCAGCCTGCCCATTTCTCCAAGCCAGTGGAGTGAAAAGCAAGTTGAAATTTGCAGCCCTCTGCAGCTACTAATGCCCAAGGATCACAGCTGTTACTAGGTGTGCCTGGGAGGAACAGAAAAATTTCTTAGACCAGGAATACGAGGTTTGCCTTAGAAGTTGCAAAATTATCTCAATTTGAACAGGTTTTCTTCTGTTTTTCAGGTTGCTTTGCACATTTATTTTTTTTTTTTATTGACCGAGCAGGTTGATTAATTGACTTAAATAAAATGAAGTGGCTGAAAAGAATGTCTCTTTACCAGTGGGCATGAGATGGACTCTGACTTCTTTTGGGAAAAATTATCTGCACGGAGGCAGAAAAGAAAGCAAGCAGTCCTGAAGCACATGGATTTTGTAAATCTTGGAGCTGAAAAATTCCTTTTTGCCAGCTGAAATGTTATTTCTGGCACTCCTTCCTGTGAGTGAGGGAGGGAGTGGGAGCCCCAGAGCCTTGGAGCAATACACAGACTGCTTGTTGAATGGCAGCCTTAGTTACTGACGTGTGAGTGAAGTGCTGCTGGGCAGCCAAAGGCTCCACTGCCCCTCATGTAGGCAGAGCATTTCACACGAACTGGGCTTTTCCAGACTAAAAATTCCTGGATGAGGCAGGAAACAGCCTTTGCTGAAATTCTGGGAAGTAAATGACAGTCACCCTGACGCACTCACTGCTAAAGGGTCTGTATGGAAGGACTGGACAACCAAAGTGATACTATTATGGGAGATGCTGTGCGAATTGAACTTAATGGAATGTTCCTACTGCCACTGATTTAATTTCACACTTTGAGATCCCCCAGCCCC
Organism: Dryoscopus gambensis; assembly: GCA_013389985.1. Classification (NCBI taxonomy): domain Eukaryota; kingdom Metazoa; phylum Chordata; class Aves; order Passeriformes; family Malaconotidae; genus Dryoscopus; species Dryoscopus gambensis. Next base: position 8,877 of record WEIT01027075.1, read on the forward strand.
ATCCCCACTCAGTGTTTTCTGAGAGCTTGGTAGAATGCTCAGTGCATTCCCTGAGAGCAGAGAATATTTCTGAAGAAAACGCAAGCAATTTGATTTCCATCCTGTTTTTTAGGCAAAGGCAAGCAGATTCAGGCCATGCTCTGGAAGACAAAAGTATAAATCACCTCTGAGCTTGAAGCTATGGAGTATAGTTAGGCCATTGCAGAGCCTGAATCAATAAATTTTACAGAGGAAGTTCTGTCTCCCTCTTAAATCTCTTCCACTGGCAATTGCAAGACAAAAACTCTCTAGAGTATTTTAATTGGATTAATTTGAACAAATTAACTTTTAAATGAAGCAAGATACCTTTAAAAATGCTAGATTATTCTGTTTTCTTAGTTTAAAGGGTGAAAATGAAACTGTCTTTTGATTTAGCATAATTTTATATAGAAAACTTTAATAAATAAGAAGTTGTACTTTATTAAGAAAAACACAATATGAATAGCAAATTTCGAATGCTCCAATATGATCTTCTGTGCAAGCTTTCATAAGGTTTCTTTTTAAAGATTCAAAGTGATTTTTTTTTTGCCAGACCCACAGAATTTGTTCCTGTTTTCTGACCACTTAAGTTGAAATATACTGTCACTGACATGCAATTACTATGATCTTAGCAACAGCAGACTTTTTGGGTGGAGAGCAAAAACTAACCAGACAAAAATGTATGTGTCTGAAAGGAATGGGTAGGGTGTGATACCGAAATGTACGCATTACTCATTTTTCAAGGCTTACTTTGAAATTTGCAAATACTGTGAGGTTTCAACACACGCAGAGTCTAAAAAAGTTAGAGAAAATTTGGGTAGCTTCACATATCCTGCATCAAAATGCAAGTCTGATATGTGAGAGACATTTCACACTGGCACTAAGGCTTTCCCATGGATTTCTTGGTATGTGGTCTTTACCATTTGGCAAAAAAACTGAGGTGAAATCAAGCTGCATAACTTTCTTGCTGTGCAGTCTCTGAATAGAGATAACCGGTCATCAGTGCAAAGTTTGTGTGCAGAAATAATGCTTAAATGGCAGTCCTAGAAATTCGGCTTTTTTAAGTGCTACACATTTAGAGAAAACTGACCAGCATGTTCTCTTCTCATGAACGAAACAAAAAGCTTTCCAAAGTGCTGGCTATGATTTTATACTGCTTGTGCAAACATACGGAAAGAAAATCTAAGAAATGCCTCCCCCACCAATAGTATGACTATTCCTTACTGTTTGTTACAAGGTGGAAGAGTAATAGTCATGCATATTCTAAAATTTCATCCGGTTGTTTTAACAGAAATGTTTTTATCTGCTATTATTTCATAATCACTGAGTGGATGTCTGAAACTGCAAAGACAAGGGAAAGACCTGAGGTTCACTTTTCTTGTTGCGTAAGGCATAACTGGCTCTCATTAGAGGCTTCTTACATAACGGTATATGTTGTCACCCCTCTAGCAACACATCCAGAGAGGCCTTTTCTTAGTGAGCTTTCCTTAGGGAAAAGGAAACACACTGTACTGCCACTATCTAGAAGGTTGTTCTCCTGGGTCATGCCTTAGGTGATGGAAGGGACAGACCTAAGGCAGCCACTAGTGTGTATCCATTAGTAATTTCTCCATGGAAATACCATAAAATGAAGTTGAAATTCAAGGCAGTGCTCTGCTGCTTGGTGCATGTATTCCAGCTCCTAGTCTCCAAAGACCTGCCTATTATGCAGTTTACTTCATTAGTAGGCAAAAGAGGAGATACAGAATATGAAGCAGGGGGGAGGCTTTAAAAAAATATTAGTAAGCGAATGCCATCACTTGAAAGAGTCTCGTTGTTTCTGACTTTTCTATATTAGCTGCCTTTCTCCCCAAAATATACTTTACGGTTTATTACCCAAATTCTGATTACAGACCTGTCAGAAGTAAATCTATGCCTAAATGAACTCCTCCCCTCAATCTGAACAGTGTTCCATGTTTGAAAAATCTATAGTTAGCATTGTATTTGGGAGGAAACTCATGAAATTACTAATGCAAGTCAATAGCTTAAAGCTCATTTAAGCCTAATTCAAGTAACATTCTCTCTTTGTGTGATAGGATCTTGTTTAGCCTTATTCAGAGAGAAGAAAACAACCTGCTGAAGGTATGAAGAGTTCTGAGAAAAATAATTAAACAAATTCTGATCTTGAAATATGTTCTCATACCATGCTGCCTTCCTTTTGAAAATTTGGTGGAAAATTCCATAATTCAAATGAGGTAGTTATCTGCATTTATCTTGCATGGAGTAAATTCACTCCTCAAGGTGTAATGCCAGGGTGAGGCTGGATCCAGTGATAGTTGCTTCAGATGACATGTGCCAATGCGGTTTATTGTCTTTGTGGTTCATGTCTTCTAGCATAGGGGGAAACTTCTGCATAAAGTACTAGAACAATGGTTGAATCTCTTGGGAAAGCCATATAAATACAATGAAAGCCATCATGTATCTCATGCATCTACAATTTTTTTTTGCTAAATTAAAAAAAGAACCCAGAACATATAAACACAAATTTATTTTCTTCTCTGTTTTGCAACTTCCCATTTCCTCTTGCCTTCTTTTATCTCCTCCTGCCCAAGCTGAAGATGAATGGAAATTCTTACTGAGACCAGTCCATTATAAGAAAGTGTCATATAGATTAAGAAACAGAGGGTTTATGGAATACTCAAATTTGTAGAAGATTTAGGACTCCTTTAAGGGCATTTGGAAATCTTTCAAGGATTATATACGAAAAACAGATGCTAGACCTTAGAAAAAATTGTATTTCATTGTTACTTCCTACTTGACTACAGGGTGGGAGAATGAGTGTGTTTTATACTATTGTGAACTTAGACCATTTTTTTTCCACACAAAAGGGTTGCTTTGCTTCCTTTTCCCAGTTGGGGTGTGTGTTGTCAATTACGGAATATAGCACCTCTTGCGACAAATAATTGGGTCTTTACAAAGAGAACAATTATTCAAAAGCCACCAAGAACAATGAAGAAGAACAATGTCTTGGCTCAGAAAAAGCAACTTCTTATTTAAGTCAAAACCACAGAAATATTGATAGAAACCATGTTACCTCTCCTCTGGGAATAATGCATCCTTTGACTGACATGAAACAGGACTTACATTTGTGTCTTCTCTTTATTGGACTAATTAGGGACGTTGCTAGGTCTTCACCTACATCAGCTGAAAAATGACCTGTTTGTTAAAATAATCTTTTTGAGGGTCTCCTCTCTGCTGGAGTAGTAACTCTCTATGGGGTCTGGAGTGTGCTCTCTCCAGGGGTTCCTCTACCCATAACAATCCTCTTCTGATCTGCTTTGTGAGCTTTTCTCTGAGATTACACGCAGGGCCTGTAGGGCCATGGGTGGGAGATCCCTTTGGGTTCCCACAATAAGCACAGATCCATCATGGGAAAAAAATTTAACTATAATGACCATTTCTCCTTCAAAGGCCTTGCTATCCCTTTGCTTTCCTTCAGGAAATCTGAGTACTCGAGGGAGCTGGTAAAAATCCTCAGATCCTTTAGAGGCCAAATACTGTGTCTTGGGATGGTAGGATTAAAGCAAAGTTAATTTGCTGCTCAGAAGCTGTGCATTGAAGGGAAGTGGTTCTTGAAGTTTTTATTTTCTCTCTTCATATTTGCATTTGGGCCAGCTTTATTTAGTATCTTTATGGATGACCTGGACAAGAGGATCAAGTACATCCTCAGCAAGTTTGCCAACAATACCAAGCTGGGTGGGAGTGTTGATCTGTGGAGGGCAGGAGGGCTCTGTAGAGGGATCAGGACAGGCTGGATCAATGGGCTGAGGCCAGTTGTGTGATGCTCCACCAGGCAAACTGCTAGTCCTGCACTTGGGTCACAACAACCCCATGCAGTGCTACAGGCTGGGGGAAGAGTCACTGGAAAGCTGCCGAGCAGAAAAGGACTTGGGAGTTCTGGTCAACAGCAGCTGAACGTGAACAGTCAGTGTGCCCAGGTGACTGAGAAGGCCAATGGCATCCTGGCCTGGATCAGCAAGAGTGTGGTCAGTAGGACTAGGGCAGGGATTGACCCCCTGTACTTGGCAATGATGAGGTCACACCTCAAATCCTGTATTCAGTTTTGGGCCCCTCACTGCAAGAGAGACATTGAGGGGCTGGAGTGTGTCCAGAGAAGGGCAATGGAACTGGTCAAGGGTCTGGAGCACAAGACTAATGCGAAGCAGCTGAGGGAGCTGATGTTGTTTAGCCTGGGGAAAAGGAGGCTCCAGCAGGAAGACTCTTGCTCTTTACAACTACTTGAAAGAGATTGTGCTGAGATGGAGCTTGATATCTTCTCCCAGGTAGAAAGCAGGAGAACAGGAGGAAATGGGTTCAAGATGGATCAGGATTGGATGTTAGAAAAATTTCTTCACTGAAAGGGTGATCAGGAAAAGGCTTTGGAACAGGTTACTCAGGGAAGTGGTAGAGACACCATCCCTGGAAATGTTCAGAAATTTTGTGGATGTAGCCCCTGGGGACATGGTTTAGTTGTGACCATGGTGGTGCTGGGCTAACAGTTGAACTCAATGATCTCAAAGATGTTTTCCAACCTTGAAAATTCTACGATTCTTTGGATTTCCTGCCTCTAGGTTTGCTCCAAGAATCTCCTTTTCATTTATACTTTTTAAACAAGCTATGATTGTTATTTGGCAGCTTGCCTTTTCTGGAGTGCTGCCATTTATTCCTTATATTTGCTGATCTCTCTTTAAGTATGTTGAACATTTAATTAGGAGGATCTGATTTTTATCTATGACTTTCACCAGCCAATTGCTGGTGGTGGTGCACAGTGGTTAGCTGTTAGTATGGAATTCCTGTGCTCCTAACACTTTTTGGTACAGAAATAACGGTTTGAAAAGAAACATATTATTATCTGCAAGTTTTCTATTTTTTTTAAAGGAATACTACTTTGACATATTTTTCCCCAAGTTAAATTCAGTCATAATCACAGTACATGGTTTCTTTTTGTGACTTGAAACAGTGCAAAATTTGAAGAGGGAAAAATGAAAAAGTGTAATTGGAATTAGAGAAAAGTGGTCTCAGAATTATGATAGAAGAAGGAGAATAAAAAAAAGATCACATTCAGTTTCTTTATCTAACATTGAATTGGTGTTTAACCAGTTCATGGTGACATTTGTAGGTTTGGAGCAGTCACAGCCACCTTAAGTGTGTTTAGTGGTGAGCGAAACACTTTAGCAAAGGTAAGCTGCCCATGCAGACATATTGTGTGCATATTTTTTTAGTGCTTTAATTCTTGAAAATGCAGACTTTACCAAAGATTTTTTTCACACAGGTATTTTCAAATGAGGTAATCTTGAGAATGATAGCTATTATTTGAGCCAAGAGCTTCTTCCAGAGGAGCACAGTGAAACATTGAAAGAGTGCCTTATTGTCACCTGGGCAGTTGAAACTCTCAAGGAGAATCTGCTGGGGATTACTCTGCTTATTCTGTCTATACTACCTTGATAAAAATTATGGCAATGCTTTATTTATAACCTGTCTTTGCTTCTGGACTACTCAAGCAATTGTTGCCTTATCTCAGGAAATCACAAGACTTATGGATGTTGAAGGGTCTTTTGTTTCATGGAGAGCCGAATAGTGATGAAAAAGATGGAGGAGTTTTACAACAGTACTTAAGGATCTACAAAAGCAGCTGCCTTATCATTGTTTCCTTAAAAAAACATTAAGGTACCAGGGATCAACTGGAATAATTCCAAGCGGAAACATATAAGTAGCTCCTTAGATGCAGTCTGGTGTGAAATAAGACTTACAAGGACTAGCAGGAGCAGCAGGCTTTGCTCTTTCGTGGCTCAGTCGAGGGTTAATGTTTTTTATTTGAAAATAAAGTCAATTTTAGGACTGCTTGTCAAATAGGCTGTTGGCTGTTTATTATCTAGGCTGGTGAACGTGGACTCTGTGAGGTCCTAAACTAATTTATGGCTCTTTTAGTCAAAATCAACAACTTAAACTTTACCTGCAAGCTCACTAACACATAGTGTAGCTTGTGGAGTCCTGTGTTAATATTTACATTGGGGTATTTGGCACAGAGGTCAGCTTGAGTTTCAAGTGTATTCAAGCTGTAAATCTCTGAGCGCTTGTTTTAGGAGCGTAGCATTGGCATTACTAAGTCTGCCTCTGAAAGAATCGTCACAATGTTCTGCCTGTGCCTTGATAACCAAGCAGGAATATTTGGTCCTTATTCAACAGTGCATGGTCACGAATTCCCTTTTTTCTGCACTCGTACTATTATGACCATTTATAAAAATCACTGCTGCTGAAAAAGCATAAATTCTGAGCTCTTAGTTCTTCTAGAATTCACAGCATCATTTCTGGTTTGGATTGAACTATTAGGGTAACAGTACTCTTCATGTCCTTCTTGAATTTAAAACTACCTCTTTTATAAAATAGTAACTTAGCCTCCCCTCACCTCAGTTCTCCTTCACATTTGAGTATTGCTGGAAGAGGTGATGACATTAGGGAGCTTTTTTGACAGGGAGTGTAACTCAGGCATTTTGCATTTGAGTTCTACGTCAGTAATCTATCTCTTTTAGCTCTGCACACTTCTATACTACCTCTTATTGTGAAGCAAAGCCTTAATATCCTAACAAATCAATGAAACTACTTTTTAGCTTCAACTAGGTCCTGCTAGAAGCTGAGCTCAGAAAAAATAACCTTATTTTAGTTAAGAACTTTACAGGTAAGATTCAGATCGTTTTAAAGGAGCCATATAGAGGTTTCTGCTAGACTTGGTCAGAAGGTGGCTTAGTTCCCTCTAAGGTAAGGGCCCAGCTGTGTTAGATATTTGCCTGTCTCCACTGTTTAAAGAAGGAATTTTGGTGATGATCTCAAGAAACACACATATGACCAAATTAATTTTGTTCATGGGTCTGCTCCTTGATGGCGTATGTAGTGAGTCACAGACCACAGGTATGACCAGTTTGAAAAACATGCCGGAGAGGCATACAGATTTATGCATTAAGTACCAGCTTTTAAAATCTTGTTGTAGTGATTGTAGTTTCTTGTTAACTTGAAAAATGAGTGACTAGAATAAATCAATTTTGTTTGATGTAAAATCCAGTGTTTATATCTGTAATACTGATTCAAGTTTTGCATCTGTCAAGCATCTTTTCTTTAGTGACTATAAAATTTGGATGAAAGCTTAACTGAATTTTTAATTCTTCTACCTGATGAAAATGAAAAAATACTTCCAGATTAAATAGTCATAAATATGGTAAAATAATAAGGAAATTCAGATTTGCTGTTCCAAGGCTCTTAGACTTTGCCTCAAAGCTTACACCTGTTGTTGACTATATTTTTCTATTGTTTCTCTATGAAAATTGTTAGAAATAAATTTTCAACTCATAATTTTTGAACTTCAAAACATATCTTTTTTTTTTTAATTTGAAGAGGGAACTTTCATAACACAAGTGGACTTCTGCCATTTTGGTAAAATCAGTTTATATTAACTCAGTACTTCACATTACACTTATAGTCCATTAGGAACTGAAAAATGGGGATCAGTACAGATGCTTGCTGAAGAGTGTTAAGACTTTTTCCACTAGAATATACCACCCCAGATGGATTTGTCATTCACAGCCTAAGAAGCTTTACTAATATCTAGAACAGCATCTTGTGAACTTCACCTCACCGGTTATTGTAAAGAACAGATAGTAAGGCCAAGGTGGTTGCAATTAAATAAATGACCATGAGTTCAAGAGTCACAGAAACTTCTAGTGACACTTAGAAAACTGTTCTATTCCTAGCCCAGTAGAACATTAAAAGTAGTAAAAACTGTGGTGGTTTAAAACCAGCTGGGAATTAAACCCAAATAAGCCACTCCCTTTCCCCCGCCCCCTCCAGTGAGAGAGGGACAAAGGCAGAGACTGTGTTGAGACAACAATTTGCTCAAAGCAAACAGTGATGGAGTAACAATGGCACAGTAACAGCAGCAACATTAAAAACAAAAGTATACAAAAGAAAACATGGTTTACACGCAAAGAGTGTTCACCACCTCGAGTTAGTTCTGTGTCACTGTGTGGCCACTTAGACAAAGGCAAGATGGTGGCCATTCCTGCAGCTTGTCAGGGACATGCAGTTATTCCTGACAAAAAGCAAGACCACATCCTCCAGCACTGATGTGTATGGTATGAAATAGCAATTCAGCCACACTTGCAGGTTCTAGACTCCTCCTAATGAGACACTATCAGTGGTTTGTGCTCTTATGTGTTACATATTTCAATCATTTTGGACAAAGCCAGTTGTGGGGGTTTTTTGTTGTTGGTTTTTTTTTTAATCAAATGCGCCTTGGTTCAGTTTCTGGTTGACTGCACCAGAAGCAATGAAGGTTCAGGATATGTATGCCAGTCTACAACAGAAAAGCAGAATTACCCTGTAAGCACTACCTATACTTAGAAGTCGAACGAGAGCAAGCAATGAATATCACTTCTTCAGTCAAAGCCAGGTAACAAGTCAGGCTGTGAGGCTGTCCAGGACATTTAGTCAGGAACAGCAGAAGGCAAGACGAGAGACTAACCTACCTGCAGCATAACTCAGGAAGGTCTGAGTGCCCAGGCATGAATCTACATGGAACTTCTGGGCCACAGGCAGGGGTACCTGATGGTCAGGACCAGAGTTTAAGCCTTGTATGAGGTTAAGATGGTCAGGACCATTAAGACCTATTAGTGAACTTACAGACTTGACAAATCCTACTTTCACCAAAGCTCTTTTTCACCCAGATGACAGAAGCAATGCTCCATTTCCTTCTTGACTGTCATTGTCCTTCACTATCTCTTTTCTTTATTTGCACTCCTGGATGGCTTCCAGGGTGAACAAATTGTTTCTTGAGCAATTCCATTCCTTGGTGGGCTTTCCTGAACTCTCAGATTTTGGCGTTTTTCAGGGGTTTCTTTTTGATTTGCCCATCTTCATCCAGTGTTTAAACACCAAAATCCACAACATCACACTCAGCTTCTCCTTCAGCCTTGACAGTTCACTGATCTTATCCTGTTCCATTTGCTTTTCCCTGCCTCATCTCAAACTCCGGGTTGTCTTTCTCACATCTCATTGTGAATGTCTGTCTGCCAGCTCAAGCACAATACTGCAACAAAAGGCTTCCAGTCCTTTACTAAAGGAACGTCACTACTGAAGTAGCAGGGAATAGCATGGTAACACCACTGCCTTGCCTGCAGCTATATCCCCATGACCAGAGTTATAGAAGAAATTTGCAGATTATTTCTCTATAATATTTCTAAAAAGTCTTTTCTGCTCCATCCACACAGCTAATACTAAAATCCAGATTTACTCTGACTGTGGTCACTGTAATGAAAAATTTTCCCAGTACTCTCAAATATAAACTTTCTAGACTGTAACTGATAATTTTCCTAGCCCAAAATTTTGGCAGAATTCCTCCTCTTTGAGATATCTCTCTTTTCTTAAGGTGACTGACTCAACTGAATCCCTCTAAGTCCTTAAGAGCACATAGTGGATTTAGGCAATACTTAGGCATTATTTTAGCAGCACTGGTCTTCCTTGCAACCCAAGCTACATCAAAATTAAATATATCCTCACTGAAGTTAAAGAGACTCTGAGCCAATGTGGCCATGCCTTTACTACTATGAGAAGGAGTCCAAGGGATAACCTCAAGCTTCATGATCAGGTTTTACAGACTGGCCCACACCACACTGCTGAGCACTACCATCCTCTGCCAGGGATGTGTATTGTAGGTAGAACAGTAAAAAAACTAATTAAAGGATGACCTGGAAGTTTGGTAGCATGGACAAGCAGGGCCAGCTGGCCCTGTTTTATTTAGTGGTAACAGTTTTCATGGTGAGATACCTCATCAGGTGCCATTAACATTATCCTAAATAAGCAGTTTATGTTATAAGGTATGTGGTGAATGAATTGGAAATTGGAAAAGAAATGCAGCTCAGTGGAGGTTAAACATTCTCACTGAGGAGAGGAAAAAAAAGAGGAGGAATATGCTAAAACAAAACACGCAAGTGTCTCATTTAACTGAGCTGAATAAAAGCTTATCAGCCGTATTTCCCTGTGGCTACGACCCATGCCCACAATCCTTAGTCCGACCCGGCTAGCTCCGGCACAGGTGCGGCCGTAGGATGAGCCCGTCCCAGCCCAAGGAGTCGAGGGTTTGGTGACGAGTAAAGGCTATAGAGGTAGCCTTTAGCAAGGCGTATCCACGAGTCTCGGAAATAAAGGGGCTGAAGCAAGAGACCAGCCAAGCGAGTGGTTTGAAGGTTGCTTTTAATCCTAAACCCCTCTTGGTCAACTGAGCCCCCAAATATGGGGAATAACAATTTTTAAAGGGGGGTGGAAACATAAGGCGGGTAAAACAATAACCAATCAGGGATTAAACTGGGAGGAGAAAAAGGAGGAACTTAATTCAAATATGACCAATGAATGCAGAAACACATTACTGACATCTATAACAGCAAACCAGGCATCAAAAGGCATAGAACATTCTGGTCACAAAGGATGGGTCTGGGTGTGATGGACAGGGATGTGGGGACGGACAGGGTTGAATGACAAGGAATTTACTGGAAAAATAGGAGGGATTCCTATGACTGATAGGTATAGGGGCAGGGATAACTCCATATATAGGAAACACTTAAGAACTTACATCAAATAATCCGAAACTATGAAAAGGCACCACCACATTTCCCCTTTCATTTTGATGGATACTTAGCAAGCTAGATAAATACACACCTACACCTCTAGCCTGTTTTTGAACACACTGATATGCCACTGAAATTTTTTGCTGTGTTGCTAATAATAACAGCAATGAGAATTTGCAGAAAACTTGGGTTTTGAAGGGATTTGCCTTAAGAGACAGGTTCCATTGTTAAGGCTTTTGGCTAATACTCACATAAGAAATCAATTTTCCAGCTTGTCCTAATAAATACAAATGCATATTTTCATAACAGAAGTGCCACTAGTATTATGAAAAATATTTTATTCAGAAAGGTAAAAGGGGCACTCTAAAAAAAGGAGCACTCAGTTCCTCTTAGAGTAATTGCATAGAGAATTGTATTGTAACAAAGTGCATTTGGCAAAGCAGACATAAAAGCTTGTGGTCATTGCTGTGCCCTACCAGCTGACACTATCAGCAAGCTCTTTTGTACAGTGCCTGAGTTAATGTTTTTCTTTCAAATCCTCAAATCACTATTGTTTCTGAGGGTTTTTTTACAAACTCAGTTGAAAATACTTAACTGATAGGAGTTATAACCAGAGGCTTTTTGTGCAGCTTTTGTGTGAGTAGTAAATATGACAAAGATGGGAATGAAGGAAGCTGCTACTTTGTTTCAATGGTAACATAAAACCATTAAAATAGATAAGCTATTGTGGCTGCTTCCTAACAAAACCATGAAGGATTCTCCACCCACTACTTACTTGCTTCTGGTCAGCACCATTCCTTTTCTGTGTGTGACTGCAAAACTGTAGGCATTGTGATTCCTACTGAGTATGAATTCAGTGACACATCTGACCACCAGCCTGGACTTGTGTTTTGCCATGACAATACAAACAGATGGCACATAAGATTGCCCAAAAGCATACTGAGGTTTAGCTGTTGCTTGTTCTACTCCTAGGGGAAATCATACCAGTCTAGACAGCACAAGCACTGTCAACTCCAAGAGACTGCACCCAGTTTTCTCTTGAAAAGTCACTATTTGAGTGAAACTCGAGTGGTAACTTCTTAGTAGTTCAGTACCAGAATTCTAATGTACATAGTTTGTGTATGTCCCTAGGGCAATGGAAATGCCCTTTGTAATCCTAAGACTATAAATAAAATATAAACTCTGAAGAATGCAAAAGATGAATGATATGGCCATTTTCTGGGCTTTTTCAGATGACTTACAACAAGAACCTTTTTTTACTATGCTGCAATAAAATTAACCCTTCTCTATTTTTTAATGTTAATTTAAAAGTGGGAAAGTACACTACTGCTTTGAAAGAATTCAGGAGCCTGCCAAAAAAGAACCCAGTGAACTTGAAACCCTTACTGATTTTCATTAATGCCAACCATGGGAGCAAGTGGAACAACGTGAATGAATCCTTGCTTTTACAGAGCACATGTAGTCTGATCTGGTACAGTTGTATATATTCAAGCTGTTGAGATAATGGAAGTTGTTGGCCAGTTTTTGTACTGGTAATATTCCCACAGTGCAAATTTTGTATCCATCACTATGAGAAAATATTACTGTAGAAATAGTGAGGTCCAGAAAAAAAAAAACTTCACTTAATTGAAAGAAGACATTTGGGAGAAAGAAATTGTGCCATTAAATACCTGTCAAAGGTAGATAGTACTGTAAATGTCCAATAAAGCTTAGCACATTCTGAACAATTATAGTTTAAAATTGTCCGTACATCTTCAGCAACCTGCTTACCCGATCATTGTGCTGCTAGGTGTTTCCATTTTGAAATTCAAATAGACAGTCCAGCCAAGACCAGTCAATGTTTAAAAGATTGCTTACTAAATAAAACTGTGTTCTTGATGCCTTAGGTTTTTAACTTTTATATTTTCCAAATCCTGAACTGCCTATTGTGTAACTTTGAAGTTTTGTGTGGCCTGTTAACTACTGTTCTCTCATGCTGGTTAGACATAACAAATCTCTCTAGGTTTCTACATCAAGGACACCAGGCCCCAAAATGTGCAAACTAAAAGCCTCTGAAGAGGAGGGGCAAACTTGGTGTAATTACATTATTAAGTGAAGTTATAATTGGAGAATTAACCCTGATATGCAAATGGACCAAACTTACAAAAGTGTGAAAAACCCGTGACCCAGCGCCCATCTTGGGTGGAGCCCCTCAGAGGCTTTACACTCCCAAGATGTACCTCTAAAGGCCCTTCAAATGAATACTTGCTTTTATTCTCTTATTCTTGTCTAGCCTCTGTTTTCAGGCAACCACTTCAAGGCACCATTCTAATAATACACATGCCAAGCAGAGTCCTTTAACAGGACAGCTGGGTTTAAGATTAGTCACTATGTCTTGCATGTGCAGATCTTGTATGTGTGAATAGGTGGAATTATTAAATGTGCAGATCCCCACTGGATGCTCTGGTGTACATTTTGAACATGAGTTCTCAGAAGAATTAACCTAACATTTAACTCTGATCTACAATTCAAAATACCTGCCTTTTGGGCAGTAGATCTCAAGTTTTGGAATTATTCCATATTCTATACAAATGGCACTATTTAAAACAAACAAAATGCTCATCTTGGAAGGTAGAAGGCAAAATGCTGCATTTAATATTGTACTTCTTATTTACACTTGAGTTTTCTATGCTCTTGTTCACTGATATGTCTCAATATTTCATCCAGAAATTTGGCAAACATGATGAGGCTTTCTTTAAGCTTCAGAGAGTCCTTTGGCGTGATTTTTTTTTATGGTTAGGAGATACTTCACTGGAATATATAGTATTTATATATCTGTATGTAATCTTTGTTTTAATCTATGCTCTTCTTAAGTGAAGCATGACACTCTTAGAAGCAGCTGGCCAGCATTCGTCTTGTGTTTACAGCTGCAGAACAACTAGAAACAAAACTTTGATGTGTCATTGCTTTTCTATGATACAAGTATGTAAAATAATAATGGCATGAACTTCTTGGTGCCCTGTGGCCTTAAGTGCTGTTTTTGGCTGGCGTAGAGTTACTTTTCTTCAGAGTGGCTGGTATGGATCTCTGTTTTGGACTTGTGCCGAACACAGTGTTGATAATATAGAGATGTTTTTGTTATTGCTGGGCAGGGCTTACACAGAGCCAAGGCCTTTTCTGCTGTTCATACTGCCACACTGGCAAGGAAGCTGGGGGTGCATGGGAGGTGGGGAGGAGACACAGCTGGGACAGGTGGCCCCAGCTGACCAAAGGGATATTCCAGACCATATGGCATCATGCTCAGTATATTACGGGGTGGGGGTGGGGTAAGAGGAAATGGGGGTATGTTTGGAGTGATGGTGTTTGTTTCCCCATGCACCTTTACCTGTGCTGGGGCCCTGCCCTCCTGGAGATGGCTGAACACCTGCCTGCCCATGGCAAGCAGTGAATTAATTAAAAGTTTAGCTTGCTTGGGTGCACAGGTTCCGCTTTACCTATTGAAGTATCTTTGACTCAACCCATGAATTTTCTCACTTTTACTTTTCTGATTCTCTCCCTGATCCTGCTGCTCAGAGTGAGTGAGTAGCTGCATGGTTCTTGGTTGATGGGGTAAAACCACAACACTTTAACCGCAGAATACCTAAGAGACTATCATCTGTTCGCTAATGAACTCTCTTTATTTCGCATCCAACATCCTCTTTCTCTGGATATGTTAGCCTCCTGGAGGCAGTGTTGGATGGTGAGAAGTGTACAGGTTGTGACTGTATATCACTGAACCCTCAGTGGCTTTCTGTGTTGATTCTTCAGTCAAACTGGTGTTGGCGGAGGGGATGCTGACATTTGTATGTCTTACTATGTCGTCTAGGTCACCCCAAATTTATTTATTGCTATTGTCCAGTGGGACAATTTCTTTTAATCGTGAATCTCAGAAGGGGAAACAAAATCTGTTATCTTTTTTACTTCTTAGTGTGTTTGTATGTACCTGAAAAAGCACCCAGAAAAATTTTGGAAGAAGGGTCCTGTGTGGGTATGTCACCCTTGATTCCAATCTCTTTCTGTTTCACTGATATGGAAGTAGATCTTTGAACTGATCTGATCAGTTTAAAAGGTTTTTTGAATGTTAGTCATAACACAATCAAGCAATGGATCACCTGGTATCAAAACTCCTTTGCTCTTGCCATGCTCACCTACCTCTTTTACAAACTGCTAAAGGAGATTAAAACTTCCTATTTGAACTTTTGTAAAAGTACGTGCAACTCATGAATCAGTTTGACTTGCTTTAAATTTATTTTGACGTCCAGAGCACGTGACATCTTTGCGGTTTATTTCAGTAGTTATTTTATCAAATGATCAGACACCACTGTATTCTATTTAAACTTGCTCTGCTGCCCCCGTGACATACTACAAATCTCAGTTCTCCTATCAGTTAAGTATGCGCTTGGTGCTAGTGGAATCTATTCCTGTCAGCAAGAAAGGCTCTCACATCTCTGGGGTGATATTAATGATCAGTGTACTCTTTCACATGGGCTCCTACCAGCTGACCTGTGTAGGTGAATTCCTGCTGGCTCAGGTGATGAGCATCCTGTGGCTCACAGCCTTAAGCAGCGAGATCAAATTTCCCAAATCTGTCTGGCAGCTCTAAGGTTCAGCCTCCAAACCCTAAGGACAAAAAGATGTAGCCTCACATCAGCGTAACCTGCCTTTTGGAAGGCTAGGCTTTCACACTGAATAAACACAAAGACAGCTGGGTATTGCTTTATTTTAAGGGAACAATAATATTAACCAACAATGGAATCCCATCAGGAATGTGTGGTTCCTGTTTAAATTCCAAATCAAACTGTTATGACTGATGCTGAGCATTAAAATACAAAATAAATCTGGTTACAATGCACTGAATGTATTAGACTGAGAATTTATCATAAAGGTATAAAATTGTTGCTTTGAGTACATGTCTGAGACTAAATCAGTGAAGGAATATTCTTGAAATGAATATGAAGCTTAAAAAAGTTATGTATGATCACAGTGTACTGATTTACAAAAGTGGTTCAGTGCTGGATGTTGCAGTACAAGACAGTTGAGCCGTGTCACTTATTTCATAGAAATATTTCATTCTCAAAATCAGTATATCATAATGCCAAATCATTAATGTTTCTTACATTATTTTACATTCAACGGCCTCTTCCTTTTTTGCCTATTTGTATTAATTCATTTTCATGCCTCTGCAATACATAAATGAAGAGTACACCTATCTCCTTGTTAAATGGACTACTTAATCCTGCTAGCCTTGCCAGATTATAAAGTACAAAGTAAAATGTATTACAGTGTGAAATGATTGGATATCATAGCCGAGCAAATAGAAAAAAATACTTCCTATGAATAGTAATTAAATTAGGATACTAACATAATCAACACCATTTTATGGAAGCTTGCTGCGGTAATTTAATGCTTAGAATTTACTATCAAGAACACTCTAAAAAGTGTGTTCTTAGCTGAAATGCTTGGATTGTCTGTGGAAGTGAATTTTGATTACAGCTTGATTGTACAAGATGTGCTTTACAATTTGCACTGGCCTGCATAATATGAATTGCAAATACTGGAAGCCGTTACAATACAAATCTGCTCTGTCAGAGACACTGAATTCACCTGAAGGATGGTCTATTTCCAGCTCACTAGCTAGTTCACACTTAATCTTCATGTGGACACCCCATGTCAGCTGGCTAACACTACCTCAAAGATGAGGCAGGGTATTTGTATTCCAATGTATTCTAGTCCCTGGTTTTTTTTAATGTTGTGGCACTTTTAACGTGGGGTAAGCCATGGCATCTTTACTGGTCACTAATGGAATCCACACAGGGAAATAATTTAAAAAGTTCTAGGCATTCATATATTCTTTGGTAATAATCATCCTCATTTATCTGTGTTTGAAGAATTGTGTTTCCCTGTTGTGCTCTGTGGGGAGTTGTTGCAGGAGTGCTGTGTAGTGCATGGTGGAAATAATATCCAAGCTCTGACCCTTCTTTCCTTATCCTCCTATCCGCTAGCAAGCTGGATGAAAGGAATAGTGTATAGAGGAAGGGATAAAGAGGTGGAAAGAAATGGAAAGAGCTGATAGAGCTTTACAGACAGCATAACTTTCTAAGGCAGGGTCATAACCTTGGACTTGTAGGTATGAGACATGAAAAACCGTTTTCAGCAGACAACTCTCAACTAAAATTTTTCATATTGAGTCACCCTCAGTTTTCTCCCTTGCTCGCAGTATTTTGTTTCTAAAAACTGGTTGCTTAAAAGTACCCAGAATAAGATCCAGAAATGCAAAAAATACCACAACCTGACTGCTGACATGGCAGGTTACTTTTTACATAATTGCTCTCTGTATAAGAGAGTGTCATTTACAATGTTCATTTACAGATACATTTTTACTCTCTCAGATGCAAAAAAAAAAAAAAAAGGAGAATATTTTCATTTTAGGGCTTCCTTCTCAGAACTTCCCATGCCTTATGTCTTCCGTTTATGCTCTAAAGGAAATACTTGTATTGCTAAGAGGACAAAGCATCCATTTCAAGCAATGGGCCTCAGATCATCCCCAGATTGTTCCCTTGTTCTGTCTTCTACCACTCAATTTAGCTTTCACTAAGACAAACATGCTTAAGGAGGGTGGGTGCAAACCAGCTGATGTCATTGTCCCAGGTATCAGTCTCTGGTCTTCTTGTAAAATAATCGGTAAATATATGGCCAGTGCTGCTTTCCCAGTAGCCCAGCTTTCTATACATTAATACCTCCTCTACCCTCTGCTGTGTTCATTCATGGAAGCAAGATCTTGCATCATAACCTTAGTGCAATTGTTTTGGCTCTTCCTCTGGTTGGTGTGTTTGCATGATGACTGTCTCATTCATAAAAAACAACAGGCTGACTATGGAGTTGTCATCTGTTGTTTCATGTCTGTTTACAGGGGTTTTTTTCCCAAGTTCCATATGGAAAATAAAATGTGCTCACAGTAACAAGAAGCTTCTTATGCCTCACTCTACCACACTGGAAGATATGCAAAATCTTTCATCTCACTGTCTGTTGAGTAAAAAATATCAAAACCTGGTATTCAAAGGCTCAGCAGTCCAAGACAAATTCACAAGTAATTTTGAATGACAATAAACCTGAGGCTTGTTATGAAATCTAGTCTCCAACAGCAAGAATAAAAGAGAAAACATTTCAACCAATTTTTTTCCCTATGAATCACTCACTCACCTTTGGCTGCATTATTTATTTTTCAGTGATATTTCATTTTAAAAATACAGTTTCCTCATTCCTTTTTCAAAAGAAGCAGGAAAGTACTCTCCAAGATGCTTATGTGGAATTATATCACATATACATGTCCAAATAACAAGTGAAAACACAAAATATTCTAAATGGGGGCAATGGGAGTTCTTAAAAAATGTACCACAAAAATGTTTATAAATGCTCCATTTATGTTATGTAGAGTAATTTGAAAGCACATTTATTTTCTGGAAAAGACTGTACATCGCAGCCTTATAATCTCTCTGTGTTCTTTCTTTAATTTCTCCATATGCTGCTTACTTTCTTGATTTAATTAGGAGACCAAGGTCTAGATTTCAGTATAACTTGGATGTGATGCAGACCCGGTGGCATCACTAAGACCACTGGAACTGGCTTGCCAGTATTTGTAACCTTAGGATTAAAAAGGAAAGTAGCAGGCAAATCTTCAGGATCTGCCAACTAATCCCATTTGACATTTGTTAAATCTATCAAATTTCACCCCTTAATCATCTTGCTGTCAGCTTTTACATTTTCTATGGCATTGTCCTTTAAGCTTGAATCTTCCCTCCCTTAATCACAAAACCTCCAAGTCTCTGTTGAGGACTCTTTAAGAGTGCCTTTCCCTTGATTCCTATAAGCTACTATGGAGTAATAAACACCTTCTGACACTACACTCTTTTGTTCCAGTTTCATTCTCATGAAATCATATCTCCTGAAAAAAAATCCTAGAATTGTTACTGAATTATCTCTGAAAATACGTAATCACCAAAGCTATCTCAGCCTGA
The DNA here is from genome assembly GCA_013389985.1 of Dryoscopus gambensis. Lineage (NCBI taxonomy): Eukaryota > Metazoa > Chordata > Aves > Passeriformes > Malaconotidae > Dryoscopus > Dryoscopus gambensis. Next base: position 27,577 of record WEIT01027075.1, read on the forward strand.
CTCTGTTTTTCTTGATATTAATGCTTATCATCAGGACTTTCTTCTACTTGTATTAGAGTGACATATATGGAATTCCACTGAGATGTGATATCCCAGTTGCAAATGTTCTCCTCACACACGAGTGGGAGAAAACAACACCTTTGCCCAGACTTTTCTGACAGGAGTGCTGCGTCATCTTGGGGTGTTTTCAACTGGTATTACCCTGCTTTTGGCTCATCCTGAAGTGAAACTCCACCTGTCTGTGTGTTCATGATGATAAAAGGGCAAATCCTGAATCAGGCTGGAGTAATGATTTTGCCCCTCTCGGCTTTGCTGAGACCCTGCTTACTGTTTTGTACTGAAAATAGATTTTTTTTTTTTGAGAACATGAGAAAAATCTTTGTTGAAGGTAGCAGTCAAGCTGATGATATTCAAGTCATAGTCTAGTGGATAGGTCTGCTTTTGTTAATTTCTTATGAAACTCTGTTATAAGTCATTGGAATGTCCCCAACAGGACAAAATATCATTCTAAGCAGGGAGCCATGTAAAATCATAGAATTGTTAAGGTTGGAAAAGATCTGCAAGATCATCAAGTCCGACCAAAATAGCTAATAAGAATCTTTGAGGAATAGCCTGTGAGCTCTGGACTGAAGAAAATAATCAGTCTTCACTCACTGTGCTAAATGTTTAATTGTTTTCTTACTTTAAAACTCAGGATAGTCTTTTCCAATAGGAAACACAGAGTGCCTAGATCCAGTAACTCACTTTTCCTTAGGGATGGACTAACCTTGGATTTTGGAGACTTAACTTCAGACTCTTATTTCTCCTGCTTGTATTTGGACTTTGAGTTTAAAGACTGTTTTTCTGTTTCCCAGACAGATGTCTTAACTTTGGTCTATGGCTGCTATTGGGTGGGATTACCTTTAGCTCCTTCTATTAAGTGTTTCAGTTACATAAATACTTACGTTGTACTTGGTACGGGTCTTAGAGCATGTCACCCCAGATAAGTGTCCTGCCAAGCTGCATGCAAACTTCTTTCCCTTTTCCTCAGTAGAGGATCAGGACCCTTTAGTCAGATTTTAAGAAACCTGCTAAAGCTGAAGTGTGAAGCCAGGTGCAAGGTTGCTCAGCTAGTTGGTTTTGTACAAGTCATCCAGCACAGGACAGGGACATACCTGTCATGAGACAACATTTCAGTGTTAGTTTTGAAGACCTCTGCAGTGTTTGAGTATGGGACAAAGGGCAGCAGAAGACAATTTTGCCCAGTGTTAATACAGAAGAAATGGTTATCATCACCCTGTCTAGCTCCTCAGCTTAGCTCTGGGAGTCAGGATCTCACCCTGGAACCTCAGATGTTAGCCCCCAGGCCAATGCCAAGCATCACTGAGTTTCAATGATAGCTCATGTATACCTTTGGGCCTTACTAGTTTACAGCTGAGAACTAAGCAGAGGGAGAAGCACTAAGAAACCCCAGAAAATTAATGTCTTTAAATGTTAAATTAATGCAAAGGCTCCAAATATATGGATATTTGAAAACTGTACTCTACTTCCATGCTGTAAGTGAAAGCCTTTTTCATCTTACCAAAATACAAAGGACCTGAGAAGTATAGGCTGCCTGCTGCTTTGTCTCCTGCTAAATCTTCCAGCTATTAAACAAAATGTAAGAGACCATGTCTTCATAAAAAACAGTTCCTAGTGCTCTGAACACCTCAATTTTTTTCTCTCTGACCTCTGCCAGAATTAAGGCAGAAGGTTATTAACAGCCGATGGGGCTACCAGTATCTCCTGTTTTAGCAAGACAAGGTTATTCAAATGTTAATGGTCTTGTTCAGTCTCTCTGGCTCTGGCTGCTTTTGCCCATAAAAACAAAGATTTAATTCCCACTGAAGGTTTTGGTCGGAGGTGAAGTTCAGGAAATCAAGCAGAATTCATAACTATACAGAGACAGATTTCCTGAGCTGTCTCAGCCCCTTCAGCTGCCATGGCCTTATCTTGCAACATCACCCAGGTGCATTTGTAAACTATCTCTCAAACACTGTCATCCCTCAGTCAGTCTTAACAATACAGTTTCTGTTGTAATTTAAGCTCGGGTAGCTCTATTTTGGCAGGAGTTAAGCTGGTGAAAACCGTGGAGTGTAGATTTTTTTACAGCAACCTTGCCCTGGGAGAAGGTAAGGGAGCCAACCAACCTTTTTCCAAGACTGTGATAACTGAGCGATTTCAGAATGATGTATAAAATGTTTCTGTACTTATTTGCAAACAGAAGGATGTCAGTCTGCCATGAAACAAGGAACTGCAATGTCAACATGCTGTAGGGAAATATGAATATTGACAAGAACAGGTGTGCATGAAAGAGGTGTGACATATTTTTCTCTAACAAAGTCATGACAATATCTTTATCATTCATTTTCACAAGCAAGCACACACATGCATACACATACGTTTTTCTCCTACTGTTTTTAGAGATAGCTTGCCCACTGAAAAGCTGCATCTAAAAGACTTGGGATTTAATTTTTGAAATATTAATGATATTCATTCAGATCTGCCTCTCTTAAATGTGATTTTTATTAAAGGCTTGAAATGGCTTTTCCCCCTAAATGTATTTTAAGGGCTCAGGAAGATGCATTAAAATTTTAATAATAAATACTATATCTATGATAAGTGTCATATCTTAATTTGAATCTGCTGATAACTGAATGCCATTTCTTTCAAATGTCACTAGTCTTGCTTGTGAGCAATTTCTTCAAGCCTCTAGCAGGTATATAGATACAGCATTAAGAGTCTGTGACAGGTCAGGCTTACTATGATCAAATTATATTTGATACTGAGAAAAAAGTCAGAACAGCATGGCTGGAGCAGAAAAAAGGAGGGGAGAAAATAATACACCTTTCTAACAACTGCTATTTTTGTTATGATTTGGGGAATGAAAATGGCACCTCCAAACCTCAAAGCAGAAGTCTCTGTAGTGGATGCTGAAGGGCCAAGATCTTTGCATCTGAAGTTTGAAAGATGTACTTTAGTATAAAGAAAACTTGTCTGAAAAATTTTGGTCTTGTAATAGCTAAGTTGGGAGAAGTCAGATGGTGTGATTGTTTGAAATATCTTGTTCCTTGGTGGAGTCTTGGGAAGCAAAGAAATAAAGTGTTTTGTGGAGGAATAATAATAGGAAGAGGCAAAGCACAAAACCAAAAAAAAAAAGAATGTCCCAGGGGGCACCCTACAAAAATATGTAGAGACAAGTGGCTTGTCCTCATTTTAAACAACCCTTTCCAAAGTTTGCCATCTGTGGCATCACATTTATGATGTTTCCTCTTCACCCCAGCAAAAGTCTGATAGATGGAAGTTTCTCTTTCATTGGTAGATATACGATATCCTTATTAAAGTAATTCAGAGGAACAGAATGGGGTTGGAATAATGTGAAAAAATTATCCAATGTTACCTTTCCAATTAAATAAAATGGAAATCATCTATTACTGTCAAATAGTTATTTTACAATTCACTTTGGTGGAGATGAGGAGGATAAATACAGTTTTGTCATTGTCTTGGCAAATCTTTAAGCTCTCTACACCCCTGCGGTAGCATTTTCTTGGGATACATATGTGAAACGTACCATTCACTGATCCATGGCTATGGTGACAGTGGGAATGCTGCACTAGAGGGAGCTCAGATGTGCTCTGGCCATCTCCCAAGTCACAGCAGGCAATCCTCTTTGTACCGTGTGTGTCTGCATGAGTGACTGATAACTGCATTTCGGTTGCTGAGAGCATTTGTTAGGTACAAACAGAGAGCAGCAATACAGTTTTTACTGCCCTGTTTAATACATGATTTCAACATGTCTGACATGACGCCAAAATGTTTCACTTTCTGCTCTGTCAGGAAAAGACCACGTAAGATGGAAGGCAAATGGCATCTATGGAAAGATCCACCAGTGTTAATGTAACAAGCAGGCAAGCTCTGACTTTGGTCAGCGCTGCCATGAAACCCAGAGCCCACTGCATTAGCTCACAGATCTTAACGAGCTTTGATTCAAGAAATGTCAGACAAAAGGAGAAGCCATGAGCAGAAAATACAGATTTTGGAGAACTCGTGGCTCCTTGGGACTAGCTTTCCTTCTTTCCTGCCAGAGAACTTAGAAATCTTTGATTTCAGAAAAAGCATTTAGCTTGTTCCAAGGCTCAAGATGGTGCATTTCACAAATATTGTGCACTCTTCCTGCCAATTTCACTGTCACTGACTGTACAGCCTCTAGGATAGCTGTATGCATTAACAGTGGGCAGGGGGAAAGATACTGCCAAGAGCTTTGCCACTGGTGAAAATGCCAGTGTTGCTATCTAATATAGAGGATTTGAGAAGCCTGTCTAATGTGATACCTAGTAAGCAGCTTGAAATTTCTGTGCAATTAGAGAGTGAAATAAATGTCGGACAGTCAAGAAAGCTGTTACCATTAATCCTTTCCAGAGCCAAAGCCTTGTCTTCAAGGAACACAGGGACTCCACGATCATAGTTCAGAGAAGAGTGACAGCAAAGTCCACATCCAGTTTATGTGCCAAGACTGATGCAATACTGAAGAAAATGTTGAAGTTAAATGGCAGAAAGAGCAGAAATTCTTTAATGCCTAAAATCAAACAATTTATAGATGGAACTGCCCAATCATCTTGACTTCCATGCAAAGGATCAGTGCAAAAAGATGTTATTTTCTGTTCCCAGCTCCCAGAGACTGTAAGCACCTGTCCTTGTCCATTGCATGCCCTTGTGCATGCATGCCCTGTGGTCAGCACACCGCCTGTGTCTGTGTCCTTGTTGCAGGTTGTGGGACATGGCAAAGCAGCTCTCACGCCAGCTGGAGGGGAGGATGCAGTGACAGCTCTGATGGGACTGCAGCAGCAAAGAGCCATTTTAATTGCCTAGAAGCCCATATCAGGAGTGGCTCAAGATCCACTGCATCACACACTGTCTAAACTTAGTCATGTCGAATCACCGTGACCTGACACGGATAAGGAATTCTTTAACAACCAGGGGTGACATCCATAAGGTTTCCAAAGCATTAAACCACGCTGTCCATGCTCAAAAATGAGATTGCTTCCAGTGCAAAGCATGCATCCCTGCTTCACAAGCTGGTTGAAGATGAATGGTTTCAAAGCCTCTTAGCTTGACCTTCCTGAGCCTTTCAAGAGTCTCACAGAGTGAGAAGACAGACTATTGTTCTTCCAAGGTAAAATCTCATTTCAAGCGAACATGATGTGAAGGAAGAATATTTCATCGTATTCATGCTGACCATAAAATAGGTGCTTGGCCGCAGCATTCAACTGTGCAGGTCCCTGCAGCAAATCTAGAAGAAGCCAGACTTTCAGAAGACACAGCTGATGGGTCTGAATGATGGCACTGCTACTGAATTGTATATTTTCTACAACATTTCCAAATACACTTAACAGTCTTGATTTTCCATCAACTGCTTTGACTTTCATTGAGAGAGACACAATGCTGTAATAAGATCTTAAGGTTATAAGAGTAACACTATCAAAGAGCAATTTTGTCTCATTTTCAGAGCTATTTGTCATTCCTCTTCAGGCAAGATTTACTGGTAAAAAGTCAGTTTTTAAAAGGCTTGTGGTGTCTGTCCTCCTATGAACCCCTCCTCACATTAGATGATTAGTGACTTGAGCAGGCTAAGACACCTAAAAGGCAGAGGATCACAAGAAGAATCTGGCTCTAATCTGAAGATCTCATAAAGGGCATTTATGGATGTAATAGGACGGAGCATGTAAGAGTGCACACAGAGGTTATGCCAGCTTGTCACACTGGGATTCTTCCCAGTGCCTTAAAATTACTGTCTATAGAAATTAGTTTGTTAAGAGGAAAATGTACCATGGAGCATGAGACAGCCAAGTCCCTGAGTCCAACCAGCTGCGAGGCAGAGCTTTATTCCCAGCAGGCAGACAGGCACAGAGCACACCCATTCCACCACACACCCCGTCTGTGCACTGCCAGCTGCACACACCACACAGACACTCAGAGCACCCACGCAGCCACAGGCAGCACCAACCTCCTTCCCTGCTGGCCCCAGCAGGACAGGATGGAGGTTCGCGAGTGAGAATATACATGTACATGAGTAAACTGGATCCCTCCAGCAGACATATCCAGACATTCATTCTGTCCAGTAGCTGCCCTCTGTGTGTCCCCAGTTGCTGGTGAGTACCCTTTAGTCTGAAGGGCAATCTGGAGAGCTGCCCCTGATGATTCACAGGGTTGGGCTCCACATTTGAACCACAGAAATGATGTGTCTCCTGAAGGAGTCCTGAGAGGGGCTGGGACAAGGCATTCCTTCCTTGGGAGTACTTTATTTCAGTTCCCACCTGGCACCAAGCCCCTCTGCTCCTCTGTGCTTGTGGGGCTGTGCCTCTGATGGGCTGATGGCCCCTGGGATAAGCCTGGGAGTAGCCTGACAGGGCACTATTTGGGGCCGCCTTCTGCCATTGCCTGTCCAAGCTCCTTTTGCAGTGGTGCAGATGAGCCTTATCACATAACCTAACACAGCTGTGCCAGTAGGCAAATAAAAACTTAATTATGCACTTCAGCTTAAGAAACCAGTATGAATGGAGATCTATTTCTGAGTGTGCACTGAGAAATGACAGATTGTAAAGAAATCATGAGCTGAATCTGTAGTGGTGCAACAAGAGGTAAAGTAACAATCAGTTTATATGCGTATGAATTATTTTTATTTGTTCTTTAATGATGTGGCTATTTACCCATTTTTTTATATATTTAAAGAAACTTATGCATCTCTTAAGAATCCTGTCATCTTTAGACAATACTGCTTAATTCCAAATCTGCAAGAGCACACTGAACTAAAGCCTAATTTGTGGATGACCTCAAGATGATCCTGTGTGGTCTATCTTTCCACTGTGATTCATGGGGAGGTATGCAGTAGCACAAAATTTCCTGAGTTGTCTGGGACACGTACACAGGGATGGTAAGTATGACAAATGACCTGCAGAATATCCACGATCCTCTGGAAGGACAGCTAGGGCCTATGACATCCCAAACAGCACTAAATATCTGCATCTAGATATTTGAATGAACAAGTCTGTCTTGGGGTGACTTGAGTACTTGAGTATTCCCTATCTCTGCTCCCTGCCCAGAAATTAGTTTATGCCCTCTGTGCCTTTAACTGAGCCTGGGAGAGGTGAGAGGAAAAAAAAAGAACAAGAAAAGCTGAGCGAACTTCAAGGACAGAGATTAGCTGCCGGCACGGCTGCTGCAAGGGAGCAAGGAAGCACCTTTTTTTTCCAGCTCGTTTTCTCCGGAGGGTGGAATTTGTTCTCCTGGAATTTGGATTTTTTTTTTCTTCTTCTTCTCGTCTTCTTGCCTGGACTGCTTCACATCAGAACACATCAGGACTTCTACCTTCGAGGTAGGGGCCCCCCAGAGAAGGGCCCGCCTCGGTCCGTTTTCAGGAGGAGGAGAGAGACTACCTGAGGAACAACTTTGGGTTTTCCCAGGCTTTTTTTTCCCTCTCTCTCTAGCGAGGGGGGTTTATTGCTCAGTGTTATTATCCTTTTCCTGTGTGTCTATTAAATAAACAGTTTTAGGTCTTTCACTTTCCTTCGAGGAAAAAGGTTTATTTCTTTTCCCAAACCTGGTGGTAGGGGGAGGGGTGTTTTCGTGACCAGCCTTCTCTTGAAGGATATATTTCTAAATTTGGCAAAACCAGCACAAAGTCCTCGCTTCTCAAAAGAGTCAAAGAAGTGTAGAGTGCCATGAGGTTCAGTATAGATGTCTGCTTTAGGATTAGGTGAATAAATTGGAGACAAAAGTTTGTGAACTGCCACCCTTTGGGATAACAAAGGGCACGAAGAGAGGTGACAGCCAGCTGGGTGCATGGACACTGAGAGACACAGCAGGACCTGGGAATTGCCAGTCTTTTGGATAATGAAGGAGATGAAGACGTGTGATGCCAGCAAGGTGGATGGACAGAGTAGGACAAGAGCCAAAGACTCAGGAGGAAGAGTGAGAATGGCGTGTGGAAAGACTATGAGGGTATAAAACCCAAGGACTTCATTTTCTTCCTTTGTTGGGAGTCCCTCCTTGGAGGAACCAGCTGAGGCTGTTTCTGCATTACTCTGCTATGAATAAATCCATTTATGGAATGAGCCACCTGAGACTCTGCTGTGGGAAATCTGGGGCTGAACTACTGAGGAAACCTGATCTGATGGTGTGAGTGGGGTGTGTGGGGAGCCAAGCAGGGCACCCATCAGATCACTGGAGCTGCCCATGAAGTGAAGGGGCTTCAAGTCCCAGCAAAAAGTCTCTGGTGTTGAGAGTGTGAGTGCCAGAGAGCCTTGTGAATGGTCAGACTGAGAAGTTTCCTCAACATGGCAGATATTACACAAGATCTATAGATGTCCTATGCCTTTTTAGAGTAGTGACCAGCGGCTGCAGAGGTTACTTACACCATTTTCAATGGTGCCTGAACTGATTGTCGGTTCCTAACTGTCATTTAGCTCACCTAAACGATAGACATCTAAAATATTAAGAAGGGGAGTGGTGGAGTTATTTAGATAGATTTTTACCATGCATACAACAGCAAGCTTTCTTCTTGCAAGAAAAAAAAAGAGTTTTGCCATAGCCTGTTTCCAGCTGTATAGAAAGTTCTTCGATGACATTCAAAAAGGCATCACTAAAAAAGAGAAACAGGATAAAAAGTAGTACAAGGAGAGTAAAAACCAGTAAAAATACAACACAGCAGCCTAGAGGGGGCCTGTCACGGTGATATTGGATGGTAAAATGCTACGACCTTCCCAAAAGTGCCTCTAAGGAAATCTCTCTGTGCATCCAGCACACCTGCACACACACGTACGCTCTCACACCGGATAGCCAGCAAAACAGTCCAACAATGAATGAGCAGGAAGGGTCTTCATGTGGGGTTCTACAGGAGAGATTTAATGCATCCGCACTCGTGCAAGGTTCCTGAGGAGTGCCGGGAGAGCCACGGGGGTCCAGGGTAAGGGAAGCAATCAGGAACTCTGAGGGCGTATCAGGTAACAAGGGGTGTGGCGGCCAACGGAGCCAGCCAGGGAAGCAGAACTGGGGTACATTAACAGAGCAGAACAGAGCATTCTCGGGGATGCTTTTTCAGTCACCATAAGCTGGAAAGGAACCTAGGACTTATCCCACCACAGGACTCCTTTTGTTCCTTGTCCTGCAGGCCCACCAGCCTCCACAGGGGCCTACATGAATGCTAGAAGGGGACTTTTTACAAGGGCATGTAGTAATAGGATAATTTGGAATGGCTTTAAACTGAAAAAGTGTTGTTTTAGATTAGATATCAGGAGGAAATTCTTTGGTGTAAGGGTGGTGAGGCATTGGAACAAGTTACCCAGAGAAGCTGTGGATGTCCCGTCCCAGAGAGTGTTTAAGGCCAGGTTGGATAGGACTCTGAGCAAGCTGTGCTAGTGAAAGGCATTCTTGCCCATGGCAGGGGGGTGGCAACTAGACGGTCTTTAAAGTACCTTCCAATCCAAACTGTTCTATGATATGATATGTAGGAACATGCAAGATTATAAGGAAACTTTTATAAAGATAGAAGTCATAAGAAGACATAAAGGCAAAGAAAGGGGTTATTGTAAAACACGGAAAGACAGTGAATAACAGGAGGAGCAGAAATGTTCAGTGTCTCCTTTGCCTCATTCATAATCAAAACCTGAAGTGTGATTTAGTAATTAACAGAGCATGTTTTAAGAGAGAGGTAGAAGAACACAGCAGAACAAAGAAAAGAGCCTGAAGAGTGTTTAGGTCTGTCACATTATCCATTCAGAAGTGCCTAAAAGCTTGCCCTCAGTGGTTAGAGATCCAGCTGAAACAGACTCTGAACGACTAGAAACACATGTGTTCAAGGGGCACTCTCTTACAGACTAGAAAGCATGAGTGAACCTGAGATTCTGTAGAAGTAAAACATATCTTGAGCTGTGTTAGAGGAGCATTAAAGTATGGCAAGGAAAATAATAACTACCCTGTAGTTACTGTTGGTAAGGCCTCAGAGCATTGTGTCTGGTTGTTGTTGTGCTTTATGAGGTACGTAGGAAAACTGGACAGAATCCAGAAGCAAGCACACAGAATGATGAAAGGATGAGAAATGTGGTAGCTTTCTTTGATGGATTGTTTCCCTGTAGAAGGACAAAAAGAATCTCTTAATTTTTCAAACAAGATGGTTTTTGGTAAGGTTTGAGAGGAAAAACATCTGCTGTAAGGACAGGAGATGTGAGCCACTGAGATGGGCATCAAAGGATTACCATGGAGGCCCCTTCACTCCCGGCTCTTAAGCAGGAACTGTACCACAATCTGTCAGGAATGCTGTAGTCAAAGTGTCCAGTTTATCCAGAGACATAGCTGATCTAGTGGATCACAGCATGCTGCCTCCAGCCCTCTCTCCCTGGCTCTGCATGGTCCTTGGTTGCCTTGCTGCAGCTAAAAATGAGGGAGCCAATTAGCATTAATTGGGATGCAGCCACTTCCCCACTCGGAATCGGATGAAGAGTTAGGCATTTCACACAGGCCACTGAAGAGCTGTCAGGTGGTAACAGTGTTCAGTTGCTACTGACCTGGGCTGCATTTACGTTTTAGTGACTTGCTGTGAAAAGCTCTATATGCCATTATCAATCCCCTGGGCAATGCAGCCGCTGTTTTAGAGTTCCTTGACAAACGAGGTTTAGTTTCCAGAGAAATGTTGCTAGGTAGCACCTTTTTATTCCTAGATATTAACTTGTCACACCTTCCACTGTCTCTCTTTGTGCCCTGACAAAGTCATATACATATTAAGCAAGAGAGAAAGGAGACAGAAGGGAAGGTATTTTACTACAATATGGTTTTATGTTGTTATCATAAAAGAAGATTTGAATTGGTCCATTCAAACAAAGAGGGAAATATATACAAAACTCTAGTGTTGTGAAATTACAGGGAGTATTTAATTTTCATGAAAAGGAATATCCTTAAAAATTATCATTAGAAGTCTGTGTAAGTATGGTTTGAGATTTTCAAGCTTTCTGCTGGGAGCCCTTCTGTTTTATTGATTTGTAGAAGGCTTATAATACTACTCTGTCTCCTTATTGCTGATACTAAACATGCCAAAAAAAGAGAAATTACTCCTTTTCTCTCATCCTCCCCCCCAAAAAAGAAGTTGTTGACAGATTTTTGACAACAAATAATTAATTAAAAAAAATTTGTTGTGTTCATTTGTAAGCCAGACAAAAGTTCTAGGGGTGATATAAAAAGAAGATGATTTAAGAAAACCAGTTAAACCAAGTTGTTATGGTAACTGGATTTTGAAAGGATGTATATTAAAAAAAAGAAAAGAAAAGGGAGAAAAAAATATGCTCCATCTGCTCTAATCACTGTGGTAAAACACAATTGTTGAAGAAAAATACCTAATAAAGATAATTTCACATCTGGCATCAAGCCTTTATGATATTTCACATCAACAAGACTCCCAGATGTGAGTCAAATTTTGCTTCAATATCTGTCAGGTTATAATATGACTGGTATTTGACTGAAGATCATGCTGAATTATTAATTGAACTTAGTAATTTTGAACTACTTTACTGTGAAAATTCAATTCAAATGTTTGCATTTGATCATTTGTGCTACATGCATTGTGCTTGCTGATTTTGATTAAATTATATTAATGCATGGTAATTACCTGATATAACTTAATGTCCACTGCTCCTGGTTTCGTGTCAGTGTGCTACACCGGGAAAGATGATGCCTAATCTCACTTGGTACTGCAGCCTGTTAAATAAAATATCCACTGGCAATTAGAATAGAGAATGTCTGAAAAGGAGCTTTGACAGATAAATGTAAGTTTGTACAAGATGTTGTAGTCCATGTCATTCAACTCAAGTAGGAAGCACTTCAGATGGAAACCACCATCACTGCTCCCCTGAAGAACAGAGCCTTAGAAAATGCATTGGAGACAGGGATGTGAAGATCACCCACTGGGCAGCTGTAGCTTCTCTGTTCATTAATAAGTCTGCAGCTGCAGAAAATCCCCCTAAGGAAACGAGCTTTTGGTGGCATATTCCAATGAGCTTTTGATGGCTTCATTTTGTCATTTCTCCATAGTCTCATCTGCATTTACTGACTTTCCATGATCCTGACACCACTTACATCTTCAGTGCCAGGTGTTCAAGTTTCTTCTGGAGAAAAGCTTTCTTCTCTATTGACAGCCATGTTTTCTGCTAAGATCGGTATTCTGGTGATTTAAATTTGTTCTGGTAATTTCAGTTTGACCACGTTTTATCTGTTTTTCTCTCAATACTTCTCCCTGCTTGTTGCCAACTACTGATAATTCAAGCTTCATAGCTTGAACACGTTTTTATAACTGACTGAAATTTAAAAAATATGTTTATTTCACATCCTGTCAGAGACCATTTCTTTCCTTTTTCACTTCACAGCCTACTGAACATCATCCTCAGGGTTGCCCTGTGGTATTCCTCACCTCCTGTTAGCCACCTGGGCAAACCCAAGAGGACTAACACCTGCTTTCCTCCCTAACTGTTGGTGACCAGGGCTGCCAGATATCTCCCAGGCTCTGTGAAACACTCCTACACTGCTGATAGGGCACTGACCCTATGGGTCATTCAGAGTGGCAGCTGGAGGATGGCCAAAATAAAAGAAGATATCCCAGAGCATCACTAGACCTGTGTGTGTCAGTTAAACAGGGTCTCCAAATCTGGAGAACTGTGATGCCTAAAGAGATCTTCTCTTGGTCGCAGGAATGGCAGTTCTGATCTCCGTGGACTGTGTTGACAAGACCAAGTGATGCAGTGATGTTGTCCTGGGAGGCTACTGCACAGAGGGCTGTGAGAGAAGGACAGAAGATTAGGGAAGTGATTACTTGCCTCTGTTCAGCCCTTGGCTTTTAAAATCATCACAGTTTTTTTCCATCTCACTGCTCTTCTCAGAAAGCTGCTGCTGTATTGGATATGCCACTGATCAAATACCATTGCTCCCTTCCAATAATTTTAAACAAACTCCGCCACCCTTTCTGTCATGTCTCTTCTGAGGCTGGAAAGAATTTCCTTCTCTTTTTTTTTGTTGTGAGGCTTGACAACAATTCAATCCTAATTGTGCCAGTATTACTGTCAGTCAGAGAAACCGGTATTACCCTTGTGATTCTCTCCTATTCCCCCAAATTCTTTCCCATATTCACATGTGAGACCTGTTTTGACACATACACTGTAGGAGCTTGTGCTTCTATATCCGGGCGGGGCATAGCATGGGCAGTCCATCACCATGACAGGCTCATGCAAGTGCATTTCTGCCCACTGTCGACTCCTGCCTTCTCAGCATGTCTGTCTCTCACACACATCCATGGATGTGCTCACTGTATCTGCAGGGCTTCTCTCAGAAACACCATTCACATTCAGAATTTAGAAGAACTTCTGGCAGCAACTCAAAACTGTCATCTCATCCTAATTCCTTGCAAGGGCAAATTATTTCACTTTAAATATCTAAAGAGGCCATGTGCCTCGGCCAATTGGTCTTTAGCCCCAAAAAATTTCACATGGAAAGAACATGAATAGTGCATATTTCTTAATGGGGCTGCAAAATGAGTGGTGGTCTTAAATAACATTCCAGTAGAAATTGCTATACTTTGAATGCAGTTTGGCAAGTCGGAATAACACCTGAATTGCATGCTGTTATAGGAACAACTCCATTGGTTTATTTAATTATAGGGAAGACAGCATTTATTCATAAGTTCAGGATGGCAGTATCTCACTGCAAATCCTTTAATAATCTTCTTAAGTTCATATTTCAAAACCCTGAAGTGAAGAAAGGGAGATATTTTTAAACTTTTCACATTTTTGCAATGTCAGCATAAGGACTGTAGAGTCTCCTACACAGTTGCCTCAGACATTTCTTCCCTCCTCAAGCTTTATTTGATTTAGGTGCTAGTGTGCCTTGTTTGCCAACATTCCTTATGCTGTCACTGACTTCTCTGTGTACTGCTAGGTTTTATGTGGCCACACTTGATTTTTCTTTCCTCTGCAGTAAAGTTCACCTTAGCCCGGTGAACTGCATTTACAGAACTACGGAGCATGGCATTGCTGCAAAGAATCTATCACTCTAACCTTTAGTACACCCAAGGTCAGAACACAATTACAGGGTTCAAGTGTTCGGTAAGTTATTTGCTTGCACAGACTGCTGATTGATTGTTCTAAAATTGTTATTAGGTAGCTAGCAGCAGTGATCAAAGGGAAAGGAAAATGAAACAGGAAGCAGTAAGCTAGGGAAGCTGCTACAGACTAGTGCTTGTGTATAAATAAGGGTAATATCAGTGAAAACAAGAAAATACTGGAAAGCAGATTACTTCAAGTGAGACAACCTACACAGTGGGAGATAAGCCTAAAATCCAGTATTCTGCATAACTCTTTTTCTGTATTGTGTTAAAGGTTTTCTGAAAGCTTTGCCTCTGTTTGATTTAAAAAAAAAATCAAACAAACCCAATGTGAAAAAAGCAGCTGCTCACGACATTTAAAAGAAATTATTCTTGAACTCTGCAAAACATCTTGTAGTTAGATTTACCTAAATGACTGGTTGCACAGGATTGGATCAGGGCTTTAGGAAGGAATTCAGAGAGCAATTCCTTTGATGATGTTTTATCCAAGCTTCTCCAGCAGGGACAGAAGGGGAAAGATGACTCCTAAGCTATGCAGGCTGCTTATAGCCCTTACTAGTCTTCTTCTGTCCATGGCCCATGTCAGTGCAGGGTCAAGAAGACTAATCAGTCATGGATTCTTTAACCTGTGTAATCCTCAGAAATCCTTCAGAGTAATTTAGATCAGCACAGCAGGGCTTTTACGAATTCCAGCTGTTATTTTTTGTGAATCTTTATAGGCTGTTACAAATGCAATCTTTAGCCCTTTTTGTCATTGCACTCTGGTGTGGATCTAGTCCTGGCAAGTCAGCTTAATGAAGACAGCAACAGAGCTTAGGAAAGAGTTACTTTGCTTTTGCATGGGCATCATCACAGTCTGTTTTATGCTACCTTAGCTGATTGTGATTTTTCATATGCCACTGTTTTAGCATGTGGAGAATTTCTTGTACTAACTTGATCATTTGCAACACCTGACCATGCCAACAGATAGCCCAAAGCAGCATTGTTTCAACGTAGATCAGATTTGAACTTCTTTAAAGGTCAGATTTACTAGACTTTGGGGGATTGGATTTGTGCCTAATAATAGTAAAAATGTACAGAAGTTGCAACTTAGCCTCCAGCAAATGTACACTACTTAGCAACATACGAATAGTTTGTAATGCTTGTAAGTGTCAAAAACACTTGTAAGGAATTTAAAGGAGTTTAAGGATCTAGTCAACCTGAAGGCAATCTTCTGGGAGAAAAAATGTCTCATCTGAAAGTTGAGATTGGAGAAGAATTTTTGATATAAACCATTACCTCTCTATCTACACCTATACAAGAGTTACATCTTATTTTGTCAGTAAATCATGTAATAATTCATGTTCACTTGAGTACTGCAGACTGCAGAATTATGCTTTTGGAGTGGATAATTTGTTCCTATTGTCCATGAATGGAGAGGAGGGAATGGATCTTTAATTTTTCTCTGGCAAGGTGCTGTTTATTACTGGATGACAAGGATCACAAGATATCATGAGGTAGTGCCTAGATAAAAGCACCTCTCAGGTAAGCAAGACCTTGACTACAGCTGCCCAGCTTTGACTGGATTAATTCAGAATGAGCTCAAAAAAACCAAGGAAGCAATAGGTCTAACTTGTTAGACAATTGTGTCTAACTTCACGCTTCTGTGATGATTTTGAGGAAGGAGATGAGAGGGCGATGGAAACCCTGGTGACACTGCTAACTGGCCTGAGGTACAGAGGAAGCAAACTGATCTGGGGCTGTGTGATTAACAAGGCCCTTGGTGGCTCTTGGCAACTGTCTGATACAGACAGTGTCAAATACTAAAACCTTTATCCTTCGGGAGGAAGGAGGACACAACTAGGGACGCCCAGCACCACGCAGATGGCTGAGCCAGAGGCTGGGCTCTCACCCAGGACTCAGGTTGCTCTCAGCTGGGGCTGTTCTGATCCAGGGGCTGGGGCCTCAGATGGTGTGAGTCATGGGATGGAAACCCAGGAACAGAAATCGATACCCATCCCTCCAGTGGGAGCAGGGACAGATCCTAGGACTCTGTGGAAGGTTTAGGATCAATTCAGGTCATCTCTGGACCTCCAGTCCTCCATAGCTGCATCCTCCTTCTCTGAGGCTCCTGAGGACTCCTAAACTACTCTCTTTATGCCAAATCCTTGGCTTTTAAATATCTTCACTGGTGCACTGGCAATCTGTTAGCATATATCAAAGAAATAGTCTGAAAAACCTCTTCAGTAAAGAGACTAAAGGATCTCCAGAGGTCCCTTCCCACCCTAACAGTTCTGTGATTCAGTGGAAACAAAATTTAGCAAACTACTGCATTTTCTCGTATAATTTGCTTTCAACATAAATTTAAGTGCCCAAGTCAAAATTTTAGCCTTTCTTTATTATTTATGCTTTGAGAAGAGTTAGGCCTCAGAAAAGGAGCTTAGTTAGGATGCTTAAGGAATACGTTTTTGAATACCAGGGCCAGGTAAATATGTGACTGAGTCAATTTTCTCTTCTTTTCTTGGAAGGTAGCCAGCACAGCCAGAAGGAGGGGCCAGTCTAGAAGAAGAAAGGGACCAGAGTCTCCCTGGAGAAACTGAGAATGAAATACAACATAGTTTTCCCTGCTATAGTGTGTGGAATCAAGGGCATCAGATACTTATGGAAAACAAAGGATGTAGTTGACAAAATCCAGATGTTCCAGAGTCGTGTCTTTCCTGAGGGTTTGGAAGACACATCCCAACAAGGATCATTTAAAAACCTTGGGATTCTGAGTTCCTTAATTTCTTGAGAAATACTTGATATGTTCAAGTGCTGGACAGAATGTAAGCTTTTAGCTGAGGCGATGTATGCACTTGTCTGCATGCAGGCCAGAACAGACATCTGCCATTAGATGTCAGACTGGTCTGAACTACAGAACAGTCATCCAAAAATCTGAAATGGTCACTGTAAATTTCTTAGAATCACTAGGAAGAAATAGACATTTCAAAGGTGAGACTGAAAACAGCAAGCAGTTTTTGACACAAGACAAAATAAATCACCGTTTAAAAATGTTCTTTTTCTCTTCATTGTCAGTAAAGGGAACTTAGAGTAGCCAGGCTAGACATGGATAATTTAATAGTAGGCATCTAGTTAGGGAAGACAAACCTTCATCGAATGTATAATGTGAAGACTGGAACAGCTGATGAAAGAAAAAAGCTGGGTTGACATTCTTGTCATATTTACATATCTAAATCTCATCAGCATCTATCCTGAGTAGAAACGCTGCAAGGCAAACTACTTTGCTTGTATTGAGAAATAAAAGACAGCAAGGACAGGTCAGGTTATCGTTATGTAGCTGTCTGGTGGCAAAGGAGCAGAATAGATCTTCAGTAGAGTTTTACCGTAGATAGCTAAGCACATTAGTTATCTGAGATAACAGCACATTTTCTCTCCTTTCTTCTTTCCTCTACCCCTTCCTCTTTCCTTCCCCTGCACTTTCCCCTTTCCTTTCTCTCCTCTTTTTCCATGCAGTTGTAGAATATTAATTTCTGGAAGAAATATAAAAAGAAGTTGCAAAGATCAGCCCCTCCTAAAAATCTTCAGCACCTCAACACACATGCAGTGAATTCCAGTGGAATATGTGCTGCTACCGGTACAATCTTTTTGTAAGAAGAGGGAAATACAAAAAGCATCCAGTCTATTAAAACTGTGACACTCTCTAATAGCATGTGAAAAATTCGCAGGTTGCCACCCACAGCATGTTAACATTTTCTAAAGGTTGCTTTTGGCAGAGGCTGTCAGAAGGAGAAAAGACAATGAGAAGAAAAGCACCAAGATGTCTCAGTCCCTAGAACTGTGGAGATGTTTGGCCATTCCAGGTTATGCACAAGTTTTGCATTGCAAAATGAGGAAGGGAGCAGGAAACAGGAAATTAAGAAAACCACCTTAGCAGCTTCCAATGTAATTTGGAAAACTGAAGGAAAAATGAGATGCTACTGGCCATACCTTGTAAAGGGGTAATCTATGTTCCTTTTCAGTCATTAACGTTTATATGTCCTTTACAAAGGACCACTTCTGGAGCCTGAGGGAGCAGTGTAACCTAATGGGCTTCGGCTCTGCCCAACCACATCAAACTTTCCTTCTAACCATTAATGCCCAGGAAATGTCCTGTGCTTTGCTGGCTTCTATTTTAAAGAAAAAGGGGATAGACTTAAATTTTGTGAACTGCATCCATTTATTGCAGGTCTCCTACACTGCCCTTCTGTCATTTCTCTTGGTGACATTTCTTATGTGATGTGGTGTCTTATGATATGGCAGACTGAAACTCAGCAAAAAATGATGCAATTTAATAGGCTGGCTATAAACCTACCAAGACTTTATTTCAGATCTCTTGACAGAGAACAAGTTGACCCAAGTTTAAGAGTGACTAATGGACTTCAACCTTCACATGGTTGTAAACTCCCCACCTGTGAGTCAGTCCTTTTTAGAATAAGAGATTTGATGTCTGACCATCACTTTCTTTTACTGAGGTCTCCTGGGAACTCTGCTGCTACCTACCTACATTCAAAATTACTACTTGTTTTATTGCAGTGCAGACCAAAGGATTTTCCACTGCCTTTTTCCTGCATAAGGTGAACTCAGAAAGCTTCGATAACTTCAGAGATTCTGCTTATTACAGATTTCTTCAAAGCACATCTCAACTCAATGGGCACGTAATACTTATAAATTGGAAAAAAATAAAAATCACTTGGTCATAGATACCTCTCTTACATGTTTTTCTTGTCACAGAAATCTAAACACCCTTTGCTTAAATACAGCACTTAAATAGAAAATCATCTAAATCAACATCCCCTAAGATTCACATAAACATTAAAATTAAAATTTATCTGGCAGAAATGAAAATAATTCATCTTTAAACATGTAAGAACCACGTGTCAATCAGTACCATGTGCTGATTCACCCTACTCATTATCAGAGAGGCACAGCACACAAACCACAGGACGGCTAATCAAGAACATCTTCTGTAGTACAACGAGAAAACATTGTATAGTTTATAAGACCTTCAACCCACTGGTTGGCCTCAGTAATTACTGAAACATACTCTCCTTATTAAGCAAGCTCTTAAATAATTGATCCTATATTTGCCCCTGCTCACTAAGGAAATATAATACATAATCAGAATTTTTATGTGTGTAATATCTTATTTGCAAATTTTGTTATGGAGAAATGTATGATTAGGCTGTGTATCAAGAGACCAGGGTTCTAGTCCCAGCGCTGTAGCTGATGCACTGTATGACCTTGGGAAAGTCATTCACTGCTGTGCCCTAATTTGTCTGAGATCTGTTGTCTGACTCGCATTTCATCTGATTTAACTCTCTTAATATCTTTCACTTTCCTGTAAACATCTCCTGAAAAATGATTACACTTTCCAATACATCTGGAATCAAAGTGCTCCCAATTTTCAATTTAAATAACAATAGAAAAATAAGCCAAATAAAAGAAAATCCTTTGAGATGAGTGGAAAAAACAGCTTACTTATTTTCTTTTTTATTTTAGTAAGCTGATTTGTAGTGCATTATTTTATCAGGTTCTGTAGTTGGGACAGGCGTGGCTCAGTTTGGGAAACTTCCTGAAAGATTGCTCCCTGTGAAAAAAATGGCTTCCTGTTTCTCAGGATGTGCCTCTGTTCACACTGCTGCTGAGGGCATGTTGCTCTTCTCTTATTTCATAGTGAGTAGATAAAAGTTAATACAGCTTGCCCCTATGCAGCATCAGTACCTAGTCTTTATGACCGCATTCTGTGAGTGCCAGAGGAGTGGTGTGCCAGCCAGGAGGCAACTGTCCACCATGATAAAGCTTAAGCACGTCAGTCTGGGGAACAGATGGGATGTTGACTGTGCTAGAGGGAAGGTAGAACTTTGAATACTCTCTCATCTTTCCCCCAGTTCAGATGTACAAGTAAAGGAAAGGAAACATGTACATGTTTTCACAAAGAAAATGTCAAATCCAAAGAAAAGCTTTGTGCTTTTGCTTCCAGTAATTTTAAGTAATGTTCAAAACCCTTAGCGAATTGCTTTGAGCAAATAAATATACATCATAAGCATATTTCAGTCTATGAATCCCACAGACAAATGCTACTTTGAAACTACTTCTCATACTGTGCTCCTAAATGGTAACAGGGATTGTGTAACAATTATAATGAAGAAACCTGAGGATGGAATGCATTTTTAATCTGAAATATTACTAATAGTGTAATACCCCTTAAGAGGAGTGGTTCTAGGCATATGTCTGCTAGCTTAGCAGGGAGCTGGATAGAAAGAAAAAGCATTTTACATTAATAGATGTTAATTAATTAAATATTAGGCATACATATTCTTAGCATGTTTGCTGAGGAAAAGACCTGTATTTTCTATATCACATAATTTAGAATATCCAGAAGCCTTTGAAATTCTCAGTGTTTAGTGTATATATTTCATCACTTGTTAGATGTTTAAAGGATGTAATCAGGGTGTATATCAATACTAGATTGTGTAACTGGAGAACTGGAGTGACAGGGCAGCTAAAGCACACTGCAAATGTAAATTCATGCTTTGTTCTGGAATCATGGTGGAGGCTTCTTTCCTGTGTCTGAACTACAAAGGTGGTCAAAGTGGACACGAACAGGTTCAGGGGAGTTCTCAGTGTAGGTTAATGCTGAGAGGTGCTGAGCAGGCAAAGGCTCGAAGACCTTCAACGCAAGGGCTGCAGCCAGTCTTTAGGCCTTTGATCACATAAGGTAACCAAGCTATTGGAGAGATAGTGTTTGATGTTCCCAAGATATTATAAATCATTTTGGTGGTTTAACCTTGGCTAAATGCCAGGTGCCCACTAAAGCTGCTCTATTACTTCCCTCCTCAACTGGACAGGGGAGAAAGAATATAATTAAAAGCTCATGAGTCGATATAAGGACAGGGAAAGATCACTCACCAATTATCATCATGGGCAAAACGGTCTCAACTTGGGAAAATTAACTGAATTTATTACCAATCGAATCAGGATAATAAGAAGTAAAACACACGTTAAAAGCAGCTTCCTGCCATACCCCCATTCTTCCCAAGCTTAAATTTATTCCCGATTTTCTATTGTGTCTCCTCCAGCAGGAGGGTGTGGGAGGTTGTGTCCGTCAGTTTATCACATGTTTCTGCTGCTGCTTCCTCCTCAGGGAGAGGAGTTCTTCCTCTTCTCCAGTGTGGGGTCCCCTCGACAGGAGACAGACTTCCACAAACTTCTCCAGCATGGTGTGTCCTATGGGCTGCAGTTCTTTACAAACAGCTCCCCTGTGGGTCTCTTCCACAGGGTGCATCCTTCAGGCACAAAACACTCCAGCCTGGGTGTCCCACAGGGTCACAAGTCCTGCCAGTAAACCTGATCCAGCGTGGGCTCCTCTCTTCATGGATCCATGGCTCTTTCCGAGAATATCTTCCAGTGCGGGCTTTCCATGGGGTCACAGCCTCCTTCAGGCATCCACCTGCTCCAGTGTGAAGTCCTCCATGGACTGCAGGTGGATCTCTGCTCTACCATGGACCTGCATGGGCTGCAGGGGCACAGCTACTTCACCATGGTCTTCACCGCAGGCTGCAGGGGCACAACTATCTTGCCATGGTTTGCCCCACAGAAGTCTCATAAGGGGAATCTCAGCTCTGGCACCAGTAACACCTCCTGCCCCTCCTTGGTGTCTGCAGAGTTGTTCTTCTCTCCTCTCCCCGCCTCTCCCCGCCTCACCTCGCCTGGCATGGCCTGGCCTGGCGTGGCCTGGCCTCCCCTCCCCTCTCTTGCAACAACTACTCCTGCAAAATAATTTTTCCCCCTCCTTTAATATTTTACCACAGAGGTATTGCTACCATTGCTGTTTGGCTTGGCCTTGGCCAGAAGTGGGTCCATCCTGGAGCTGTCTGGCATTGGCTCTGTCAGACATGGCAGAAACTTCTGGCAGCTTCTCACAGAATCCACCCCTGTAGGCCCCTAGCTACCAAAACCTGGCGATGTAAACCCAATACAATGATATATTGGGAATTTGTGAACTGAAGCACTGAGTATGTGGGTATAATGATTCACTATATGCTAATTCTTGTTTCCCAAGTTCTTTTCCTCACTTAAGTGATATGGAGCACTGCTGTGCTAGAGGACCGACTGCGGTTTTGCTGTCCTTGCTGGCTTCTAATAGTTCTGACTATTGTCAGCCCATTTACAGATTTTTCCTCTTTCAGTTTCAAAAGGATTCTCTATGCCTCATCATAAATAGCTACATAGCGATGTATTATACAGATCTCAATCAAGCCCACATACACGGATATGTACATAGCAGTGAGTGCTGGCAGTAGTCCACACCAAAGTGTGAAAAGAGAAAGACAGGTTGTCAGTCAAAATGTTGATTACCTACCAAGTATTAAAACAAACATCTGATGATACTCTGTGCATTAAATTTAATATTAAGTCCAGCATGATGGACATAGTTTGGCAATTATTTTAACGTAGAAAGTGTGCTTTGAGAAAAATTAAATTTATCACAAGTTGTTGTGAATCCACCCTGTTTCCTAAACCTTAATATTTAGACCACAGCATCTGCAGTATAGCTGTTGAAGTAATAACAGAATTAATTTATTAATACCTTTGCATCAGTGCTTCAAAACACTTTGAAACAACACAAAGAATGTTCAAAGGAATTCATTATCTTAGAGATATCAAAGTAAATATGCAACCAAACCCACTGTTTTCAAATCATACCACAGTTACTCCGGAATCAACAACTGGGCTAATGCATCATAACCATCACAAAAAGATACCTCTTGTCCTATTATGCCATGTCTCCTCATCTGCCTGAGTATTAGAAACAAATAAAGAATTCCCTGTCTTCCTTCTTACCAATACTATAGAAAAGTGAAGAAAATTATTTGCTAAAACGTGTCTTAGTCCTGCTCAGAAATTTTTGGTGGACAACCTTAGTAGCAATCCAGTCTTTTCTGTTTGCTTAAACAACTGACATCTACTTTTAGGCCCAAGTAAAATTATATGAATCAGAAAGCATTTTGAAGATCCTGTGGGATGGATGCGTGATTTTACAATAAATCAGTGTTTTCTTAACAGTTATCAAAGGCACAGACTCACTTTTTATGAGAATTTTTCTTCATGCTGGGAATAGGTTTTGCAACTCTGTTTAGTAAAGAATGAAAACTCAGCAGAATGACTGATGGCTAACTCAAAGGCAAAGTCAGTGCTGTCTATCCAAGACTTCTTATACTGCTTCCCCAGGGAACACTGCGCTTGCTCCAAGAACATGATTTTTTTTGGCACTTGGCCAAGTTTTCTAAGAATTCATTTCTTGTCAGGAGATCACAACATCCCTCCACAGTAAAGTTCTGCAGGCATGACAAGACTGTCAGCTGCAAGGGTCAACTTGCTAAAGCAAGGAACAGAAAAACAAGGCTATGAAATTCCTTCCTAGAGAATGCAACAATTGCTTCTCAGATTTCACCCCTTATTCTTTCACCTCCCACCAAATATTTAAAGACCAAGATAAAAAAATCTCCCCTCTTTCCTGTGCACACTCACTATTCACACCACACTTAGAAGAGGTTACCCAACTCAGGGTGTTATAGGTTTAGTAGTAGGTTGAGCATGCAAGGCATTCCTGAATTGATTCAACAGGCCTTTACATAGCTAGAACCTCATTCTTAAAACAACGAGCTCCATTGTTTTCCTTGTACGCTAGCAGGAACTGCCAAGACATTCAGTCTTTTGGACAAGTATCCCCCTAGCTGTGCCTAAAAATCTCCTTGGGCATAATAACTGAATGAATATTTAGGGAAAAAAATATGAATTTGACTGGTAAATGATCAAGATCTGTATGTATTGAATGATGAAAATCTTGGATTGTGTAAAGAGAGAAATAGCTGTGTCTCTTAATCATGATAAGAAATGTGCTTTAAATGAAAATATACATGAAGGAGGGCTGAACAAAGGAAAGATGGGTGCTATTTTCTCAGTATTGCAAGAAATGGGAAACAACTACCTATTTCACACAGGGAAAAGAACAAACAGATGTATTTGCAGAATACAAAAATTTAAAATAAGCCATCTTATTTTAAGATGGCTTATTTTAAAGATAAGTCCATTTAAAATAAGCTGCATCTATTTCTGTTTCAGATCAGTGCCTCCTGGGATGCCCACTCTGCCATGGATGGCAGTGGAGCTTTTTATCAGAGGATGTCAGTGACGCCATTATCTTGGCTGTATCCTGGCCCCATGTGCAGAACCACTTTTTTCCACATCGAAGTGCACACTTTTTCCACCTCAGGTTCCTTGAGGTTTGCTGTCTGATTTCCTCAGATTTTTTCAGCCTGAAATACTGGCTGTCTCGTCACCCAGGAAAATTCTGCCTGTGTTTCCTGTCCTGTAATTCATCTTTGCTGTTTATCTGATTATCATTGTATGGCTGCCCAGTTTACTCTGGACACAACTTGACCAAATTAACTCCTTTTAAAAATAATTTATTTATAAACTCAGGAAACTGCTCAGATGACTCAAAAGAACTTTATTAGCATAGTATGAATAATTCAGCACATTCTACAAAAAGAAAAGGCCTTAGGAAATACAGAATAAGGATGCTATCTCATCAGCTTTCCTAGCTAGACTTTCCTAGAGTCAAAGGGCACAGGTCTGCTGCCAAAGTTTGTCCCCATGAGGAGGCTTTCAGAGTAAACTTTTCATAGGAGAGCACATTTCCAGATACAATGCCTAATTTTTTTTCAATATTATTAAGAAATAAAATAATATTGATATCCTGGGGAAGTTTCTTCTGTATAAGTAATAACTGGTTGAGACTGAACAACTCCAGGGGTTTCCAAAATACCAATCGAGTCAATATTGTAACTAATTTCCCAGTCTGAACTGTAAATTAACTTAACTTTAGGCATGTGTGACTAAAACTTAAGTAAACTTTTGACTCTGAACTCAGAACTCAGTGAGTGCATTGAGCAGGAGCCTCTTGAAGAAGCTTGATTATATATTAAATCTTGATTATAATCTTGACAGGATTATACAATCATAATTCAAGAACGCTTTATATACAGTGTGATTGTGCACAAAGAAATTCTATGTTATGATATGTATTCACAACAAATAAAAGAAGCAAAGGAGATCTTTCAGGGATCTGCCTAGACTAGAAGAAATTCTTTAATGGGGATACCTTCCATTTTTGGGATTTTATCCTCTGCCTCTCTGTCTGTTTTCAGGAGGAGTGTCTCTTCCAGCTGCAGTATGCTTGTTATCAGCATGAGATACTGCTGCTGTGCTCTCTCAAGAAAAAAAATATACACAGAGGAGGAAAATGGCATGCTGTTATCCTTAATTTTGTGGGTATCCTAAAGAACAGCAGTATTTTGCAACCTGTGATGGGCTAATGATTCTGATTCCACTGGGCTAAAGCTAGTGGCACAGAACTACTTTAGGCTTCAGTGGACTTCTGGTTGTCTATGGACAGATGCCTGCATTCTGGCTGTGGTAAACAACCCTGGTTCAAAGCCCCTGGATTCTCGTTGTACTATCCTACACAAACAGACCTACACCATGCTGGTGGAATAAGTATATTTTGGCAAAAGGGCATAGAGAATGGAGTTCTAATTGCCCAGGATACAAATATGTCTGCTTTTAAATTGCTTTTATGATGAATTTCTTTCTTTTCTACCTCAGATTTTCCCTCTTTATACTGAGAATAAAATGTCGTCCCTGCTCCAGCTTACCTCTCCAGAGTAGTAAGGATTAATTACCTCATGTTTGTACACTGCTCTGAATGTGTAATGAGCAAAACTATTTTTTCTTACAGTTGAATCCTATGATTTCTACTTTTCCAATTTTTAAACGTTGTTAAAAATATGCATAATGCATTACAACTTGTTTCACCAAGGAAAAGGTGACAAGCTGTTGTATGGGTAATAAGGCAACATGCACCTCTTTTTTTTGTATTCTCTCATTTCTTTTCTTTGCTCCCTTCCCAAAGGCATTTTTTTGTGGTCCCTGGGAAAAGACAACCACACTGGCCCGATTCCCTTTGTCTTACTCGTTCTTTGCTAGGAAGGCCACAAGTTCACATTTTAAGATAAATCCTCTGAGATTTGTGTGTGTGGTCATTTCTGTAAAGCTCCTGGAAGTACATTTTTTTTAGTGACAATATCTGATTTTGTTTACAAAAGGCCAAACCCAATCCTACTGTAAATCTCTAGGGGAAATGCTTTTAACTTTTATTCAGTTAATTCAAAATACTGAGGCAGTAAAAACAGCTTGCTTAGATGTCCATTGTAAAAGCAGTGATTTATAGTGTCAGTTACTCTAATGATAGCTTTACAGGATTAAATTATTTACTGCTAGGAATTCAAGCAAACTAAAACTAAATGCAAACCCAATAATGCAGCTATTTATGTTTCCTTGGAAAAGATGATCATTACATTTTTTTTCCCTTCTTCATTGTTTCTCAATGCATAACTAACTTTCAGTAACTGAAATACATGCAAGTGATGGAAAATTTTAAGTTGCAAACAAGCTCTTTCTGGAAAAATGTACAACATTTTTCCAGAACTCCCAACTCCCTCCCATGTTTTCAGTATTTTGCTTCTTCAAAGCTTTCAAAAACAGGCTTGAAAAAAGTCTTCATTCATCCTTCCTGAGATTATCTGGGCTGAAGACTCCTTCTTAAATCAGTGAAATCAGTACAATGCCTACAGTGAGTTCCAAATCTCGATCACTAGCCACTTCTGTTGAAAACCCTCATTTTCAAATTACAGTCTTATATGCTGTGAACATACGTATTTTCAGGAGACATTCAACTAAAGTATATCTTGGGCTTATCTGGGGTACAATCATCAGTGTCAATAAAAATGCAATTTTGTTCAGTGAGTAGTTCCTATAATCTGCACTAAAAGATTTACCCTCCATTAAGCATTGACAGGAGATGGGAAAATCACGGGAAATGTCTCACTCCCATCAAGGCCCATGTCAGTACTTTTATTATGCAGAGAAACCTACTGGTCTCAGGGAACTTCCCATATGAGCTGGAAAAGACAAGAACGGATAGAGTAAAGTAGAAGAAAAAAGATCTGGGGGCATCTCATGTTCCAAAAAGCCACAGAGGAAGCCAGCAACAAAAGTTAGATGTCTTGCTGCAAAGTTCCGCAGGTGTTGGAAGAAGTTGTCTCGAGAATGCTGGTAGCAAAAAAAACAAGAATCAGAAAAGATAAATAACATACCTTTGAGGGAAAAAAAGATGTAATATGTGTGACATATATTTAAGGTAGATTCTTGGGTTTTTATATTGAGACATGCATAATTATGTTAAATAAAAATGGGAATAAAAGATATGAGACTGATTAGCAATTTGGGGGAACGCACATCAGATACACATTCTCTGCCAGCATCTGTTTGCAGATTCCAGAATTTTTTTCACTTTAGCAGTTTATTATTACTTGATCAGAATTTCACATCAGAAATTAATTACCATTATTGGCTAGTTTAAAAATTCAGCCATCCACTCACAGAGTTAAGCATATCACATGACTGGAAACAACTTACATGGCAGGAGCACCGAGAAAGGAGAAGAAACAAATTACTGTCAAAAATACCTTTTCAGAAACTCTTGGTTCAGCAGTTGTATATAATGAAGCCATCCTTAAAACACAGAGAGCTATTAGGTAAACAAAGAAAGAAGAAGCTATAAAATGAATATTGTTTGTAATAGAAGACCAGGCTAGTTTTGACAACAGCTTAAATGTCAGTTTCAATTTCAAAGAGATTACTATGAAAATGTTGATCGATAGTTACTTCCATACACTCTGTCAATGAGACTCTGAAGGCACTATCAGAAAACAAGCAGGAAAATATTTAAAAATACAACTTTAGGATTCTGACTCTTTTACATGAAAAGCCCTCCGTACATGAAAAGGCTACAGAAGCTGGGGAAGCAGGAGTTATCAGCTCATGCAAAAATCCTCCAGTTCCTTAAAGTTCTGTGATGACTTAGACATTAAAAAAACCCTTCCAGAACTACGGAAAATGGTCAAATATATAGAATTTGCAAAACTTACAGTTTATTATTCCTGGAAAGCTCCAAAAGAGCTGAGCAAAGAATGACAGAACTGTATTTCCCACAGAAGTGGAGGGAAACAGACAATGCAGTTCCAGACTTAAAAGGATATGGCATCTATGTTCCACCCTCACCTCAGCCAAAATTAGAAAATAAGTCAAGTGGCACTACAGCTGAAAGAT
The DNA here is from genome assembly GCA_013389985.1 of Dryoscopus gambensis. Classification (NCBI taxonomy): domain Eukaryota; kingdom Metazoa; phylum Chordata; class Aves; order Passeriformes; family Malaconotidae; genus Dryoscopus; species Dryoscopus gambensis. The sequence goes on from WEIT01027075.1 coordinate 55,982, forward strand.
AGGGCACTTTCACTATTGAAAAAGACTTAGCATTTGAAAATAAGGGCACATGAAAATTATTCTTTTTATTTATTTAATTGCACTTAGTATACGCAAAGGAAAAAAAAAGCAAAATAAAAATGAAATAAGCCAGGGCCATGCAATGATCCCTCAATTGCTATATACGGCTCTTTGCAAAGCAACCTCTCAGGCACATTTATCCTGTTGTGATTTAAATTGGGGAAGTCGCTTCAAGATGCAGTGGAAGCTTTCCAGATGAAAAGGCAAAGAGATACGGTGGAGGAATGACAATCCTGCTGGTATCATTGGCTGTGGAGATAACATTTCTGTCTCATGAAGGAGTAGTGTTGATACATTCTGCAGTCTAGGGGAAAATATCAGGGAAGGATCACTATGGAGTTGCCTGACAGCCTCTGCCATCGACCACTGTTTGAGACAGAGTATTAGGCTGGAGAGATCTTTGATTATGGCCATCCTGTGCTCTTGAGGATGTCATTTAGTACAGAATGAGTACTTTTTGTAAATATGAACTCTTCATAGATGGTCGTCTGACTATACGAAGAGGAAAAATAGGAAATGCTATTTGAAATCTTTGACAGACTTGCTCTCCAGTAGTGAAATTATGTTTGCCAGGCCACTAGGCAAACAAGTAAAAGTAATATCCAGTAAACTGAGTGAGCATCAGAAATGAACTGGGTTGTTATGCAGGAAACACAAAGTAAAAGAACTTCGGCTTTTTTACAATGAAGAAAACATGGGTTTTTTTTCAGGAAGGAATGAAAGAAAACCCACATGTCTACCTGGGAAAAGAACAACTATGTTTGGCCTATTCAAACACTAGAAAAGATAATGCTTTGTTAGCAAAAATCCATCTGTTACTATAAAAGCTTGAATCCACAGAAAAATTATTATTTCTTATGTAAAACCAGATTGATTTTAAATGGAGTCTGTCTGTGTTTCTGAAGACATAACTAAAGAAGTCTTTTTATTCTCAAAGTGTGTTGTTTTTTAATGAAGAAAAATACTTAGAATTTTAGGCAATTATAAAAAGAACACCCCTTGTTGGAGGAGAGAATGAAACTGTGATATATAATTTAAATAATCTAGTTTAAATTGGTGGATATTACACAAATCATCACACACTCCTTTACAATATAAATCCGATGTAAATCAAACTAATAGAGGAAAGATTGAAAAAGAGATTGAAATTAATGCCAAGCAAATTACCCAAAATAATGTTTCACAGAAAACTGAAAAAAATGTCAGTCAAATAGAACTCAATATAATTTTCATTAAATTGGAGAGACAATCAAGTTTACTTTGCTTGGAGTTAATAATAACCAATATGAGGAGTTTTTATTGTACTTAGTGATGGTTATACAAGAAAAGAATGACACTGATAAAGAAATAATTGAAGAAATTAATTTCTTGACATTGATAAGAAAGCATTACTTCCAATAAAGTAAAATATGCAATTCATCAACTTAAGCAAGGACATTCTCCTAGGAAAGGTGGAAAGACTACAGCAGGAGTTACAGTGTAGTTAATGGCCTAGAGCAAAGTGTAGGTCATGGGATAAATATTTAAACAAACTCCATCAGAGCTAAACATCTACTGGTGAAGAAGCAATGGTGCAATAGAACAAATTGCCACTGCTTTGGACATGCCACTCAGGTCTTGCAAATGACAGGATGGAGCCTGGGTGGAGGAGCCTGTCTTCCTAAAAAATTTGTTTTAAAAGAATCATGCCTGAGTGCATAAATGTAAGTCTTCAGTAGTGAATTTACAGGGAGATTTGATAGCAGTTGGAGATCAGGCTGAGTAGCTTCAAGTTAATTTTCTTTTAGCAGGGAGGGATACACAGATTGATGCAGTCTTTCTTTTTTTATTATTGTCTTGAAGTTATTTTATCCCATCATAAAAAAGGCTAAATCAAAGTGAAATAGAGAACGTTGATAGCCTGTCACCCAAAAAAACCCAAACAAACAAACAACAACAACAACAACAAAAAAAACCAAACCAAAAAACAAAAAACCCAGCCAAAACACTTATGTGGTTTCGATTTTTTCTCTTAAACCCTAAATCCACTGTTTGGGGTTTTGTTGGTTTTTTTTAAGAATGGAAAGGTTGTCACTCTCCCCTCAGTGATATGAGGCTATTTGTAACAATAATTTACAGAAAAGATGGACAATAACAGTCCACATCGGGGAGCCTGTAGTTGCAACCTTCACCTCGTCCCCGACGTTTACACAGGGTTAAAGCACCAGAGCAAACAAAAGCTTTCAGCAGCCGTTTGGTGGGTGCAGAATAGTCCTGGCCCCCATTGTGAGAGCAGCAGCCCTTCTGCATGTCCTGCTGCAACACACTGCCCCAGCTCTTACCTCAGGGTTTCTAGTGCCACTCAGTAGTCAACAGGACTGAAGAGATTCATATATTTATATATGTGTTTCCATCCAAGTATATTAGATACCACAGATAAATAAACTGGCATTAATTTCAGGCAGTTCTTGCTGAAAGAGGAATAACCAAAAAGTACCAGCATCTTCACGGTTACTGTTACTTCAAAGCAACAGATATCCATCAAAATTCCCTACTGCACCATAGCTTGCATTTTTTTCTGCTCTCCTTGTAACCCATTTGGGAGTCTGGGTCACTGGATGGTGAGCTCACTATTCTGTGCAGGAGGGTATCGTGCAAACCATGATTTTCTTACCCTCTAACTCAAATATTCTTCTACATTCATCCTATTTAGGCAATAGGTAATGGCAGTTGCTGTGATACAGTCTACATTTTTCTCCTTTCCACTGAAGGTTGTAAAGCTAATAATTCATATAATGTGAAATGTTTTGGGATCACAGGGATTTGAGATAATAATAGTTAAGAGAGAGTGGGGAAGGTAACGATGGTGAAATTACTTACCCAGATTTTGCATTCTAGCCACATTAAACTTTTCTCCCTTTCATGGTTCTCCCCAGAACCATTTGCACAAGAGGAGAAGGACAGAGAGAGAAACTGAAGAAATAGTTCACATAGTAATGGTTTACAGAAACTGACACAATGGCAAGAGCACTGACAGAAAAATATTTGACAGTGGAAGAAGATCTTGACACATGGTTGACAGAAGGATGTTGATATTTGCATGCAAGATAGGCCCCATATTTAAGTATTACGTGTATTTTTAGTACATTTCTGGTTTTTCCATATATTTTTTATTAATCTAAGTTTAAATATGTGTAAACACATGAAAATGCATTGTCATATATGCTGAATATAATTGCTGACTGAGTCAGAAAGCTCTCCTAAACTCTAGAACTTGAAGAAATTTTAGTCCAGATAAAGAACAAATGTAGTCATAACAGAGTCACAGAATTAAAAGGTATTTTATTAGACTGAATTTTTGCTATTATTGATTGAAGCATTTTAGAGTTTCTATTAAGAGCTGAGGATTTCCATTTAATGAATTTGATAAGACATACCAGAATAGTAAGGAATTTAAACCCAAGGACACTTCTGTCCTTGTTTTTAAGCTTGTTACAAGGAAAGCTTTGATTATACATGTCCACTGCCTCTTATCACACTATATTTCACCACAAAATGAAGACAGAACCTCACCTGGAGTAATTTCTACTTAAGCCATATCCATGAAATGGTATCCGTGCATGGCAGATGAAGATCTTCATCTGCCTACTTCTGCCCTCTCCTTTTCCAGTGTCCATATTTTACTAGAGGTTTGTTCTTCATTAATATTTTAAGTATTTTAACATTTTAAGTATGAGAAAATAAAAAAGTTTTACTACCTTAAATTTTTAAAGCACCTCCATTGTGGTAAGAAGTTCATGCTCTCAGTGGATGCTTGAACCAAAGACAGTGAATCACCTTTGCAAGCAAAGTGTTAAAAATGGTTTTTTCACATTTGTAGGTTTCAGACCCATGAAATGAATGCCGTGTCTTAAAATGAAGCACTGATTATTCAACATGAAAAGACATTTCTTGTAACAAATGTTTTTTTGCTGTTGGTCCAAGAAATCCATGTTGCAGCATCATTTCTCTGAAGGTACAGTAAAATGCAAGGCATAGTTAAAAATATTTAAGAGCCAGAGAATTTTGCCCTTCAAATATATCTTCTGGCTGCATAAAATGACCATATGAGAAAAAGATATGCTTCAGCAGTGCATGTGAGTTTTTACTCTACTTCTTCACAGCTGACTAGTTCTTTGAAATGGTCAGTCTCTAGACAGAAGGAGAAAAGAGTTGAAGGCAAGTGATTACACCAGCAGTCTGAGCTAATCACACAGAAGTGAAAACATTTACCTTCTTAAACTCAGTCCTTAACATCCAAATGAGGTAAAAGACTTAGGGGAGATAAAAATTAGTAATACAATGGAAAATACTAATTATTAGGTGTTGTAGCCGTGAAGTGATTTCAATTCCCTTTTCCTTGGATTTTTTGGCAGTTTCAGGACCAGCAGGATATGGTATGTAGGTTTCAGTGAGAAGGGGTATTTGAATCACAGGACTAGAGCCTTGTGATTAACGAAGAAATATTACTCCCAGTAAGAAACATATTTTTAATTCAAGAGCAAGCTTTAAGTGCACTAAATTGCTCACAGAGCAGCTGTACTCTTATTTTATTTGCTTACATGTCAATGGGTAAAAACATCTCGTAAATTCATCGATGTTGCTTCAGTATAAAATTGTTGTTGAGGAGATAGATCAGGTTCATAATTTCACATAAATTGTTTTTATTTGTAATAGAACCATGTGACCCATAGAAAAATGTACACTTTTTGTGGATCATTTAACACAGCCATCTGTACATTTTTTAAGAATGAAACTTTCACCATAGAGTGACTTTTGTTCAGGATATCAATCTGGTTATTATGTCTTGGCTTAATTCACTCTCACAATAAGATCACACTTGCACTTGGCAGATGAAATAAGGAATAATGAGGTACTTAGAGAAATTAGATTTCTACATTATAATATAATCAGATTTTAATGAAACAAGTAATATATACCATTCATACCATTTTGGTTTGTGATAAACCTTACTGGATTAGCACAAGATTTGTTTTGGTGGCCATGAAGAACATGAAATGATTTATTCTTTGAAGTAAAATGCTACTCGATCTGAGTAAAATCTATTACAACATTATATACAGCCTTTATTATTTCTCTCCTATTGGATAATTGGACCTCTGTGGTATTTTTTAAAGTGATGAAGTAGCAACCTTAGCTCATTTTACACTTTTCAATTTCATGCTTGTCTTCTGTAAAATCTTTTCCATAAATTAATGTTCAACAGAACATGGATGCAGCACGAAGTATAAAACTTAAATACATATTGATTAAAATTGCATGCAGAGTCAATGAAACTAGAATTTCTGATTAATGTGTGTTACTGATAAGTGTAAGCTTTTCTTATAGGGCACATATTCTAACAACACTGAACTTCATCAAGCCAGGTGAGAAACCAGAAAGCCAGCAATAAAACTTCAAGAGAAGGAGTTGAATGTTTACAACAGTGACTGTGAGTTTAATTGTCATGATTAAGTCTGTCTGAGCTACAAAACACCCTTGACCTTCATCCACTTTTGTTGCACAGAAATGCAACAAAGAAAAGAATCAAATACGAACACTCAAGTCTCAGTATGAGTTTTTCCTGAAAAACTTTGGGAACTTAACAGGGTCCAATGTTCAAAGGTGAGCCATTGTAGGCTCCCCTGTAATCAGTGTCCTGAACTACATCTCCAGAAAGAAAATCAAATCTTAAGCGTATCTTTTAGAGGTGTCGTATTTCTTTAATGGTCTCATACACTGAAGAAGCCCTTAAGTACAGAAGAAAAACACATTAGATTACCACAATTGAAAATGATGCCATGTGTCTAGAACTTAAACATTTTCCCAAAATAGATGGATACAAGAAAATACATACTGAGAGGAGAAAAAAGCTTAGAAAGACTGTATAGAAACAGGCACTTGTCTTAGCAAGACTGAGAACCTTTAGCAATATAAACGGACAAGCCAGTTACTGGGCTTATGAGCAAGAGAATTTTTGGAAGCGGCAAAAATAATTATATCGTGTTCCCTCACAGATTTGCAGTCTTCTATTCTCTTTGTCCTTTTTTTTGTCACAGCCTGGTAATTTGGAGGATCCATGCCTCCTTACCTAAATATTTTTGTTGCACTCTTTACAGGAGCTGATACTGACTCTAAATTGCTCAAATTTTTTCACATTGTAACTGGTTAAAGCAATCCTTCAGATTCTGCCAGACTTCAGTTAAACGTCTCTTTCTGTCCTTTTAGTAACCCTCCCACTGGAACTGTTTATTTGCAGCTAGGATGGGATGAAAACATCATTTTACAGAGATAGTATTTTCTTTATATATCTCAGTTTCATAAACCTTGGCAGAGTTATGTGGGGAGATTCTCCATTTGGCTTTTTTTGCATAGTAAATATAACATGTTTTCTGAGTACTTCAGGTATTCTTTCACACTTAGATCTAAGGGGCACTTAGAGATTAAAGTCTACCAGAAGAGGCTTTGTCATTCTAACATCTGCAACATTCTAACATCTAATATTTTGTACAAATTCTGGGTGAAGGCTTACTACTGACTCATAAAATTGCGGCTAGTAATGATACTTCTTTTTTTTTAAAGTATTTTGTGTAAGCATGCAGGGGGCCGTGCACTTGTCAACACTGCCAAGGTATTTGCAAAGGTTGTGAGAAAGTCAAAAATGGGACCGGGGGCCTGGTACAATGCCCTGTCAGGGCATAAGTGGTATTCTGTGTGGTTTGTCGCCGAACAAAAACGTGACAGTGTAAAAGTACTGTAAAAATTAGATCCCCTCCCTCCACACCAAACCCCAGTTACTCTGCAGGCCATTAATCTCTCAGAGAAAAAAGTAATCAGAGTCAAAGGCTGCAGATCAAAGCCACAGAAGTCCATAATGGAAACAGATATACAGTAAAAATAATTAACCTGAGGAAATCTGAAGGGAGGAAATGGTTTCCACTGGAGATTTCAGCAGCGATAAAGTGTGTAAATGTCCATAAATACCACTTTGCTATATACTGCCTGTTTCTTCATAGCTTGGCCCTCTAACTTCCCTATTTAAGCAAAACTAGTGACTACAGGAAGAAAATAACACGCAAATATTCTGATAGCTCCTTTCAAAATGATTTTTTATCAGGTCTGAATAAACTATGATAGGGTGGTCTTTTGGGGGGTTTTATTGTTTATTTTTTTAATTTGTGCAAATCAATTCTTC
>WEIT01027076.1:0-52267 GCA_013389985.1 Dryoscopus gambensis
TTGTATGTCTCTATAGAATATAATCTTGTTTTATATCTTTGCAATAATCAGCATATAGTCAGCATAGATGTGTGTTCAAAAATGAGCCTAAATATTTAATAATATTTCAGAAGTCTTCTCTCTAAATTTCTGGTGGTGCTACATTATAGCCCTGATTAAGGTTTAGAGTAATTTCAATTGTTTTCAGAATTTTGCCACCACTAGAGTCGGCCAACTTCACTTTTTTTTCCTATACGGGCTTTTCTCTTAACCATCTGAATGGTTATTATAACAGCCTGAGTTCTTATATTACCCTGTGTGTTCTCCACTGTTACTTTGCCTTTCCAGTAAGCTCTCTTCAGAGATAAATACTATTATGAATAGCACTGATAATTCAGTCTCTTCTAAAAGAACATTTCATTAATTTCTCTTTATTTCTATCTACTCATGACATTTATGTACTCTACTATTGTGCACTCTTCTCTTGTTTGCTTTATTACTCCTCTGAAGTGCAGGCTTTGGAGATTTCTTCTATCTCTTGTGTGATGGAAGGCCACTTAGTATGCAATCCCTCTCCTTGTCCTTGGGTTTTTTTTCTTTAATCCTGCTCTTTTTTCCCACATATAAGCCACTTATCTGAAAAGACTGAATGTATTTTTCCTGAACATAATACAATGTATCTTCCTTGTACTCTGAAGAAACACTGAAATGAAGCAATCTGGTTAAAAAAAGGAAAGAAAGAAAACTAGTCTATGTATAGAAGAAACAGCATCATTAAAATACTCTGAAAAAAGTAAAATCACAATTCTGTTTTTTTAAACTGAAACAATTTTATTGGAATCAAAAAGACCCAGTACTAAAGCATTTAAAAGTCTGCAGCTTTAATTGTTTTATTTTACAGACTTTGTAGGAATGACACAGAAATTATCAGCATTTACACATATCCCAGGTTATGTTTTGCTAACAGTGAATCTAAATTATTACTCATTTCCAGTTTAGGCAAAATTTGATTGGAAAGTTAGAATAGGAACCAGCTGGAGGAACAACTTCTCCTATAAATGCTTTTTAAAAGACCACATTAGCCATATTATATTGATTACAGTTTTGACCTCTCATCCTCTTCCACACTAGCATTAGTTTAAATGCCTTCTGCTGCAGTTTTCTTAGAATGTACCACAGTTGAACAACACATTTTGGAAGCTTTCTAGGACATCCCACTGGTACTGACTGGATGGATAAGAGTTCAAATTCCCATAAAGCTTAAAAATAGATTTTGGAATAATCCAGTCACTTTAAGAAGGCTTCCTGATACAGAGGCCACTTGTAATAGGCAGTTTGTTTGCTGACCAGTAACATCACTCAAAAGCTAAAAATTATGTCTCACCAGTTATTTGTCAACAGAGAGGAAGGCAGGTTATAATCCATCTCTACTTGAGAAATTTATTCTGCTTAACTGTTGCTTTGGAGGTCCAAACCCCCCAGTTTCTTGTCATACAGTTTCATCTAGAGCATTGTCTTCCACTGATTTTTCTTTTCTTTAAGACAATTTTTTTTCTTTTTAAGTTAGTCAAGCCACAGAAGCCTGTAGTCAAAAACCAGGTATATCACAGAATCACAGAATAGTTGAAGTTAGAAGAGATCTCAGGAATTAATTTATTTCAACCCTCCTGCTCAAGCAGGACCACCAATCCATGAAGTTGGATTTCAACTTTTTGATGAAATGTGTGGAAATAAGGAACATGAATGGATCTGAGTCAAATATAGGTCAAATCCCTGCCTTCCAGATCCTGGGTTTAGCTTTCTACATTGTGCTTCATTACACTGTATTTCGGTGTCATTTGGATCAGGAAAAGAATTGCTCCTAAATCTAAACCTTGGAGATCAATGGAGCAAAACAGTTCACAAGAAGCAAGAAACAACAAAAGAATAGTTCTAGATAAAGGGAAAGTTTTCACACTCTTGTTACTAAGTAGCAGCGCAGTTGTGAAATTCACAAATTCACTGCTTTTTTGGTGGGGAAGGAGGGAGGATTTGATTCATGCAGTGTTAGGAAGTCACTTCTATCAATAGACAGGAAAGATGAATAGAACAAGTGTGACCAGATCAGGGTTCAGCATCTTCATGAGGAGCCTGGGATGGTAAAGAATGAAGAAGGTGAGGTGTAGGGATGTTTTGAAAGAAAGTATGTATGGCTTCTGTGAAAAAACACAGCTCACGTCAGCATTTATAAAATGGAAGTGACTTTTTTGACTTTTGGGACACTTTATATACTTCTAAGCATTTAGCTATTGGTAAGGATAGTAGGAGTGCTGGGAAGTGTAGTAGTTTCATCTTCTTTGAGGCAGAAATAGCAGAAAAGGTGGAAGGCCAAATAGAATTATAGAATCTTTACATCTGGAGAAGACCTCCAGGATCATCAAGTCAAAGCTTTGTTCAAACACCCCCACATCAACTAAACCACAGTGCTATATACTAAGTCTGGTCATTTCTCAGAACTTTTCCAGGGATGGTGACTCCACCACCTCCCTGGCTAGCCTGTTCCAATGCCTAACCATGATTTCAGGGAAAAACCTAAACCTTCTCTGATTCAGCTTGAGGCCACTTCCTCTTTTGTCCTGTCCTTTGTTGCTTGGGAGGTTAACTCCCATCTTGCTACAGCCTCTGTTCAGGTGGTTGTAGAAAGTGATAAAGTCTCCCCACACCCTCCTTTTCTCCAGGCTAAACAACACCAGATGCCTAAGCTGCTCCTCATATACCTTGCTCTTTAGACCCTAAAACAGCTTGTTCCAAAATGCTAAAAGTCTGATTTAATACAAGTGATCTCAAGCAATAGAACAGATGACCTGCTTATGCAGTACTAGCTGTCCTTGTTGGCTATTCCTCTGGTTTAACTGAGCAATTCCTGTCCTTTGGCAAAGCAGCTTGACTGATTGTAATTAATTGTTGCTGTAAGCTAGTGCTTTAACTGCCAACAGTAGTTGTCCTTAATGAAGTAAGTGAAAATGAAAATGAAATGGATAGTTCCTTGTCAGAGGAGGAAAAAAATACAAAGAACATCCAGTCTAGAGGATCTGTATAGAAATATATATATAAAAGAAAACAACTGTTATAACTTAGGAGACAACATAAGGGAAATGTAAAGAATAAATCAAAAGAAGCATGTTGTTGCCCAGCTGAATAGGAAGCTGTCCTAGTTAATAGGGCCAAATGGTTATTGAAATATGTGCTACTCCCTTATGTTGAAAAACAAGCTGAGATAAAGCAGAGAGATGTTAGAGGAAGACATTCTAAGAATTTTAAGGCAAGAAGTTAATAATGGCAAGTCTTCTGGGTATGCTAAATGAAAAGGAAAAAATGTTGCATACTACTTTAAGATAGGCTGCTGCAAAGAATTAATTTTTCAAATTTCAAGGACAGTTACTGCAGAAGGAAAGCATTTGGTGATAGATAAAGACCTGATTAGTGATAAAGAATGCTTTTAGAATCCCCAGAAGCTGTACATTAAGATTTGAAATACAAGGATGAACTTGTAAGGGGGGTAAAATCTAGTACTGTTTATCTACAGATATCCCATTTTCCAAAATACCTAACAGGACAGCTAAAATCAAAGGTCATTTCTGCTACAGCTGTCAGCTTAGCATGTGATGAATCAACATATATTAGAGCTGTATTTGAAGAGCTTTATTTGAATTTGTTGTGCCAGTCCTAAAAAGCTTTGGAAACTCAGAAGATCTATTGTCTTTTCAAACATTGCACATTGAACTTGGAAAAAAGATACATTCAGCTCTGTTTATTTGGTTTGTAGTGGAGGGCATATCCAGTTAATCCCCGTAAGGATTTATATGGCTGAATTTACCACAACTATAGAGGGTGGGATTGAGTCTGTGATCCAGACCAAACTTATCACACACAGAGCGTACAAAAAAAGAGTGCAAGGTTGAGGGTACCACGAAGGGAGGGAAGGGAAGAGAATATCTTAGACCTGTGGGACCTCTTTGTATTGAAACAACTATGGATTTACACAGAGAGAGAGAAGGCCAGCACACCAATGCTTGCAGTAGCTGCCTCTATGTATCCAATCTCTTCTTCTGGCTGTGTCTGGTGAGTAGTACTGAGTCTCTGGCTTAGCTTGAAAACTTTACTAGATCAGCAAGAATCGTATTTGCTTTGGCATAAGAACTCTATTTGCCTTCCTAATTGGAATAGGACAGCTGTCATCAGTTTTTTGTTGTGATTTCAACTAAACCTTTGCTGACTATGTCTCTGTTAAGGAAAACCAAAACAAAACATGAACAAACAGAAGGAACACCACCACAAAAATATATGCCCAAGGGATAGTCTTCTGCACCAACCTGTGATTGTTTTGGCTACTGAATTCCTAGTGTCATCACTGGTACAGTTTTGGCTGTGACGAAGTGTTCACTCAAATTTTGTCTGAACACAAACTGACAAGGAAGATGCCAAGAAACACTCCCAAAAGGCATTATGGACAGCACTGATCCATATTTGGGTCTCTTTGCTTTGTTTAATTCCCTATCACTATCCCAGCAGGTTTTGAATCCTCAAACACCTCCACATATTTTTATGACACGCTGCATCTTCAGTGTATATGTCATGTAATCTCAGAGTCAGCTGCAGATTTTTGTTCAGAGATTTTGAAGTGATAAAAATAGATAAAAATAGCGACTAGGTCTCCTTGCCAGAAATGCACTACATAAGGCCTGAAAAACACATGTAGCCAAGTGCTGCACTGTGCGGGGGTGGCTGTGCCATGCCACTTTGCCTCAGGGACAGAGAATGGTTCCTTGTTCAGCTTAGTTTACTAATATCCATGTGCCAATGTCTGCTGGTCTGCTGGGCACCTAAAAGAACATTTGCTGTATGACAACTCTCTGAAGCAGAAAAAACATTCAGCAAGATCCCAGCTCTTACTGCAAAACAGAGGCATCTTGTGTTGTCCCTTTCTGATTTTCCTTTCTGGCATCTAAAAGACATCATTGCAGTTTCTGGCGCTGTGAAGGGTAATTTCTCCTGGCAAACACCTTATCTTCCTTTCTGATGTCATTTAATATAAAACATAAATAATTGATGTTTTTATTTTAAAAACATTTACCTTAAGCTGTAACAGAGCAGGTGTGCATTCTGAAACATCCGATAAATTGTTGTCACAAAGGGCTCCATCTTTTCTGGAGCCTCTAAGGCCTGTGTTGCCACTCTCCTACCTGTTTAGCAAGAAGGACCTTATGAATTCTCCATTCCTAAACACTTCGCAGACTCCATCAACAAGTTTTGGGAGAGGGAGCGGAAATCTAGATGCAGTTTTCCACACAGGTGCATAGTCCATACTCTCAGTGAAAGTAGCAGTCTTATACTTCATTAGTCACCTTTTAGCTTAATAAACAATCACATGTACTAAAGCAATGTCCTGGTTTAACCTCAGCTGGCAACTAAGCCACGCACAGCCACTCACTCACTGCATGTGGTGGGATGGGGAAGACAATCGGAAGAGTAAAAGAGAAAAATCCTGATTTGAGATATAGACAATTTAAGAGGTAAAGCAAAGCCATGCACACAAGCAAAGCAAAGTAAGAAAACTACCACTTCCCGTGGGTAGTCAGGTGTTCAAGCAGCAGAAAATCAGAGATCCATCACACATAATGGGTGCTTTGGATGACAAATGCCATTACTCCCCCCTTCCTTCTTCATCTGCCTTTATATGCTGAACATGATGTCATGGGATATCCCTTTGATCAGCTGGTGTCAGGCGTCCCATCTGTGCAGTGCTGTCAGCAAGGTATCCCACTAAGCTCAAATGCCTGACAGTTGTGGCAAACTCCTGCGTATAGTATTGTATTTTCTCACTCCCTTGCCTGCCCTTCCCACATGGTTCTCCCTTCCCCGCCCCTACTCCTGGCGACTCTCTCAGATTCTCCCCATTGGTCCCAATACCCCAACTCCGCCCATGTACCGCCCCTGTGCCCTGAGACCATTAGCCCATGAAAGTTCCTCGCCCCTGCCATCCCCATCTAAAGTCCAGTCCCATGGCACGTGACTTTCTCTCTGCCTTGGGCATCCAGCCTGTTGGTGTGCGACTCTCTGCCTTTGGGACCACATGAATAAAGTTCCTCTGAAGCCCCCATGCAGGGAGCCTTCTCTCCTCCTTTATTGCCACCGTGTTGCAGAAGCTGAGAGCTAGCTGGAGCCATGTGGGGCAGCCCGGAAGGGGCTATGGGAAGTGGGACAGCTGTTCTCCCCAAGAAAGCCCCCAGTGCTCTCCAGGAAAGTCTGCAGCTTGCCATACCATCACTAGAAACCACAAACCACAACACTTAGAAAATAGGAGACTAAAACAGCTGTTCTTTGAAGCGGTAAAGCATTTTAAACACTATGTACAGCAGGATGGATTCAAGAGAATCCCTTCCAGACTGATCCTTGGGAAATCTAGAAGTATACTCAATTTGTGGTGAACAACAACTCTTACAAAAGAGATATATGTGAAGACTGGGTTTGCAGAGGAAAAAAGACTGGATGGGTCAGGGCAGCTTTTAATACAGAATTAGGTGCCTGAAAATTTGGCTAAGGGTTTGAGGATTTAAATTATACTATGATCACACTATTTTTGAATTCTGGTTAAGGGTCTAAACCTAAAAAATTTAAGTTCCAAAACGAATTTATAAGCATGAACAATAAAATGACAGGCTAAAAGAGTATTCAAAGTGAAAGGCAGAGGCAGCCTCTACTGTTCTTTCACACTGAAAACCACAAAGAGTATGAAAATTATCAGATAATATTTGTGGAGCATTTGGCTAAGGCTAAAATTCAGTAATGCATGCTGAACTTGCAGAACTGCAGTCTTATTTATGGGTTAAGAAGAATGAACTAGACTGACAATGCATTTTCATGGAAAAAAAAAATTAGGATCTATTCAGGAGAGAGCAGGGAGTTTAAATTTGTGTATACTGCTAGAAGTAAGTTATGGAGCCATAACTGTGAAATTAGCATTTATCAGTAGCAAAGTTGTTCAGGACAATTACTTAACAAGGAAATAAAAGTGTTTGTGATGAAGAAATAGTGGTCTAGGTTTTCTGAGCCAAATATCAAATCACAATGGAAAAGTTAAATGCCAAAATGCTTTCTGTCTTTCTTTTATGCCCTTGCTTATGTCTGTGTGTGCTCCACTCTGAAACAGCATTTTGCTTCTTTAATAGAAGTAGGGCTGATCGGAGAGATTGAACAAATGCTAGAAAGTTAATGCACATAAAAGGGTTATATAATTTTCTTTTGAGAATTCCCTGTTTGAGTTACCCAAATCTTGAACAGTAAATAACATATCTAGCAGAATGATATTTCTACAGTGTAATAGGAAATGCACTGGAGGACAAAAATTAATTGAATTAAATATTGTTTAAGATACTAGACATCTAAAAGAGATTTGTTCATGTCAAGTTCACATTGGTTGTAAGTAATAACCAGTTTAGAAGGATCACAATTTTACACTTTATTTTTTGTTCCTAGATTTTGAATAATATATTTATCTTGTCTTTCTAATTATAAGACCACATTTTATTTATGGAATAATAATAGGAAAAAAAAACACTATCACCACTTTGAACTTGCTTTTAACTTGTAAACTGCCAAGACTCTGACATCCTTATAAGAAACTGCATCTAATTTTGTGGGTACTTCCCCTGGTTTCAAAAATGAATGAAGGAAAGTAGATTTCATGCATTTATGAAAATCTGAATCATGGGTACCAGCATGCTATCAATACTGTAAGTACCAAAGGCATAATAAATTTTCTTCCAAAGTCTCAGAAGAGTATGGAAAAATTACTACAGCTTTCAGAGACAGCTGGATTATCTCTCAAAATAAGAAGGCAGGATTGTGCATATACTTTTTTTTCCCCTCTTTGTCTTGTGCCAGTGTGTAATCCATTGGACTCATCACAGTGATTTCCATTTACTACAGCTTCCTTCCTTGCAGATCTATTTGGCTGAGGTTTGTAAAGTGTAATATGGTGTGGAAATGGATGACAAAAATTGAAAAAGAATTGCATAATGCTATATTGTTCTTCTGAGATAATTTCCCCGGTGCTTTAATACAGAGCTCCAAACTTTTGATTGTTAGATGGTATTTGATTATTAGATGGTACTTGAAAAGTGGCTGAAAAGTTAAATGCTATTGCAAATCTTCACACATCTTCACAGGATCAACTCTATTTGGGCAAATACTAGTAAACAGAATTTTTGTTCCAATACTTCAAGGCAGAAAAAATGCCCTTTGACAATTTTTTAAAGCTACCAAGGGGAAAAAAAACCCTCTAAAAATGTTTTTTATTTCAAAAGCAAATTGTAATTTGAAAAAAAAAAAAAACACGAAAATTTTGAACACAATCAACCAGATTTTGAATTGAGTCTGTGAAAAAGTCCTCTCTAGATTTCCTGGGTAGGTTTTTTCTGTTGATTTTAAAGTACATGCTGGGAACAGAAGTGATCGAACAGGTTTTGTCATTATTATGGGGCATCTACAACTTCTCTGGGCAACCTGTTCCAGTGCCTCATCACCCTAAAGTAAAGAATTTTTTTCTAATATCTAACCTAAACCTAACCACTCTCAGTTTGAAGACATTCCCTCTTGTCCTATTACATGCCCTTGCAAAGAATCCCTCTCCATCTTTCTCGTAGAGTCCCTTCAGGAACTGAAGACCTTTAGGTCTCTTTCTGATTGCCAACAAATATACATTTTTTTTCTCCCTAACGAATGTGTGGATATAGTTTTAGAATTGTACTGTGAATGCTTTCATAGCAATAGCCCCTAGAAGCTGTATCCATAATCTGCGTAACACACTGTGTTTATCAGTGCGCACTGTAGGCAGAGCTGCAGGGGATGTGTAGGATGACAATGGAAGTTCTGTGCATTCCCTTACCAGAACATGTCAGCTGGAGTGAGTTACGGGCTCCCAGACCCCTCACTGATTAATTTGCAGTTTGTATGTTCCAATTTTGTATGTAATCTTTGAGGTAGCTAGAAGATTGATGTTTCTTGAATTTGATGAATACCTAAACAAGAACACTGCAACTACTATTGCACCATGCATATGTTTCCTTCCGTATATTCTACATAGATAAACAGACAATGTTTCTTAACCCTTTTTTTTTTCTTTTTTAAACTTGAAAAATCCATTTATGGCTAATAAGAAATGCAAAAATAAAATTCCAACTGCACCATAAATAAAATTTAATGACTTGAGAGGTAGTACCTGCTCTCAGCCAGTGGCAGATCACCATAATCAATCAGCTGGCTCATTCAGGATGAGTATGCTCCAGTCTGAAAGAGATGGATCTGCTGGCAGGCACTTTTAATAATGTTTTAGGAAGGTGAGAGGGGATATTAAGGTGTAATTTAGTAAAGCTGGATGAAATCTGTTTCAGAAGTGCAAAGAAGTTGTAGGTGTGCATGAGTAGCAATTCAGTAAGTATTCTGGTTCAGTCTCTATTAGTGCTATCTCCTTAAATTATTTTGTTGGCTTAAAAATATGTTGTAAAGTGGCAGCAAATTCTGCACATTGGTGAAAAACCTTTGGAACATTTTTTCCAGATGATTAAGGAAGCAGATGAGGTTGTTTCCCTCCAGTCTCACCTTTGACTTCACTGAGAGAATAGATTTACAAAAATTTACATAAATTTGCAAAACCAGGGCATATGTGTAAGCTTCTATATGTGCTCATGGCATAATTTTACCTGTATCAACCTTTATCTTAGCAGACACTCTGAATTTGAGCGTGAGACTTCTAGAGGCAGTAGTATTGGTTTCTGTGATACAAAATATACCACGTTTCTGAACTCAGATCTGTAGCCACACCCTATGAAAAGCTGTGTAGATAGGAACAAATCAAAATTCTATACCTACAGTCTAAAAAAACACCTACCTAAAAATGTGCTTGAATGATGACTCCAAGTGTGGCATTAAGCTACAACCTTTAAATACCTGACTGTGTCTGTCTCAGGCTGGAGCTGAAATGTATCCCAGACTGGACTTCCTGACCAAGAATTTTAAAAGCTAAAATTTGGACCTATGTTTGCGTTCCTGTTCTGACACTGGTATCTATGATATGACTTTTTCATGTACCATTTATTAGTGCTATAGCTGTTTGTGACAATATTTTTTCATGTATTTTTCATTTAAAAAGCATCCACTGCAATCATCTGCTTTAAGTAAAATTAAAAATCATCAATATGTTTTTCTTTTTTTTCATGGTTTTTTTTCCTGATTGTTAGGGAACATTTGTGAGAATTTTTTAAACTTTTATATTTTTTCTATCCTGTAGCCAGATAAGTTATTTCATCTATTCTATATGAATATTTTGCAAATCATCTGTGCCTTACAAGAAATTGGAACTTGTCATGAAAAGCATTCTTCAGATTTCACAGAAGAGAAATTCAGAGATTAGTTTCTGAAAGATCCAAAAGACTTTTCTTAAAACTGTTGTGAAGCTAGCATCATTGTAATCTAGACATTAGAAATTGCTTACTTAGTGCAATTACTATATCTGCCTTGAAATCTTAATTTCTTTTTCTTCAAATCTGTTAGAACTGTACTGACTGATTGGATGATCTTCATTAATGAAAAGAAATTACCTAAAATAGAGAACTTTAATGGGGTTTTGTTGTCACTAATTGACAGAATTCAAAATTGATTTGCTTTGCAAATCCCTGTATTTGAAAAAGATTTGCTTTAACATGGAGCAGTATTCTAAGATTACCTCTCACTGAGAGCTGAATAACCCATTTCACTGCGCATGATGATTTATTAGCATATCTTTAGTCATTTGGGTAAGTTTTGCTCCATTTGCACAGAGAGCATTTTGTACTTAAAATATACAGAATCATAAGGCATTGCCTATCTCTTCCAGTAGGTACACCAAAATAATTTAATTAAATAAAGAACCTATGGAATTTTATGAATGCACATACTTGTGTAATAATACATTAAGTAATGATAATGCAAAAGAAAAAAATCACATAGCTTCTAACAAATATCTTGTAGTAAAATTCTTGTGTTTCCTTGAAACTGGGCTTTTTTATGTTTGTATTTTGGCACATCTATCCATGAATGTTCCTATAGGGGACTTCAAAGCTATACATATTACTAAGTTGAAAACTTACAGCCATTTTTCTCTCAGTGGCATAAACAGCTGCAGAGGGAGCATTTCCAGTTCTAGTTACATGGGATATTCAAGAAGTTTTTCCTACAAGACAACACAAAATATAATGAATGTTGTAGGATGTAATGTAAATGGGTAAGAAAATGATTTTTTTGGATGCAGACAAATGGCAGACTATAACACATGTAACTCTGCATTGGTGATGAAATTTCTGAAAGCACTGAAACCTAGTGGAAGCAGAAGGTCATGAAGAACCATAAAAGAGAATGTGCTGAACCTGAAAATACTGTCAGCTATCTTTTTTGTGGTGCATAAGAAGGAACCTGTTAGCATGATTTAATTCACAACCAGACTAAGCAATTTGGTGTTAAGCCAGGTGTTGGCTGTTTGTTAATGACTAGGAAATTTCATTCTGAATGAAGAAACCCCCAAGCTTAAGGGAAATGTTGAGAGTGCTGGCAGAATTCAAAAGTTTTATTGTGCTCAGTGATTTCTTCAGTACTATCCACTCACATTTCTGTGGTGATAAAGCCAACACAGCTGTGTTAAAATACAGTTTGGCAAAAAGGTTTATTAATACAAGAGAAAAAAAAAATCTGTAAAAAAGAACTACAGTGTTATGTATCAGACTACTAGTCCACTTTAATATCATATACTATGATAAATTGCCCAAACCGACAGTTTAAAATAAAAGAAAGAAATTCCCAGAAATACTGTTTTTTCTTTAAGAGGAGATTAAAAAATCTGGTTGATTTTCACTTGGTTTACAAATTCCCTGGGACACTTTGATGTTTAGGCATATTCTGCAGTGTCTAGAAACACATTTAAAAACCTGTGTTTAAGATCAGGAAGTGGCAAACATCTGTTTGAGAGCACTGTGCTACATTGCCTCTGCACAAAGTGGTCCATGCTGATTAAGAGAAGAAAACAGAGTGACATTCAATGATCTGGGTTTCTGTGCCCTGAAAATATGGCTTGCAGCCCGTTTTCTAAGATTTTTGTTTTCTACATTAAGGAATGGAAGGTATAATTTTTTTTGCTCTGTTTAGTCTGAAATTACTCTTTGTATCAGACAAACGTGAGTAGAAAGTAAGCAATATTTTGTCCTACACTTGCTGCATCAAGAGTTTAGAATTAAGTTCATAGCTACCTGTATCTTGTATCAGCTCCTTAAAACTGCTACCTCATCTGTGTTATGAAAAAAAAAAAGAAGAAAGAAAAAAAGAAAAAAATTATTTGTCTTATTTACTGTTTTGCTGCATAAGATCTGGATTTGAAAATTCATGTAGCATGGTATACACAGATTATAAACTCCATTCTACAGATTTTCACAGCTAAGCCTGAATATAAGCTCTGGCAGCTTTCTTGAAAGATTATTCACTGCCACTTCTTATCTTTCAGAAGTGACATTATCACTCCACTGTAAATGTCAGTTAGCCTTTAGTAAGTAGGTCTAGCTCCCAATCTGATCACAGATAAAAATTGTTGTTAATAGTCCTGGTAATTGACCGAATTTCTAATATAATGTGAATACTGCGTATTATCAAGGTTTGGAAGAGAAGACTACTTATCATATTAGCATGCTATACTGTCCATCGAAATTATTTTTATGTAAGGTTTCACTGCTCATATGTTTGGGGCTCAAGTTGATGAGAAATCTCTTACGACTAGATATGAAAGAAATCCCATTCTGTTCTGTAATGTCTTGTCACATACCATTATTAGCAACTAGAGTGCAAAAGATAGTCAGGAAAAATACTTATTGACATGCTGATCAATGCTAGTGCCATAAAAGGATTTACAGGCAGGCAGAAGTGACAGTTAAATCATTTCAGTGAAATGGTTTTTCAGTTTGCAGACCTTTAACCTCAGGACAGAGACTTAGAGCAGTGAGTTTAAGCAGATCAAGGAAGGCTTTGTCAAAAAGGTAATAGACTCTGAACTTCTCCTCCCAGCTAAACTTCATGCTGTTTCTGAGAAAAATTTTTCTGGAGTATAAAAATCTATCACTTGGCAACCTGATAAAGTCACAAGACTATTCTCAAGTTGATGAAAGACACAGGAGGAAGGTAAGGAAAAATACTGACAATATGAAATCTCCATAGCACACCCAAGGTCTGGAAGAGTAAATTGTTGCTTTATTTACTTTTCCTTTTTACAAAAACAGGAGATTTAATAATTTAACATTAATTTTAGGAAAAAATAGAGGTTATATTTGATGGATTTCACTGATATTTGAAATTAATTCACTGAAATTAAGAGTTAATGTATGTTAATGAAAGGGTAGATTCTGATTGAGTCTAATAACCACATACTAAAACCCCCGCACTTGTCCTCACCTGGACAGAAACTGGAGTTCAGTTAGAATAATTCTTTGAAATAATTTTTAACTCATTGAATTAAGTCCTAAAGAAAGCACTGTAGCTGTACTTTTCAAAGGCCCATTCCTGCAAACACATAGAATCTTACATATTTATGAACCTGTGCATTTTTAACAGATCAACAGAGGAGAAAGCTCTAAGGCAAAATACAGTTCCCTTCCCCTGCTATCCCTGAGAAGAGACTGTTCTCTTGCTGTGACACAATAACAGAAATACACAGTGCTTCAGAAATACACAGTGCTTCTGCCAAAATGACATGTTCATTTTTTTCCTCGAGTAGACATTACTTATAATAAGTTCTTCAAGTTCTGCTTTCTGAGTCTTTGAGAGGTCAGAATGACTTCAAATAACATAAAGGAGTAATATTGAATAAAAAAGAAAAAAAAAGTATTTCACATACAGCCATATCCACTTAAGGTGCACCAGAACTAGTAGAAAAAATGCACTACAGATTAATAGGCACTGTATGAACCCAATCAGAAAAAAGGACAGAAAATGCTCAATTTTAAAATTTACACTAATATTTTACAAAATAAAAGTCATGGTGCTGTAGCTAGAAATAAGCTAGAATAATGACAGCTTCTGTAATTGTTCATATTGAGGTCAATACTTCCAAAGTTCAAATTTATAAAGTAAGGTTTCTCAGTTTTGTTTTTGTCTAGCTAGCAAATAACTCACTACTGCCATGATAAGGCTGGCCATGAAAAGAGTTATAATTTTTAATGGTACCTTTTTTTGGGCTGTAACAAACACTTTTCCATATACACACTGAAAGGTAAAAGAAATGTTAAGTTGTAATGCATAGAATCATAGATTATCCTGAATTAGAAGGGAAACACAAGGATCATTGAAGTCCAACCCTTGGTTCTGCATAGAACCACCCCTGAGAGTCACACGATGTGCCTGAGAGCACTGTCCAAATGCTTCTTGAACTCTGTCAGGCTGGTGCTGTGACCACTTCCCCAGGGAGCTTGTTCCAGTGCCCAACCACCCTCTGGGTGAAGAAGCTTTTTCTAACATCCAACCTAAACCTTCCCTGACACAATTTCAGGCCATTCTTTTGGGTCCTGTCAGTGGTCACCACAGAGAAGAGATCAGTGCCTGCCTCTCCTTTTCTCCTCATGAGGAAGTTGTAGACTGCAATGAAGTCTCCCCTCAGTCTGCTCTTCTCCAGGCTGAACAGAACAAATGACTTCAGGCATTCCTCATACAACTTTCCCTTAAGGCCCTTCACCATTTTTTTGGCTCTCCTTTGGATGTTGCCTATTATCTTAATGTCTTTTTCATATTATGGTGCCCCAAACTGCACAAAATACTTGAGGCGAGGCTGCCGCAGTTCAGAGCAGAGCGGGACAATCCCCTCCCTTGCCTGGCTGGCGATGCTGTGCCTGATGCACCCCAGGACATGGCTGTCCCTCCTGGCTGCCAGGGCACTGCTGACTCACATTCAACTTATCAATGCCCAGGACCCCCAGGCTGCTCTTTGTGGCACTGCTCTCCAGAATGCAGTTCCCCAGTCTGTACATACATCCATGATGCTCTGACCGTGCTCTGTCCCAGGTGCAGTATGTGGCAATTTCCTTTCTTAAACTTCATATGGTTGATGATTACCCAGTGATCTAATTTGTCTTGGTCTTTCTGCAGGGCTTCTTTGCCTTCAAGGGAGTTGACAACTCTTCACAATTTAGTGCCATCAGTAAACTTATTTAGTGTTCCTCCAAACACTGCATCCAAGTCTTTTATGAAGATGTTGAAGATATAGAACTCCACTAGTGACAGGTCACCAGTCTGATGTCACCTCATTGACTGTAACTCTTTGTGCCCAACTCATGAGCCAATTTCTCACCCATCACCGAATGTGTTTATGCAGCTGTGTGCAGGACATTTTGTCCAGAAGAATACTGTGAGAAATAGCATCAAAAGCTTTACTGAAATCCAAAAAGATTATATCAAGTGGCTTCCCTTGATCAGCTAGGTGAGTTGCCTTCTCGTGAAAGGAAATTGAGTTCAACAATCAGGATTTTCCCGTCATGAAGGTGCTCTGTAACAGATGACTGNCGGTCACAGATGACTGTGTTGTTCTTCAGGCATTTTTCAATAACTCTCAGAATAATCATCTCCATAATTTTACCAGCCCCTGAAGTGAGACTGACAGGGGCCTATGTTTTCCAGTGTCATCCTTCTTACCATTCTGGAAAATCCGGACAATGTTAGCCAGCTTCCAGTCAACTGGGACCTCTTCAGGTTCCCAAGACTGTTCAGAAATCACAGAGAGGCCTCTCAATGACATCAGCCAGCTCTTTGTGTATAGTCTTGGATGACTCCTATCGGGACGCTTAATTTATAGGGATCCAGCTGGAGCAGCAGTTCCTCCACAGCTTCAGGGTCCACTGGGAGTTTATCATTCTGGTCCTCCAGCTCAGGGCACTGAGACTCCCTTAGTCCATCGTAAGTGTTGGAGACCAAAATGAAGAAGGCATTACAGTTCTCTGCCTTATCTGTCTTGTCTGTCTTGTTCGTGAGGCGGCCATCCTAATCAAGTAACACAACAAAGTTATTTCTGGACTGCCTTTTGCTATTGACATATGTAAAAAAGCTATTTTTATTGTCCCACTTCTGCTGAGGAACTCAAGCAGTTTGAAATTATTAATGAAGAATAAAAAATAACTTTATCTCAGACAGTCAGCACTTGCACATGTCACACAAATTGTTAAGCCATATGCTAGCACTTAAGTGTTGAATCTAGAATTAAGTGAATCCCTTCATGTGTGTTTCAGAAATTGCTTCTACATCTTTTCAAATTAATTCGATGTATTCTCTAACCATAAATTATCTTTAGATCTGCACAGTGGGTATTTCAGTAATATTTGCAATTCACTGCTTCTTGCTTAACTCTGGACTGCCTGTGGGTACCTGAACAAAAATTATTTTTTGGCTGTGACAGAATAACTTGTTCCGCACCTCAAGGATGTGTTAAGAATGTGGACAATGTTTTAGTGTAAAACTACGAACACTGTGGTCTGTCATTGAGTAAGACACTGATTAATATAACACAGCTTCCTGGCAGATTTGTCTAGAATACAATTTTTGGCCCCTCTGAATGTTTTTAGTGATTCTAATGCTTTTGAAAAATAAATGTGCAGGAAGTCTTGGCTACACACATCTTAAAATCTTATCATCTGAGTCTAGGCATATGTAAATTTACTTCAGCAAATCTCTTTGGCTTTTCATTGATCAGTAGATGTGAGAATCTCTTATGTTGATATGAGGATCATATAACTGTTTTCTAGATTTTTTTCCATGTCACTCCCTCCTGGGGCCATCAGCCCCTGCCCCAGTGATGCTGGAGCAGGGCTGGCCTCCAGTTCAGCCCTGCCCTGCCCAGCCCAGCTGTGGGCACCATGGACCTGTGCCCACCTGCAGGCATCAGTTTCCTACAGGTCCCATCTTACGTCAGGCATCAGGCAGGTGATTGAAAAGCTTCAAGTATTTCGTACAGTGTTAGACTCCCATGTTTGGGAAATGAAAATAATCCCCATAAAAATACAATCATGAGTCTAGAAGGATATTCAGATAGCAAAAAATTTAGATAAAAGTAGTCTATCTTAGGGTATGATAAATCTTCCCAAATTCCAGGTATTGTACTTATTAGATTTTCACTATGATAGAAACATAGTAATCTACATTTAAGTGAGTTGAAATCCACTCTTGAACTCAAGAAGAGATTCAGTTACTAAACATTTCTATCTGGCAATGGCATTAAGGCACAGAAGCTGTTTGCAACAAGAAAACATTTTGGAGTAGCATTGGAGAGTTACTGAGGGTAGAGGGAATCAACACTGGTTCAGTTTTCTGCAAGCTGTCCTTTTTGAAACAATGAGTGGGATGAATTTACTCCAGCATATGCCCTGCTTGGAGACAGAGGAGTCATTTGAGCACCTCATAACAGAGGAAGGTACTAATCCGGTTTGTAAATGCTGTGTGGATCTGATCTGCATTCCAGGCCTGATCGTATTTTATTTGTCAGAAGAGACAGACTCTTGGATTACCTGAAACTGAAGTTATCAGCCTAAACTGTTTAAACCTAAGAATGTGGGAAAGAGCATTAAAATGGCATTTCTTCATTCAGTCACCAAGAAACTTTACACACTTGCAGAACTTATCTTCTTCAAAACTGCATAACATAGCCTAGAGGACTGATTAATAAATTTAGTTAAACTGACACATGGCTCATTCCTCCCAATTACATATTTAGCTTCAAAAAGTACACCAAGTCAACAGGATTTTTTGCTGTGCACATGTCTAAGTCTCTGATTTGCTTTCCTTTTTAAATAGGGACGACAGCCTGGAATCTGAACACGCAAACAAGCCTCTGGGGCTGCCACTCTGAATGGACTAGTACCATCAGCATTTGCAAGGAAAGCTTACAACATGGCCACCTACTTCAGCAAATCTCAAGCCAATATTATCTGATGGCAAAGATACTAAGTTCACATAGGTTTTAAAAGCAACAGAAATTATTTGCTAGATAGCAGAGTAACAAAAAAGGGCAAACTCCTGTAAGCATACAGGTGCCATTTTTAATAAAGTTGATGCACCACATTTTGAAAATGATTATATACACTTTTACGTACAGTTCATAATAATTCAGTGTCTTTACGAAAAGTTCTAAGATGATGAAGGGAATATCTAAGTGAAAGTAATATCTATCTTAGCTACAAGAATTCATCCTCATAAGAATTAGAAAAAAAGTTATGTTGAAAAATGAGAAGGATATGTGGTTCAAAATATTATATTAAATGTCCATTTGGATTAAAAAAAATCTTGATTATTTATGTGTAAAGTCCATGGGGTACGCAGTGCAGACAATTTACTCTGACAAGTAAAACCCACAAGTGTTTGAACGTGGTAAGAGAGCTCCTGTGATAGCGCCCTTCTGCAAAATGTTTAACTTGCTGTTTTGGAACCATGGGAATGGCTGTTACTGCGTTATCCATCCAGCAACTACTATAGCTTATGGCAGAAACCATTCAGTTTGATGACTTAAATGAGCAAGTTTTATTTCATTAATTTTTCCACATTCAAAATACTTAAATGAAATGAAATAGTTCTTAAAAGGCCTCACAGCTCATATACGAGTCATATAACATGAAACATATCATATTCTTGAAATGCTTTTTTAGTATTGGAAAATGAAACTGTTACATTATTGTGATGTAAATAACCTGAATTCTTTCAGCATCTGGCTCAGGAGCATGGAAGACTGAGCTGGGAACCATAATCATGACACTGCGTACTTATAAAGGAATAGTAAAAGGAAAAATAGCTTTTGTAGGCAAAACACTTAAAATCCTATAATCTATCTTCCAGAACTTACTCTTTCAGAGTATCCTTCCCATACTATATTCCTCTAGTATGTCCTAACTTTCTGGCACCTTATGTCAAAACATGTAATATGAAAATTTGTTATGTTCACAATGTTTGATGGAAAAAGAACAATATGATTTCTTTTTGAAATGGAGGAAAAGATTGTAGAGAAGAAAGATCTTGCAAACAGTTCTTACCAAAATTTAATTCTGATGTATGAGATCTTCATATTCCCTGAACTTTCTGAAATCTCTGCTCTGGATTCCATAGGCTCCTACAAAGAGGTCAGACTTCAGAGGTGTTCGAATGAACTCAAGAAGTAGAGTTTTCACATATGAAAAAATTCATTATCTACTATGCCAGTGGCTCTATTGTGAAATTTACTGCTGACTAGAGTATAGAAGCTACTAATTAAGTCCACCTTCCTTGGTTTTTTTCCCTCTGTTTTTTCTTTCTTTTCTTATGTTCTGTATGACACCACGATGTGGAAAAGCTAGGTGAAAGGTACCTCTAGTTCTTGAAAAGTGAAGACAATGAACAGACACTCACTGTTCACCTTCTTTGTGACGTTCATGACTTCAAATACTTCAACATCATCTCTCTCTCTCTCTCTCTCGGGTGCAGGATCTGCTTTTTGCTTTTCCAGTCTATAGATTCTTAGTTCTACTTTCCTTCAGATCATTGTTGATGATGTTGGTTATAAATATCTGAAGATTTATTTAATTACATCCATTTCGAAATGGAAGGACAAGAGCTGTAAAAGTTTTATAGATCGACATGCAATATTAATTTGCAGTAGCATTTGTTTCCTTTGCTGACTGTAATCTTTCCTTTAAAATTTTAAAACTCGACTGAATTTTTCGTTACTACTGAACACTAGACATCTTTTCAGAGAATCAGACATTGTACTTTTACGATCTTCTCCTTGAATAGAATAGTCAGCTCAGAGACCATCACTGTATAAGGATTTTATTATATCCTTTTTGTGTATAGCTATAATTACTAAAAAATTATCTACCCTGAATTTCAGTGCTAAATGTTGAATTTAAAAAGGCTGTTACATAAAACCAAAAATTTAAATGTTTGGAACTGAAACAAAGTTCTCAGTGTCATCTTTTTTCCATATGAGCAAAAAAGAAAACTAGCCACTTATTTCTGTAGATACTGTATGCACGTAAATCATAAAAAGAAACCAAAAAAGAGAGAAAGAAATGGTATCACATACTGCAAAACAAAAAGAGCCTGAGTGAGATGCAAAAACATTTTCCCTCTGGAAGTTATTAACTTATTTTTCATTATTCAGTTAATTACATTGAAAAAAGAAAATGCTTTCTTAAAATTGATTTATAATCAAGTATAAGATGACTTCCTGTATGTTCAGTACCAAGTCACAGGGAATTACAGTCTTAGAAATACATTAATGGCAATCAATGTCAGCTAAAGGGTTTTTTCACCATCTTCTAGCTTTGCCTAATTAAATCTGGGTGACACAACAAAGAAATTTCCCCAAGGGCTGTCTGATGTCACTTTTCTATCAGCGTAATTTCATTGTACTGTGCAGCTCATCTTCAGAAAGTAAACAAGGCAGAGCTAGGTAGTGACCTCAAATCTATCCAAACCACCAACCCATACCAGGGAAGGCAGAAAAAGGAAATTAAAATTCTTAGCTGGTATAAATCTGGCAATCTATACAGAGCTGTCTGTACTGACATTAAGGGACCACGATGATTGACATGCTGTTGAGGAATACACCTGGCGCAGGTATTCGGGCTTGCAAGATGCAGATTGAGATGCACATTGAGATGCGGGTTGAGCTCCTAGTGGGAGCCCGGGACTGGAGGCCGGGAGCTGCCCAACCTTTGGGATAACAAAGGCCATGAAGATGGGTGGTGCCAGCCAGGTGAATGGACACTGAGAGACACAGCAGGAACTGCCGACTGTTTGGATAACAAAGGAGATGAAGACCGGTGAAGCCAGGGAGGTGGATGAACACGGAGAGGAGGGAGCATGGGGAGACTGAGGGAATAAAAGCCCGGGGGTTTCCTTAGTTAGGGATCCCTCCTGGAGGGAACCAGCTTGGCTTGTTTCTGTGTTACTGGGTGGGGAATAAATGGCTTTATGGAACGAGACATCCGAGACATGGGGAAACCTGGTGTGACTGTGAGTTGGGTGAGCGGGGAGCCAGGTGGGGCTCCCATCGAGTCTCTGGAGCTGCCTGCTGGGAAGGGGCTTCAGTCCCAGCAGTGGAAGTCTGGCCTTGGGAGTGTGACTGCCAGGGAGCCCCGTGAATGGTCAGAGTGGGAAGTTTCCTTAACAACAGCTGAAAAACTGAGTTTCTTTTCCTGAATACTTCTTAGCTTGTACAACAGATAGTTAGTATGAAGTGTTATTTTAAACTCTAGTATTTATACAATCAGCAGTTCTAATAAGCTATATTATATAATTATTCTTAAAAGTAGTTAGTAAGGGAATTTCCTCTATACATTGTTGCTCCGTTAATTTTTGAAGAACTTGACAACAATAGGGTTTTATCCTCTTGGTCTTTACAACTCTTTGTATCCTAGACTGACTTTAATTTGTCATTCTAATGTAACTCAAGAATACTTTCATCAAGTCACTGCAGCTACAGGACCACTGTAAAATTTCTAAATAACAATTAATGGTGTATCTGGAGTCATCAGTTTGGCTTAAGGATGCCATCTAATACATATTAATGAATTGATTAACCAAAAGTGGTAGCATGAAGTATTTGAAGGTGTATGTTCATCATTTTCAGTGACATATGTGTAAATCCTGTGATGTCTAGAAAGTAATGGTCTGCCTGAGGGAGGGGAGGCTTTCCAATACTGTCTTTGATTGCAAAGACAAGGAGTCCCTCCCTGTACTCTCGGTGAAAAGATTACCTTAAGTGAGGAACGAAAGGATCAAGTTAGGGAGAATGTGGTGCTGCACTTTTAGTCTAAAGTGGAAAAAGGTGCTGAACCAGGAACTGGACCAGTTTCTTTAAGTGTTTTATTTGCAAGCTGTAATTCCCAATCAGTTTTTCTCTGCTACCATGACTTCATAATCATGTTGGTAATTTCTTGGATGTCTAGGTGGCGGCTTGAGCTGTTTAAATGTTTGTTGTTTTTTTTTTTTTTTTTAGAAGGAGTGCTCAGAAACTGATCCTGAACAGCTTGGCTGCCAGTCAACATTTGGCAGAATGGTTATTGTGCTTGTCTTCGAAGGAATCAGACTTTCTGAAGAGTATTTTAGATGAAAATGGATAAACTGCTAGTCAATGCACACAAAAGCAAATTGCCTTTATGTGTTAAATATTAAAAAATGTCTGCTGCTTGGGTCCACGGGAGGACTTGCATGAGATTTAAGTGTCTATCTCTACATGTTTTCCTAATCCAAAACTGCTAATGCCTGCATGGCAAACCTGTTAGCAGCTGACTGACCATGTAAACGTTTATTGGTGCAAAACAGAGAGATTTTTAATATGAGAATCTTAGGGTGCCAAAAACATTTTACATCCAGTACAGCATAATAGGTCTGCTCCTACTGTAATATCTACAGCCTGTTCCTTTGCACACCTTGTCTGCCAACTTAGATCTGTCCTGGATTCTCAGATGCTAATAAAAGAGACTTTTGATGAGACAGTGAAAAGAGCCAAGTGAAGACTGAAGTAATAGGAACGACTACAGAAGCATCCAACACAGTCTTTTTCACATTCAGATTTGTGCTTTGTTCTGGACTACTGATCTGTTTGGAACAAAATGTGCCACAGCTAAACAAATACTTAGACTTAAAATTCCAAAACCTGGTGTCCAGTTTCCTGGTTGGAGTATGGTTGGTTGAACCTGCTTTATTCAGTAGAGCACTCTGTTACAACATAGCATTATAATGTTCTCTTATAAATCTACTTAGATTCATATTGGCAAGATTATTTTCCTTTTCATTAAGTAATTAGAATGTGATTTCCAGGTTCAAGTCCTTGTTTTTATGGAAGGTTATGTACTAAATCAAATATGACTACATGTGTATGCTTTTGTGATAAATAAATAAACAAATAAATGTATAAATAAATAAATGAAGGGAAAAGAATAAGGAATGGAATTAAACTCTTACTCCTGTGCGCCTGCAATGTTTGGAAGAAATGGGTCACCTGTTAGAAGAAGGAATTGAGATATCAATTGCAGTCCTGTTCTAAAGGCTATGAATTCTGAGAACAGATGGAGCATAGTGTAAGGTGTATTCTTAAGCCCAAGATTTCTCTGTTCTGATTAACTGTCTACAAGTTAGTTGGTCATTCCAGTCAACCTTTATATTCTAAAGAGAGAAATTTTCATCCCTAGGGGCTGACCAAAAGTTGAGACAGGACAGGTGAATTACTCTTTGAACATATCTACCTCTTCCCAGTGATAAGAGTGGGTGAATAGCTTGGGCATAAAGCAGGTAAATTCCATCCCTACTGCATGCAGGGTCTTTTCCCTTTCTTAACGAATTAACTTCTTTTTATTCTGAATATATCAAAAACAAACTATGCTACACTAGATAACTAAATAAGGCATGTATGTAGTAATAGACAATTAAATGATTTTATAAAAGAGGAGTCACTTACAAGCAAAGGAGGTAGATGGGAAATTTTTGCAGAGAGATGAAAAACCTGGAAAGGCATTTGTTTGTTTGTTTGTTTTGTTTGTTTAGGCTGGCCATGAGGACCACTGAGTATCTGAAGAACAAGAGAAGGGAATGACAGAGCTCAGTTTGGTTTCATGCCATTAGCACTACAACCCCCAAAGCAGGTTATATTTTTGCTGAAAAAAAAATGTAGAAAACAATATAATTTTGGAGTACTGTGGATTTTTTTCTGAAGCAGAGATACTTTAGTAAGCACCTTGATAGAATGATACATAGTAGGGACGGAGAGAAAGCACACGCACAAAAAGTTTAATCTATAGTCATCTGTTATGTCTTCTTTGAATTTCTCAGATTTATAACTCAATTATAAAATTGTACCTAGTTTATAGCTCTGTTTATATGGAAAACATGCATAGTTAAAAAAGAAGTCAAAAATGACTGTTTCTATTTGAAGCCATAAAGACTTACTTGGCTTTCAGTATGGCAACTAGCTGGTAATTCCTGCCTTTATTTTCTTTGGTGGAACAAAGGGTAGAGGAGATGAGAACATCAGCTACTCTGTTTAAAACCAGTTTTTACTACTAGAAGCAAGTGCACAAGCAAAGATGGTCTGTATATGTTAGAGGGCATAAAACGTGAAATAGATAAGACAAAAGCTGTTCCTTTCTTTCTTCACAGATGCAGAAATTTAGGTCACAGGACAATATTTCCCTTCACTTTCTTTACAATTCAAACTACTCTGGCTGGAGAGAAAAGCCAAGAATTTTTGTCTCTCTCTCTCTTTTTTTTTTTTTCTTTTTTTTTTTTTTTTTTTTTTTTTTTTTTTGAGTAGTCAGTGTGGTGCTGTGTTTTGGATTTCTGACTAAAAGTGTCATAACACATCAGTTACACTGGCATGTGGTCAACCTATCACACAGTGGAGATGTTTTTAGCAGATAAATACTACTGTGAAAGTACCCAAAGCAGAATACTTTCAAGTAATTTGGGTAACATGTATTGTTCCTTTGTACTGAATGGGAGAAATAGAATGTGAGTCATCTAAACTATTCCAGATTTCCAACATGAGATGAATCACCCTCTCAAAATGTGTTTCTTACTATTTAGGCAGATGAATTCAGCCTTTCGTGTCAGTAGGTGAGGTCTCATCTAAGGTTTTCTTAATGGAGGTCCAACTAAGCAAGAAGCTGAAATATAAGAAATTTATCATGGCAAGAAGAACAAAGTAACTAACTGAGGGATGACTGGGATAGGCTTGGAGAACTGAAAGGCTGACATTATTGCACATCACTAGAAAGTTCCATTTTGGGAATACATATCTAGGAATTAGCAGGAAACCCACATATTTCTCTGTCTCCTGCTATGTGGCAGCCAGACCAAGGCTTGAAGGGATTATAGTATCCTGTGGATGGAATATAAATTTATGTCTTTAAAAAATTGAGAATGGATTAATGGGCTAATTTAAATTAGATACTGCATTCACAAGAGTAGAATGGGAAAAAAACATGTGCATAGAAGCAAATTACTCTGGAGGGAAGAAGCTGTGGATCATGGCTGAGGTGATATAAAATGAAATAGATTTGAAATAAAGAGTTCTGTAAGAAGTAAGAACTGTTATCTAATGCAGCAGAATTTTCAGCAGATAAATGTGCTGGACCATTATGGGACAGTTTTAATCACAGACATATGAACAGTTCTGTGGAAAAGGTAAGTCTCAAGAAGGCTATAAGTGAAAAATAAAGAACAACAAGAAATTATAAGGGATTTGACAAAAACCAAACAGTGTATGTAACTGATTTTAAAAATCTGAATCAACTGAATATCATAACAGTATGTAGGATATAATTAAAATCGTATTCTATATAATTCCTTAAATATTTGATGTTTCCTGGTGAGCCATAGCACCTGTAATATATTAGTGGCAAAGTCAGATGTTAAAATTAAAAGTTATTTTAAGTTCATTAAGATTTTACTTTTTAAAAGATGCCTATAATCATTTTAATAAGATAATACAGAGGAAAATCTATTTCAGTACTTTGGCTATATTCAAATTAAAATTAAGTCAACAGCTGTAGGCTTAGCATGAAATATTATATGGTTCAGCATGCTAATTTAATTATAATTGCTATTGCTAAACAAAAGGTTAATTATAGAGCAGGAGAATAACGTTGTAGAAAAATACACCAAAGCTCTGTAAACAGATCCATTCTTAAATATTGCAAACAGGTAGATGAAATTTCAGAGTTGTACAGAAATCAAGTCACATCTTAAAGTCATGTTATTTGTGTTACATCTGGGAGCAATAAAAATCCATGCCATAGCACAATTCATCTATTTTCGCAGAAGTAACACATAGCAGACAACTTTTTCATCTGAACCATTCTGGCCATCTTCATAGTCAATGTTCTGTGCTCTTTGCTTTCTAAATGCAATTGAACGGTCCTTTCTTTCCTCTGAATTCCGTCATCAATCCTGTATAATAACAGCTGCCAATGCACTCTTCCATTTCAACCATTCTCATATGGAGTCACTGACACAATAAACAGACTTCACTTCTTGACTTCTGAGTACTTGGCCATACGAATAATAGAATTACTTCACTGTTTCAGACAAAATGCTTAGGTTCTTTAGATATCTAGCACAGAGAAGCAATGGATGCTTAGGGAAATGTTTAAGGTATTTACTGTCAAATGCAAATTCATCACAGTTCAGCACTCTAATTTAGAATATCACCTCAATGACTAAAATATGGAAAGAAGTGAGCTGCTACCGCTTCATTTTCATTGTCCATGAAAATTCGTAATTTTGGTGGGGATTTTTCACACCAGTGAACCAAAATCTGCTCCCAAGTATGTATGTATTCATGACTTTTTTTTTAAAGCAATGGAAATTGTTCATCTTAAATTCAAGTTGATTTTGTCACATTGATTTTTCTTGACATTTCATATAAGCCTACAGAGAAAAAAAAGCAATAAATATAAACTTAAATGTGAGAAAACTTGTGGATTTATTGACAGTATGAAGTTGAGAACTACTCAAAGTAATTTTCCATGTTAGCAATTATTTTTGAGAGAGAGTGGTCTTTGAATGCTATTTGACTTGCTGCTTTCATTTTTGGGGAAATGGAAGCCATGGAAACTTGCTTTTAAGATGACTGTGACAGGAGTTGTCT
Source organism: Dryoscopus gambensis (assembly GCA_013389985.1). Classification (NCBI taxonomy): domain Eukaryota; kingdom Metazoa; phylum Chordata; class Aves; order Passeriformes; family Malaconotidae; genus Dryoscopus; species Dryoscopus gambensis. Next base: position 26,687 of record WEIT01027076.1, read on the forward strand.
AAGAGCAAGCTGCAGCATTCTAGCAATAACTTTGTCAGTTATATGAATGGCTTCCAAGATGGTTATGGAAAAGTAAATTTCCTTTTGAGAGCATCAGTAAGACTAGGTTTTGTTTTCTGACTGTTGGTTTTGTTTTGGGGTTTTTTGGTTTCTTTTCGTTTAGTTGTTTTTTGTTATTTTATTATTTTATTTGTATTTTGTTATTTTATTTAAGGCTCATAATAAATGAACCTAAAATAAAATAGTAAGTTTTTAACTCAGTGATAAGAAGTATTTTGGAAATACTTGATGTTATTAATGTCTCCATGGTAGGGCAAGTTTTCTTCTAAATCAATTAAATTATTTGCAAATATATACACTTAAAATATAAGACATAATATCAGTGAAATTTTTAATGAAAGGAGTTACATAATCAATTGTATTGATTGTGCGTAATTTTGATTTTCCTTCAGAGATTTTACAGCAATGAGATATTTTCTTCTTTCTGTAAAGGCTGAGGACACAGAGTGAAGGACTAGATCAAGTTGTATGAGAGAGTTTCATTTTTTCTGTGAGATTTCCAATTGTTTCCTTCTATTACTTTCACTTAGAATCATAGAATCATCGAGATTGGAAGAGACCTTTAAGATCAAGTCATCCCATCAACCCCTAATTCACTAAATGATATCACCCAGTGCCAGATCCAGACATCTCTTGAACACCTGCAGGGATGGTGACTCCACCAGCTCCCTGAACAACCTGTTCCAATGCTTGACCACCCTAACAGTGAAATTATTTTTTCTAATATCTAATCTGAATCTCCCCTGTCTCAGTTTAAGGCCATTTCCTCCAGTCCCCTCACTGCAGGCATGGTAGAAGAGACCAGCCTCCACCTGGCTACAGCCTTCTGTCAGGTAGCTGTAGAAAGAAATGAGATCTCCCCTGATTACAGGAGATTACAAGAAAAAAGGATTTCTTACTGTAATTTTTAGTTTTAAAAATAATTCTTTGCTAGTATTGAAAAGTTTTGTTATTTGTTACTATTGTAAATTATATAAGAACCCGGGAAAGAGCATAACACTGTTACTCAGAAGTGGTATACCATGGACCTTTGTTGCAAATGGAATTTACACTAGTTTTTTAAAACCAGTCTGCTTAATCTGATGGAACTCGTACTATGGACACCCTCCATTTTAACAGAGAATGCTTTTTCTGCATTTAATTCTAATGGAATGAAAATAATATTTTTTATTTCACAAGTGTCTGCTAGGAAAGTTGTTACAGCTATTAAGGGTAAGACTATTTACTCTACTGTACTTATGCTAGTCCTATGCCTGATCACAGAATCATCAAGGTTGGAAGAGACCTTCAAGATCATCTAGTGCAACAGTCAACCCAGCGCCACCATAGTCACCGCTAAGCCATATCCCCAAGTGCCACATCCAGATACTTCTTGAATGCTTTTGGAGTTGGTGACTCTACCATCTCCCTGGGAAACTTATTCTAATACGTAACCACTCTTTCAGTGAATGTTTTTTTTCCAGTATCTAATCTGAACCTCCCTTGATGCACCTTAAGGCCGTTTCCTGTGATGTTGGTTTGTTCAGCCTGGAAAAGAGCAGCCTACAGCTTCCTTATGAGGGAGAGAGGAGGGGCAGGCACTGATCTCTTCTCTGTGGTGACCAGTGACAGGACTTGAGGGAGTGGCCTGCAGCTGTGTCAGGGGAGGTTTAGGTTGGATATTACAAATAAGGTTCTTCACCCAGAGGGTGGCTGGGCACTGGAACAGGCTCCCCGGGGAAGTGGTCACAGCACCAGCCTGTCTGAGTTCAAGAAGCATTTGGACAATGCTCTCAGGCACATGGTGTGTCTCTTGGGGTGTCCTGTGCAGGGCCAGAAGCTGGACTTCGATGATCCTTGTGTGCTCCTTCCAACTCAGGATATTCTATGATTCAATGATTTTTCTCAATTGTGTCATAAGTTTTTCTAGTTGCCTCCATTGGCTTCCATTTAAAATTTTTCAAATAATTCAAACACATTAATTATGTTTTACAGCATCCCTTAGAGGTACATAAAGATCCCACAGAAATAATGCAGTGTATTACTGAAATTCAACCTACAGTAATATCATACCTGCATGTGAGAAGATGCCAGATGCAAAATAATTTTTTAAGAATTCCAGGAAGGAAATGAAAAACAGTTGCATTAAATAGAATACCCAGAGGGATTTTAGTCATAAACCTTACAATTTAGTGAATTAGAATTAAATTAGCAAAGTGTCATTGCTATAAAAAAAGATTACAGATCTATGACAGTCACCTGGTATCATATTCATTGACTGAACTTAACTGCCCAAAACTTATGTGAATCCTGTAGGTGTTATTATCAGAGTTCCTATGGCACTTTTTGTAAAGATCTTATATTGCCAAAGGATGCAGTAATGTTTGTGAAGCTATTTTGCTCATCCTTGCTTATCTGCTTCCTAGAAAGGCTTTGTACTGCCTTAGTTCAGGCACTCTATTTACCAGTGTTGTGTGAATGTCCTGGATACCACAGATGTCTGAAATTAGTCTAGGCACCTATGTTTATGCAAACAGGACAAACATGAAGGATTTCAAAATGACTTCAGAGTAGAGATGCCCAGAGTTGGATTTGGCGCCAAATTAAGAGGATTGTACACAAGCATTTATATTCAAATTATATGTCTAAGGTCTTGTACTCACTGGAAGTCAAGGACTCAATTAACTTGCCCAAACATAGGCATCCAGTACCCTTTGATGGGCCCCAGGAGATTCTTCTGACTGTTCTCTTACCTTATATTCAGAACAGCCATGTCTTCTGTTGGTGCTATGCTGCACCTGACAGCCATATCTCTGCATCTTTTGTTCCTCAGACTGTATGAACGAGCACTAAATGCCCACGTGAATGGAAGCAAATAAAGTCCCTAGTCAACACAGTGAATGAAACCTGAAGATGCATTTAGCTGACTACATATGGGTACCCAATTTTAGATGTCTATAATGTGGAGTTCAAGTGGATTCATAAAGTCTAAAGGAATTAAATTTACTAATATTGAGAATTTTGCTTTTGCATCTTATCTGGAAGAATGTGTATCCTCCCTCCCACTCATTACTCATGTTAAGTACATTTTGAATATGTGAAACTCAATGTTGCTCAATTCAATGTAGTAATAACAAAAGGCAATATTTGGTCAGCTTCTTTGCCGTTAAGTGTTTCTTTAATTGGATTTCCTAAGGGAAGCAGGAACTTGGATATGACTGGAGGCAATTCTGATTTCACCACCTTGGAAGTGCCTGGTTCAGTGCAACCCACCCTGCAGGGCTAACAGAGTTTAGCAGAGAGCTGTCATATCTGTGTGCACAGTGTTTGGTCCTGGGGCTTCCTAGAACCCTTCTGGCCTTAGATTACAATTCTTAATGTGTTGATGTTTTCTTTCTGTTAAAAGTGCTTGAAATAATGTGAGACTATCTTTTGGTCTATCAGAATTAAATGGAGATAATATGAAACTGAAGGCATGCAATGAATTTGAAGGAGTGTGGCACAAGGGATATGTGCGGACCTTTCTGGATACAACATTCTGTCGAATGGTGGGAGGTGAAGGGATACAGATGCAGTAGTTTTGGTCCACATCCATTCCTGTTCTTAAGAATCAGCTCTGGAGTATACTGTCCTTTGTACTCTGCTTTGTTTTCGCCCTAGAAGGAACTATGTACTTCACCTTGGAAGAGAGGTTGGTGGTGAGTTAATCCTTGGCATGGAAAATAGTGGAAGGAGGATCCAAGGAGTCAGAATTTTAAATTTCCCAGAAAGATTAAAATAGTTTTTACGATAAGTTTAATGATTAAATACAGTTTTTTGCAGGTTATGAGAATCATGATTCTAATATATATTTTTATAAAAATGATTGAAAAGTGAAGTTCTATGCAAGGGCAACACATTTTTTCTTCCATGCAATTTAAAAGTAAATATCAGTATTATTTGGTTTTGCCACTATCAATTCTATTACCAGTGCAATTTCCATGTAACAGTTATTGTGTTGACCAAATGTTAGCCAATCTGAATTCAGGCATTTAAATGATGGACCTAAGTTAACATTCTAGTTAAGCTGTCTATTTTTCCTACATAGTGTACTGGATGTTCACGGTAAGGTTTTGGTAAAAGGGTGGCTACAGGGGTGGCTTCTGTGAGAAGATGCCAGAAGCTTCTCCTGTGTCTGATAGCGGTGTTCATATAGAACAAAAGATCAACAAAAGGTGAGAAAGCCTACTGATAACAACAAAAGATTTAAAAGTAGGAGAAGACAGTGAGAATTTAGAGATGCTAAAGAACAGAATTATCTCCTGATTAATGTAGATCATGACATAGAGATTAATCAGTTTTAATGTGATAAAGTAAAAACACATGGGTGTATCAGGGGAAAAAACCATCATGGGTATGTAAGGCTACCTTAATTTATTTTATTTTATTTTATTTTGCATTTACTAGTCACTTCCAGTTGGGAAATGATAATTCTGGGAAAAAAAAGCTTGTGGTGTTTTTGTTTGTTTGGTTGGTTGGTTGGTTGGTTTTTTTGTGTGTGTGTGTTTTTTTGTTTTTTTTTTTAATTACCCTCCTGCTCCAAAAATAGTAGTGAATCTGTAGCTCCAATGGAATGGAAAAAAAAAAATAATTAGGATCTTGAAACATGTTTTTGAGTAATTAAAAAAAAAACAACAGGAAGGAAAGTGCCATAAAATGTATATAAAAACGACTCATCAGAAAATGAGAGATATCATGTATGCAACAGAGGACAATTCAGAATGACTTAGAAAAACATGTGAAAAAAGACGAATGAGAACAGCCCTCCCAAGGAAAAAAAAGGCAAAAGATAGCACTAAAATCAGCTGTACATATGTGGTGATTAAGACACTAAGAAAGATGCCTTGACAATACTGTCATATAATCAACCTGGAAAGCAAGAGATAAGAACCAATACTTATGTGCACTAAGCTTTTATATTGATTTCAAACTTGAAATGAAAGAATGTCTAAGGCCACAGTTGTTTTGGGAGGATGATAAGAGTAGAATCAATCAGAAAGTGAATCTTACATCTTTTACTTAAGAGTGTGGTTGATTTGATTGTTGCTTCTCTCATTATTCTGTACAGGAGAACAAAGAATAGGAAACTACCAAACACCGATATATCTCTGATATGTTAGGGACATGGGGTGTAGCTGCATCTCTGAAGCATCAACTGATTATGGCTCCAGCTGACTTTAAAATTTTAGGTCCTGATACTGTGCATTCCCTGTAATCTACTAAAGTCTGTAGGCTTCCACACATGGTCAACTGAAGGACTGACGTTATCAGAACATCAGTCTTGTGTTACATACAGATTATAATCAGAATGTGATAACCCAACACTGATGTCTTTGCCAAAGTGATCTTTGGAACATGACTTACTATATAAAATATTTGAGCTATTTCATACAGCAAAAGCGTACTACTTCCTGCTATATGCTTAGATGAATACTTGTGCTTCCACTCTAGGATATCCTAGCTCCCTGTGGCTCCTCTAGTGGCTTCATTTGGAGGTTCAGAAGGAAGCTGGAAGCATTAAGGTTACATAATCTAATCTAAAGATGTGAATCCTCTGGGATCTTCGTTCAGATGTTCAGAGGAAAGCTGGAAGCATTATTATGTTTACCTAATCCAATCTTCTAAAGATGAGGTTTAATGTAGAAAGTTGCCTATAATTTCTAAGATTCAGTCTAAGAATGGTGATCACATTTGCAAAACAGAAAGATGTCTCTTGGTTTGTGAACATTGTCGGTAAATCCTTCAAAAAATATCTCATTCAGGTGCTCTAAATAACAGAAATGTGCAAATAAGTAACGGAGAAAAAACATTAGGAATGTGTTATTATCACTGCCTCTACGCTTGGTGAATGTATTCTGGCTGCACATATGAAAATGACTGAAAATACATGCAGATTCTGAAAAGAACTGTAAGTTCTAGACACAAAGAAAACTGCTTCATATAGACAGAATGTAAAACAGTCTGCTTAATTTATCCAAATGAGGATGAAAAAGTAATTTTATGGCAAATGCTTGCGAAATAGGTGAAGCCAATTTGAGTGAATTTAATGGTGTTACATACTTGTTTTAATCAGCGAGTTTAATTATATTTATTAACTGGCTGAAGAAAATACTGTAACTAAAATGGTCATAACTTTCTTCATTGACTGACCTGGGGAGTCAGCACCAGAGTCAGTCTAATTCATTAACGGCTGATAAAATAGTACAATAACTCTCTGAAAATATTTCTTACTTCAAACTGGTAAAGGAAGGTCACAATCACATAGTTTTTCATGAGTGCATTCTATGACTTTTTCTTGTATATCTGTATCCAAGCTCCTAAGTGAGTGATCTGAATTTCACAGTACTGCAACATAATTAGAATCTCTAGTGACTTTGGAAAGTGGTCAGTTTACCTAGAAGTCTTAAATAGCTTTTTAAAAGCTTAAATGCAAGCATCCAATTTGGAGTCATGGTGAGAAATTATGATGAATGCTGTGCATTACTCTTTCAACCTACTGAACCTCTTGGAAATGAATAAAAAAACAGGTTTTTGTTTTTGTTTGTTGAGCTACTGCTTCACAGAAGCCAAACATATTCAGACAGTGAGTATTAATTAAACCACAGCACTTCTAGGAATGCATGGGAAGATGGGGAAATGTGACTGTGCATATCTGAAAAGTAAGTTTTGGGGTGCACTAGCTTTCTGTCGGCCTCAGGAAACAGGTGAGTCACTCACATGGATGGATTTGGCTTAGAGTGAGTTTGGCTTAGAGTGAGTAATTAGGGATACAGATGAAAAATATACATTTGTAGCATGCAGTAGATATGGAGAGGATGTTTAAGCATGTTTTTGTTGTTCATGTAAAAATACTGTTATTTTATGCATGTTTTTTGGTCCTGAACACAAGCAAAATTTGACAGTTACTGTCAGTGTTCGTGCAGCTTTGATACAGTAGTATATCTAGCTATGTTAACAAAAAGCATGTTTTGGGAAAGTTTTGCTATAATGACTTTCTAGGCATTTTCCCTTTGTAAATAAAAAAATAAAGACTCTGCACTATTTAATTCTGGTTTGCAGGTTTATGAATCCTGTAGTTAACATCTGTAGTCTAAAATACAGATTACCTCCATTCAAGGTAACTCTTAGTCTGTCAGGTACCTTGTATGCTGGTTGCTTTCTGGGGTACTGGGAACAGTGGGGTGTCCCTGTGGGGTGTCAGGGCAGGAATCAGGGCCTGTCCCACTCTCCAGTGAGGAGCAAAGCAGCGAGAGTAGACTGGGGCACTCCCAGCCCTGAGTTTTGATCACCTCCTTGGGGACAGGATCAGGCTAAGGCTGGGCTGGGCCATGGCTATGGGAGGCCAGGCAGAGCAGGACATCGGGGAGTTGGAAATTGGCCCTGCTGCAGTGTCACTGGGATGGGGGCTTCCACATGATGAGCAATGTGTAAGAGTCTTATTGTTTCCACCTGTTTGCTAGTGTGTGAGGAGGACTCCTGTAAAAAGGAGATCATCGGTGCCTGTTATCATTTTCATGTACTTAGACTCGTCAGAATGTCTTAATGCAACAAATTAGTCAATAAATATATGAGAGTTTAATATTTTAAAGTTGGCGTGTCTGGTCTTTTAACATCATAGTGCCAAGACTCCAAGGAATAACAACATATGCATTGTGCAGTGCTCAGTGATAGATATGCATAAGTTCTGTAATGACTGCTCATAGTAGACTAACTCTATTGCTGGTTCCAAATCATGACCTATAACATTAGTCATGTCCAAACATTCATTATTTCAGAAAAGGTATCTTTTTTCCTCCAATTCAATTTTTCCTGCTGGGTTAAAGAAAGGCTGTCCTCTTAAAATGGTTTTTAGAGAATGCTTTTTCACTCCTTAAAATATGTTTAAAATTTTCCAAAGACGTCAGAGAAGGTGATGGAGGTTTAATTCTTAATGAAAAAAGAAAAAGTATATTTTAAATATGGAAATCCTCATATTTTTGTGATGAATGCCAATATGCATTTCAAATCACTGTGCTTTTGAGCAAATCTCTCCATTTCTTAGAGGAGCAAAAAAAACTCCTCATTAAACATATTCATTACTACTTAGTAACGATAGTAAAAGAAATAATTTTGGAAATATCTCAATGTACTTTTAAATTATTTTTTCATCTTTTTACTGAAGATTTCAGAAGAGGTGTTTAAAAAGAAAAAAAGGAGCAAAATCCATTTATTTTCACTTTGTTTCTTTATTATCGTGACAATATTTTCCCCCGTTTTTCTGGATATAGTAGTATTGATGTGATTGTTTTTGCTACAGATCTGAGGGCTAAATGTCTGTTGCATTTAAAATCAGATTATAAATCTTTTTCTAGAGCTGAAAAATAAATGACAGCCTAGGGTTTACAACAGCTGCTGTGGTTGAATAAACCACAAACTGTATATTATCAGGTGAATTTCTGTGCTAAGGCTTTAGGCACATCTCAAAGCTGTAAGATATTAAAAAATAATTTGGTTTTTATTAACCATGGCATCCTACTGAATAAATGAAAAGTAACTTTTGATGGATTATATAGGAGAGTTTTTGTTGTCCTTTAAAATGTATCATGAATTTTTCTCAAATAAAAATTGCTGCCTGTTTATCACACATTTCAGCTTAGTATGCATCACTTGTCCCATTAAAAATGAGAATTTAAATCCTCATTAGAGAATACTTGTGAATAGTGTTTGTGGGGTTTTATGGTCTTGTTTTTGCTTTCTGAAAGTGCAGACACCTCTTTGTTTATTTTTCATAATTGTAATGCACAGATAATGGGGAGACTTGTGCAAAAAGATAAAAAGATTTGTTAGCTGAGAACACAGCAGAGATACTGAGGATGCAATTTCCATGTTTATTGATGAATGTGGGCATCCGTATAAGAGGCAACTATGTAAAAGTAATGTAAAGATTGAATATTTTCCAAAGATGAACTCCAGTGTTAATTAAATAGAACAATAAAGCTTAGTTGGAGGTGCACTAACACAGAGTGGGTGTTTGGTGGAGAGGCCGCCGCGTTGTCCCAAAGTGTCTCTTGCAAGGAATCGCTCCGGCAGTGCTGTCTGGCACACTAGCAGGCCAGCTTTCCCACCCATACCGATGTAGGCACAAAAGCACACGCTCACACTAAAGCTGAATAGCTCATGCGTCACCAGAGGCAAAGAGTCAGGAGGCGGCTCTTCGGATACAGTTCCGAAGGGTTTATTGCTAAACGACAAAAAAGGGCTCCATGGACAAAAAGAGATTGAAATAAGGCCCACAACAAACTTATATAGGGGTACAAAGAGGAGGTGGGCAGAGCACCAGTAACCAATGGTCTGAGGGCACAGGGGCAGAGAGAAGGCGGGGTAATATAACAACAACCAATGGGAAGAAGGAAGGGGCGGAGTGGGGACTGGATTACAACCTTTTAAGGGGTAAGAGGGGTGTGTGGCCAGCGGGTCAACCAGACAGACCAAATCTGCATAGACCCACAAGGCCTGATGGGAGAGGGTTTTATCACCCAGAGTCAGGGGGTGATTTTAAACTGTGGAGCTGGCCCACCAATGGGTCTCCCCTGTTCTGGGGGTCTTTGGCCCCTCGGCTTCCACTGCTACTGGCTCAGCCGCCACAGCAGTACACATGCTAAAAATTAAAGATTAATATATAAAAATCCACAGGAGAAATAAAATGGAAAAGGAAACCTTGAATTAGATCATAGGTTTATACAATTGGCAGAACTTTGTTTGGACCAGCTACCCCTCCCATCTCCATAATCTTAATGTTCCTAATAGTATCCAGCCAAGGCCTGAAGTAATTGTAAGTATTGAATCATTTTGCCTAATTTTTTGCTTGGAGTAGGAAAAAAAAGACGTCTATGAGCAGCATCATAGACACATTTATGTGAATTCCTGAAACAACTAACTAAACTTATTCTGGACAAGAGATCTATGGATAAAATATGTGATTAACCATGAACATTCTTTCAATTCTCTTAGATAGAAGGGGTAGAAGTGTCACTCTAACAAGGACACCTGTCAACTACTTGTGGAATCCACAAATGGATGAATATTGGATTTTTCAATACTCGGCTAGATTAAGTGCAGCTGTCAACAGCCTTGTGAGCTGCTGTGCAACTTGTAAGGCACAGGTGAGATTCTATGAATATTTTTATAAATACTTGTGCAAGTCTTGCCGGGTGCCTTGTCTCGTAGGTAAAAGGGATCTGCTTCATAATGAGCCATTGATGCAGTGTCAGGTGGTCATGTGTGAGGCTACTTCCTCCCTGTATCTTTTGTTTTACCTATTTTTTTTCTATAAATGAGATTTTTAACTTAAGCCACCATTTTGTAGCCCAGGTCAAGTTCTTGGGCTTTCTCCACATGTAAGACCAACCAGCAGCTGGCACCCTAATTCCTGTCACCTCCTTGGTCTCCTACCTCAAATGTGTTACATTAACTGTGAAATCGATGATGGTTTTATAAGATTTATCTATCACTGTTTCATTTCTGAATGATTTCGGTATGAATTAACTCAGTCAACTAAACATCATAACAAATGTTAGAGTAAGATAATAAAAAAGTCATCTATAATAGTAAAAGAAGTAAGTTTTTAGAAAAGCCTTTCAAACAGTGCTGGAAGGACAAAAATTGGAAAAGTTAACAGCTCTCAAAATGAAGTAGGTTATAATATGGAATTGACCATATGGCATACTGTCTGCAGGAAAATAACTGAATTGGGAATTCTCTAAATTCCTTTTGATTCTACACTCTGTTGTTTGATGTAGTTTTATAAAGACTTGTTAAGGCTTCAGATCCTTATGGAAATTCTCATGTTCTACTGATGCAGACTCATGCACAAATATTCTGGATCCATAGGTTTTTTTTCCCTAATATATAACTTAATAACATTTATGCAATCTCTGAGGTTGTGTCTGTTTCTTGAATTGCCTAACCTGGATAGAAATTTGTAGGTTTTATGCTTCACACTTCATTCAGCCTTGGCACTTCCTTGGATCTCTGTGGGTTTTCCTTGAGCAGAGTGACAGTTTCTCTAATTCACAGTTCAGTGTAAAATATAATAGATCTCAAAACAGTTACTACTCCTGTTTTCTGTGGGACACAAACCTTTTTCATTCCATTCTGCCCCATCATCTCTTTTTGAAGAGTCCTCATTTTATCTCCTGCCACACTTTCATTGTATAATATCTACTTGCAAAATTTTTTCTTTATTGGCAAACACTGCTCACAACTAATGAAAAGACATGTTAATTTCTACATTCGAGAATAAAATGTGTTCTCCTTTTCTGTATACTTTTTTACATAAAAAGAAAATGTTATGTAGGAAAAAAAAGTGAAGAATTTTCTTTGAAAATAGTATATGTAAGGAAGATAAGAATTCTTCCTGGATACAGATATTATAATAGCTCATAATTTGGAAAGACTTGCTAAATGATATTTTATTTTTTGCTTTTTCAGCCAAAATCTCCAATCCTTCTCAAATTACTTGCAGTCTTAAAAAACCCTTAATTTACACATCTTATCAAACTAGAAAAATAGCCAGAACAATTTGGTGCTGGAACCAGGAAAACTAATGAAGGTTATAAAACATTTAAATTCCTTATTATGGACTCAAGTTTTTCAGCAATTTTCCCTATGGTGTAGAAGAGGAGCAACAGATTGTTATCCTTGGAGGGTGCCAGTGACACCAATTATTAAGTTCATATTTATCCTTTTCCTTTCAAGGATTGTCAAAAGTAGATACTGAAGGATTAGTGCAGACTCAGGCTTCTTAACAAACCTTGCAGAAAAGTAAACAAAAAGTTAAGCAAGAAGATGCATATTACCAGTCACAGTTAATCCCCTCAGTCCTAAATCCCTGATGAATTTTCTCATCAGCTTAAATGCAAATAAGTTGTGGAAATCCAGGCCCTGAAAACACTGATTCTCTTCCTATATATACTGACTGGAAGTATTCCTTGCTGTAAGCTTTCCTATTTAATAAAACCATCCTAGAAAACTATTTGAAATATTGAGAAAATAATACAGGGGTAATTTTATTTTGTTAGCCAAGCAATGGTTTGTGAAACAGCATTCTGCTTAGAACTGGAATAAGTGTTCCTCTATTATTATATTAGTAATAGGCATTTTACTTTTATTCTGCTTTCTAAATGTATCCATAAAATTTGTGAAAAATAAAATCTTGCTATCAAATCGTACAGAATTTGATAGTAAGTAACCCAAAATTTAGCAGGTTTTATCCCATTTTTTTGCAATGTTTTCATAATGAGGAAATATGACATAAAGAGATTTACTAAGAATGTTGGCTAAGTTGTGCTCTGAAAAAGCTCACATCTTTCTATTGATTCATGCCAATTAGTGGGTTGAACTTAAGAAAGCTGACTCAGAAAATATTTTTTTAATGGTCAGCAGTATTTTAAATGAAGATATACAAGCATAGCTCCTTAGAGAATGAGGCATCAAATATTACTTCTATGAAGTAAAAAAGAGAAACTGTCATCCTTTCCTGTTCAATTCCCTTTTTTGAGTACAACCCGGAACTTTTTAACTTAAAGTTTAATGACAATTAGAGCATAAAGAGATTATCACAAAAGGATATATTCAGAAAATTTCTTTTTATTTCTTCTACAATAAAATTTTAAATCCCCCCCAGATTCTGAAAGCAGTGATACCTCAAATTCATCATTATAAATTGGCAGCAGGATCACAGGTTTAACTGGAGGGCAGAAGGACATGGCTTTCATAGCAGACCCCATAACACACATCAGTGCATCTGCATTTGTATCAGCATATTGTTAAACTACATAAAAGCAGTAAACCGTTGCTACAAAGACACTCCTCTGTAATTCAGATATTCTTTTCATTGTAGTGTATACTTGACTATTTTTAATACAAATCAGCAGTCATACGTGCTAATATATGCCATGCTAATCATGACATAAATTGTACTTGGTTTCACCTACTCAGTAAATGTATTGTGTGCATTAAGTGTATTGTGCATTTCAGCTCTTCAGTAAATGTATTGTGAATACATTCATATAAATCAGTCTCTGTTTGCAAACAAATTCCTAAGATAACAGAGGCAAAATGATTTAATAGCTTATTTTCAGGAATAGTAACACTGGTGCAGTTTAGTTCTTTCTACTCATTGTCTTTCATTATAACCAATTTTGAATAGAAGTTTATCATAGATTATGGCACAATTCTCTTTTCTTTTAAGATGAATACAAATGGTATTTTATAACGTGTAATGTGGTACTCAAAATTTAAATTTATTCTAGTTATGTAGTCCAGGAAGTGATCTTTGATTATGGGGCCAAATGGCATGGTAAGCCCATATCCATTCAATTCACATACATACGTCATGCTCACATCTTCTTTCCCTCCCCAAATAAGGGAGGGAATTCAAATGTCTATTAGGATTAGCTCTAACAGATAACCCCAAACCCGCCTCCGTCTTAATCTACAACATGTCAGTCTGCATCGGCTAAAAGTATGACATGGCCTGTGCTAATAATCAAGAGTGTGGACAATTATGTATCACTTCTAAGGTCCATGTCCGTGTCCTTTTTGTTTTACAGGTGTACACTTAGCCTTCCTATAAAGCTTTAAAAAATCAGTGAAAAAAAATCCCTCCTCCCAGAAGATGGAGGAAAAAAAATAACTAATCCTAAATAGAAGAAAGTTGCTTAGTGCACCACAGTAATCAAGAAACAAATACTATAGCCTAATCAATTTATAGGGTGAAAGAAAGCAATATTAATCAATTCATGGAGCATTTTAGTTATAGACCTTCCACAAAAAGTCTCAATATGTGATATTTCCAGGTTACTGGTTATCATCAGCACATGTCCTGTTGATGTCACATAATAAGAGTGTAACAGCATTGGAGGCTGCAGACTTCTAGAGCACTGCCTGCTATTTAAGAAAACAATCACACTGGGGCACCATTGTCGGTGATTGAAATTGGATCTGAATCTGGTTCCTGGATCTGAATCTTTTATTCAAAGGAAACAAGCTGGTTTTATACATTTCTTTAAGACACAGTATTTCCTTACGTGGCAATTCTCACAATGTGACCTATCCCATGTTGCCACATCAGCAATGCACTTTCTAAATGTCTTTCTATGGGGTGATCATGAGCTGTTCACCCGTCTGTCAGCTTCCTGCAGGCTCCTCTCTGTAGGGGTCTGCTTAATGACACCTCCTCCTCCCAGGGTCCACGCTGCCCTGTGCTCCTTTGTGCTGCCATGCGCTTATCTTTCCCCATACTGGGGTTGAGTAGCATTCCCATCATTTTGATCACATTAAAGGTCTGAAATATTTCCTTATAAATGAAAACAACTGTTTGAAATATCTGCTTTGCTGACTTTGGGAAAATTTTTCTTCCCTGACAGGTGTAAATCCTAGCACAGCAGTCTTTGTGACCAAGTGGTGTGAAAGTGTGCTCCCTAAAGCTCTTGTCCCACAGTAGTCATAATGCTTCAGTTTGTAGGAAGTGTTCTGAATAACTCCTCTAGTATTTCTAGACATCCAAGTAAGGGTCCTGATACTCAGATGTAATGATATTTGCATTCACCAAACCTTTGCAGGAACCAAACATTTAACTTGTCTTTCCATTATAATGTCTAAATTCAGTACTTTCAGTACTTCTGCTAAATAAGGAAAAAAGGAAATTATTATAGAATAGAAAACATAAAGAGGCAATGAAGCTTAATCTTGCTTGATAAGGGTTCAAAACTTCATTGACTTCAATGAGAATTTTACAAAGAAAGTTATTATAGATTTGAATCTCCAAGATTTCTGCACACAGAGAAATTATTACATTCTTCCTGGGTTCTTCAAAGTTCTTAAAAATTTGAATCACAGAATGTAGACAGTTTTCTCAGAAGGCCTTGTAAAACTCCTGCTGTATTTTTCCAACCCTATTAACTCATGTACTTTTTTGTAATCATGCTACAAAAACCAAAATACTTTATATTCAATAGTGTAACAGTATTTAGTTTGCAGTAACATAACTGAGAAAATAATTTAAAATAAATAGGCCATGGACAATGTAGCTTCTGATATCTGACTTTCATTTAGATTCAGAGAAGCATGAAAAATAGCATCTGCCTTGTGAATCATGAAAAAAATAATAACACCCCTCCCCACCCCGAACTCATGTTAGATAGATAAGTAATGAAAGATATCTAGATAATTTTGTGTCTATCAAACACAGCTGCTAAGGTCAGAAATTGGCAAGAACACAAGTCAAATGCTTGTGCTCTCAGTATCTTGTGCTATCCAGTTACTGAATTGTTCTTTACTGCACTTCAACAACTGAAAATTATTTCCTTTTAATGATGCTTAAATAGCACTTGTCACCGTGATGTATCTCACGTTGTATATTAGGCTTTTTATTCTTTTTTTAGTGATCACTAGAATGGCAACATTCACCCTTTCACATCAAGAGACTTTAAGATGGAGAAGAGAGAAAAAAGGTGCTAGTTCACTGCAGCAAAGCTAGTCCCAGTAGCTGGGTGATAAAGTGTTTTGACAGAATAGTTCAAAAGTCATGTTGCAGTAATTTTTCATTGCATGTTTTATGCTCTGCAACCTATCAACAAAAATCTACAATCTTTAAGCGTATATAAGATAAACTGCCTTCAAGATACATACTTCATCACTGAAAGCAAATATACTTTGAACTGTTAATACATTTTTAGATTAGGTAATACAAGCCTTCAGGAGTTGTGCAGACCAATTAAAAACTAAGCAGAAAGGAAAATGTAAAGGACTATTGCTGGAATTTTGACATTATAATGCCAGCACAGTATCCGTATCTTTTTATCCAAAATTTCAAGAGCTTTTGTTTCACATTTAGAAACAAAACCAAGCTGAACCCCACAGCAAAAAACTCATTTTGAGTTTAACATAAAAGCAGACATAAGAAAGCACCAAATAAAAACCACTTTTTTAAAATCTTCAAATGAAAATGAAGAGTCAGATAAGATGAGAGGCTATCTACTTACAAATGGTTATTTTGAATGATATTTTAAATATGTAAGATATCCAAGGAATCCACACGCAGCTGACGGATATGAGACAGAGCTATAGAAGGCTTCATGTAGCAATGGGGAACAAAGACGACAGACCCCTTGCATGTGCAAAGAGGAGCCATTTATTGCCAAAAATCGCCCCCTCTTTATACCCTTAATCTCAACCGAACACGACTGAAACCAAGCTGCAGCCTAACAGAACTTAACAGCAGAAGGGCACCCACTGGCTGGCACAGCTGCAGCACTGCTGTCTGCGTGTCCTATCACCCAATCAGCTTCCCGCTCATATGCTGTCCATGCGTTCCTCCAGCCAATCACAACCGCACTTCCAACTGTCACTCAACTGCCTCTCTCCTCACTCGCAACCGCCTCTCACCCCTCAGCCAACTTCCACCCACGCAGCCTTGAGCTGTGCCTTTCCCACAAGGCCTTCTGCTGAGCACAAGCCTTAGCCATTTTAACAAATTTAACCTCATATTCCACAGCTTCAGACACTTCCAGAGAAGCAGGTAGCTAGGCAGCCAAATGTGTGAAGAAGATCTTTGGACAATGATATCAAAACCCCCTCTGATTAGACGACTGGACCACTCCAGTAGCAGGGCCCAGTGTCATGGTGGAAGCTGGAAACCACCTGCCAGAGGAACGGCCTATTGAAACAGCCTATTGAAGTGCCAACAAGGGATGCAGCAGTTGCACTGCTCCTGAGGACATAACTGGTGTTGCAGTGGGGTCCCTGCAACATTCCAGAGACAGCAGGGCCTGTGGAAAGAATCAGGGAAAGCTCCTTTTTCTGGTAGATGTTTTAGGAGATCTTTATTCCCAGCCGCACAGCTGGAGTTCAGCACACACACTCACTCAACACCCATGTGAGCCCCAGAAGTTGCCAGGGCAGGGGTAATACAAAATGACCAATAGGGACACAGAACTTGGGTACATGTGACCAGGGGCAGGGGGGAAACACCTAGGACCAATGAGGGAACAGGACTTGGGTACATTAGTATCACAAGGGAAGCACCAGAGAGAAACCAGCGTTACCCGAGGCACGCCTCCCCCTGCCCCAGGGCCACATGGCGGGGGGAGGAACCCCAGCAAACTGGCACTGAAGAAGGGACCTGGAACAGCTAGTGTCCCAAAAAATAATACTAAAAGTAATTCTAGTAAGGAAAACATAGAAATGTGCTATGTGGCATTCTATGTTCTTTCTCAGTTCCTTGCATGGAAATGTTGATTAGGGGCTATCTGATAATTAATATCAGATATATAATAATTAGAAAGCTGTTGTAGTGCTTTTGTAGTTTGATGAGCTGGCAATATTCATGGCTGTAGTGCTCCGTGTATTTACAGGGTAACACAAAGAGGAAATAATATTGCAAGTTGCTTGACAGAAAGATATCTCAGTGCTAACACTGTCTCTAAGGGTTTGCCTAATCCCTCTGATGAAATTGATGATAGTTTCACTTTTTGTGGAGCAATTGTGCTGCAGGAATTGAATTTCAGTCATTGGTTAGTTTCACACAGATCACTGAACAGGAGATGGCCATTTGAAAACAAATGATTCTATATTCCAGGACAAGTTCCATGAGATAAGTCAGCTGTTCTGTTAGAATGAAGAGAAAAACACTAAGGAGGGGAAAGAAACGTTTGAAAGGATATGAGGGATTTCACTTGGGTACCCAGTAATATTGGACAATAGTATTGCTGGTAAAACTCACTACTGTGCTGGAGAAGTAATGAGTGACCACTTTCAATTAGCTGTGAATTTATGTGTGTAAATTGAAAATAATGTCTTAATTTTTGGACCCAACTACTTGCAACAAATGTACTCACAGTGCTAGAGCAGTAACTAGGGCAGAATTTGATTTAAAAATAAACATACAAACAAATAAATGAAGCCCCCATCCCCTCCACCTAAATATACATTTTTAATTATTTATATTCTTTTGAGGGGTCAGTTAAGGATCATTTTATATCCCACTCCCGTAGAACAATTGGAGTTAACTGCATTCAGCTCCTGGTTCAGACTCTGTCATTGTCCCTTATGCCATAGTTTTTAGGACCTGTATAAGAGCAATTCCATAAACTGGTAGTTCACAGGCACACGGATTTCTCCTATGCTTATTATGTGACTGTTACAAATGAAGTGACAAAGCCAAAGATCTATGTCCTATAGCCTCCTCTTTGGGTTTACCCATTTTGAACAATATTTTATGAATGAGTTTTCTTCCCTGATTCCTTCTAACGCCATTATTAGATCACAGCTTTGTCCTTGCAGAATTCATATGCTCATATCCAGAAATCATGACAGCTATGCCATCCTTTTAAGGAAATCTATTCTCATCCTGCTCTCATCTAACACTTGCAAGTGATAAGTCTGTGGAGAGGTTCTGTGTCAGTGATTAAGGGCACGTGCCATTAGGGATCTAACACTGAGGAAGATTAATTTCAGAAGTGAAAATAGTAACTGTCTCTTATTCTACAGAGGGCATTTTAATTGTGCCAATTCTGATTATCTGTTCCCAATGGATAAAATTATGTTGGTATCTTGTCCAAAAAACATAGTTTAAGGCACTGTGGTGGTGTATCCCAACCTCCCCCAACTTAGGCTGCTCTATAGTATCAGGAATTCTTATTAGGCTTGGCCTTGATAAGTGACTCTCAGATGATGCTGTTCCCCTATCAGAAACACTGTCTGTACCAGGAACTCCTGTTGCCTAACTAAAGAAGGGGATGAGAGAGAATCAGTCATCCTTTGATAGCCTTGGAACATTGCTTTACTGAGTCACAGCCAGGGTGGAACACTATTATTGTTACTAGACTTTTGAAAAATTCCAGCTATTACCATCTTGGATTACAGCCAGGATGGAAATTGATAGATGACTAAAGCCAATCGTCTTGTGACCCTATAAACAGCAGTCCTAAGTGAAGGCCTTTGAGCTCTCCTGGATTGCAGCAGGCTGGGACCAGCATCTCCTGTAAGTGGAATATCTTTCAGAGCTCACCTTTAAGAAGTAAGTAAAACAGCATACCCTACACAAAGTAAAACAGAAAGTGACTGATGAAAATTTCACTGGAACAATAGCTGCACATTTTTTAAAATAGTAATAATAACAAAAAAAATCAGCTCTGACATTACATATTTCAAAAGTAACATCTGTAAAAAATTAGCAGTACTAGGACCTGAAAGACTTCTCAATAATGTGCTGTGCCACAACACCTTTTCCAGCTGGTGGCTTGAAATATACTTTTAGGTGTAGAATCTAAAGCTGTGTTAATATTAAGTAATGGCTCCTTTAATTTCTTAGAAAATTTGTCCAGTTTGATTGTTAGATATGAAATTGTTAAGTTGTTAAAATGCAAATAAACCACCCTGATTGCCTTTGAAATTCTTGTACAGAATTTTTAGATGAAGTAATTTCACGCTTTTAAGATGGATTTGTTTTGTTTTGTTGGGTTTTTTATCTGACATTTCCCTAATGACAATAGAACTGACAAGAACAAAGATGAAAAAGAAAGATGTTAAGCAAAATCTTATTACTGTAAATCTCCAGTCTGAAAAGGACTGACACTATTTCTGAGCATGTTGTCACCTGGCAGCTAAAATTCTTTAGAATATCAACCACACGAAACAGATATGCAGATAGAAATACAGGTTATTGACATTTAGATTATTTTCACATAGCAGTTTTCTACCAAGAATTTTCACTGTGTTGCAATCAATAGCTAAAACAACAGCCAAAACTGTAAAAGAACAGGCGAAATTAAATATTAGGCAATAGAATTCTAAAATGACACTAATTTTAAACATAAATTAATTGGGCAACGCTTTGAGGTTTGGTTTTACTTCATTAAATAATGTGAAAACTAAAGATTTAAAAAGCCTACTCCAATAGTTCTGATTCTCTTCTGTCTGTATATAGATCTCCCAATTACTCTCTTAGTTTGCTAAAATACAGCAGTACTTAACCACTTAAGTGCAGCAGCAATTTTTGCTGCTGTAATTGCTGTGAGATTCTATTTAAAATCTAATTAGAGTTAAATCTGTATATCTTCTGGTGAAAACACAGAATAAGATCTATATTGCTGTAACTTGAAGAAGTCTTGGAATCCAGTTTTATGACCAGTGAAAGTAATCATTGCTTATGATTACTAACTAAAGTTTAGCATCCAACTAAAATGTTAGATGTGTTCCCAAATGGTGGTGATTCAATCCACTTAAAAAAATCCCACCTAAATTTCCTATAAAGTCCAAGAAAGGAGGAAGGTAGGTCTAAAAGCAGAGAGCAATTGTTCCTTAGTCATTCAATCTGCATTGACTGCTGGGAACATAGGTATGTCAAAATGGTCATGTAGGCGTGTAGGCAAAGAGTCCTGTTCTGAAGAGGGACACCAAAGAGAGAGATGTAATAAACAGCATAAAGGCAGGACTGCCCATCTTCCACACAATGATTTAGTTCTTTGAAGCATTCCTCCTGGAAACTGAAAAATTCTCTTCTGTGCTGGTTTTTTATCTGACACTGAAGCAAAGCCTTGCTGTAGCCAAGTATAATGGAGTAGGGGACAAAAAAAAGGAAAGAAAGACAGAACTAGTACACAGATAAATCATGACTGCTGAAAGTGTTTTTCTTTAATTCAATATTCATCTAATGTAAACTGCATTCAGGGGTGTTGTGGTTGTGGTTTCTTGCGATGGTGTGGCAAGCCACAGACCTTCCCAGAGAGCTCTGCAGGGCTTTCTTGGGGAGAGCAGCTGTCCCACTTCCCATAGCCCCTTCCGGGCTGCCCCACATGGCTCTGCCTAGCTCTCAGCTTCTGCAACACGGTGGCGATAAAGGAGGAGAGAAGGCGGCCCATGTGGGGACCTCAGAGGATGTTTTATTCACGTGGTCCCAGAGGCAGAGAGAGACTCACAGTGATAGGCTGAATCCCCAAGGCAGAAAGAAAATCACTTTTTCTGGGACTGGATTTTATATGGGGATGAGGGGGGCGGAGAGAGCACATGGACTAATGGTCTCAGGGCACAGGGGCGGTACAGGGGCAGAGTTGGGGTATTGGGACCAATGGGGAGAACCCAAGTGGCCAGGAATAGGGGCGGGGAAGGGACGACAACGTGGGAGGGGCAGGCATTTAGTAAGGGGCCGGGAAGTACAGCACTGCAGAGTGGAGTGCTGTTGGCAGTTGCAGGTTACCATTCTGCTGTTTTCTCTCTCAAACTTAGGGGGATTCCCACATTACAGACTTTTACCATGAGACTATTTTCCAAAACACAGTCCACAAAATAGGTGCCTGTCCAGATTTTCAGTGCTGTTCTCTTCAAGGGGCAGGGGTCCATCTCCTCAGAACAAGTAGGTCTGATCATGCCTGGGTGACATAATTACTTTTAGCTAAAATGGGGGGAATTAACAGGAATCAACTAAGCTGGAAAAGCGGGCAGACTGAATAGCTGTTTGACAATCAGTGAGCTTTAGGCAGACATGCCCTGACTGAACTTTCCTTTATCTGTACAGAATCACATATATACATCAGGGAACAGGAGAGATTTTAGAAATGGGAGAATTTGAGGACTAGAACATATTTTGTGAGATAGGAGAAAAGCTGCTTTATCTGGCACTTCTGTGCTCCATAATAGTAGCTGAATAATTCTTACTAGTTCTGCACTAATATTAGTAATGGAGATATAAAGGCTTTGTAAGGCTTCTTCCATTTGCTTTGAAAGTGGAAATAAAATTTTACCAGAATTTCATTCTGTCTTCTAATTCTGCCTTCATTAGTCATGTGGTATAATAGTACTTATCATGATGAACTCATTTGATTTAAGGCAGATATGTATAACAGACACCTCATTTCAATTTCTAATTAAATGAAATTAATTAAATACTTATTACCATTTCACTATAATATAGCTACTATCTGAAAATATGTTTATAAAAAGCAACAAAGAAGTAATTTGCAGCACACAGAAGACTGGGATACTGAAACTATGGCTTTGTTTAGAATAGATTTACATATGCTGAGCATTCTCTGTGAGCTGCTCCAGTGACTTCCCTGCAGTACTTAATGCTATGTAGAACCCTGTGAAAATCTTTGCAGGATTAAGACTTTCCCCATTACAGACAGAATAAAGGTTAAAGAAAAATAGACAAAATATTTAGGTTTTTTTCTGGAACAGATTCAAATATATGAAGTGCAGCCTTCTCTGCATATACCAGAGAGAAGTTTTCCTGTTTTAGCAAAACATTTGTATGACCTAACAATTAAAGAACTTGGGCATTTTATTGCCAGTTCTGCCATTAGTTGCCCTTGAAGCATTAAACAAATTTCTTTACCTCTGTGAGCATCTTTTCTGGTTTTTGAAAATGGGAATATAACCAGAAGTTAAATTTATCAACTGACCAGATTTTTAAAAAGGAACTGCAATAGAAATAGGAAGACTTACTGTTCTTTCATCTTTCCTTTATTGCAATAAGCAAACAGAAGATTACATTTAACTTTTCATTTTGAACTGTATGTATTGCATTGTTGACATCTAATTTATCCTCACTTTCAGTTCTTGAAATCCAACTCAAACATTCTGAAGGTCTGAAAAAATTAAATCTTAAGTATTTGATTCTTAAAAGTCAAAATAATTAGAAACATTGTTAGAAACTGTTGATTCACACACTAGAAACAAGTTTTCATCAGAAAATGTAGTTCAGAAAAGCATGAAGGAACATAGTATAAATTTAATATGATTACAGATTGCAATTCAATGGGGAAATCAATGTAGCCTAATTTGCATTTTGAAATAAAATTAACTTCATAGAGTTTTTCTCCTATTAGTTGTGAGGGAAGAAAAGTGTCCGCATCTGTACCACATTTGTAAATGTTTAAATCAGCTAACAAGAAGCATTGTTTTACCAAGTAAAGCAATCTGTTAATTTGTGACATAATTAAATATGCATTTCTGTAAAAGCTCAAAATTGCAAGCATGTTTAATGAAATTTAAATGGCATTTATTTTGCATATCCAGATATGTTATTAATAAACTGAGTAATTTAGAACTAATTTACATAGTAAGTGAATATGATTAAAATCAAACCTTCATTAAAGAATTACAGGAAATCTTTAATTTCTTATTTTAAGGATAGAACCACGATTAATTCAAGAGTAATGCCAACAATGGCTAGTAATCCATATGAATCAGGGGAAATTTATACTGCACATGCCAAACTACGTTAAAACAAAAAAATAATTTTAAAATATTCTGATAACTCATGTTCCTAAGTTTTGCTTTTCAGCAATGTTTTAATTTTGTCATCAAGATACATTAAACTATAAAATTGAAAATATCAAATAGTTAGAATATAAGAAGTGCTCAATTTCTGATATTTCAGTTCTTTCTTTTAATTGTTGATATTGGGAAGCATGGGAGCGCTTTTTCTTCCCAAGATTTCTTTTGTACGTATTACATTACAAATAGATAGATCAATATAGAAGAGTTTAACTTTTCTTCAAATTTCAGGAGTTTGGACTTTAAAAAAATACTGAATTTAAGATGATTCATGTAAGTACATGCATGTTTAAAAGAAAGAGGTAAACTCTAATACAGCTCCCACGTGTATAAAATTATAATCCTGTGTCCTAGGTTACAATGTAAGATGTGCCCAAAAGTATGTATATGCTATCACCATCTTCATAAGCTATTAAAAACCGGTGGGACGGTGTTCCCTCATCTCCTTCATGACTCATCCCTGATAAACTCTAGGGCTATCTTCTGTTAATGGGCCATCTAGTCTCACCGCATGACTGATAAAATTACATCATCCCATTGTGACATGCCCCGCCCAGAGGAAGGAACCAAGCATTCCATCCTGGATATAATCTGAGATTTCAAACACCACAAGCAGCCTTTTTCCACTGTATTCCCAGAGGAAGAGCAGACCCTTCTACAGCATCACTGCTTCAACAGAACCATCACTCCGGGAGGACTGCAGTCATCATTTAATCGGACGGCTACCAACACCCTGACTGACAGGGGGTCAGGTTGTATTCTGACTCTGTCAGTGGGGGTTTTTTTGTAGTATTGCGTTTATTTTATTTTTCCTATTAAATTATATTTCTGACTTGGAGTCTCTCACTGGTTTGCTTTCAAACTAGTACATTCTGTTGTCACTGTTATGCAGGAAGAAAAGCTCATTTGGTAAATACATTGTTTTTTCAAAGCATTCTTCAGATGAATAAAATCATGGTCTCTCAGGTCAGTGAAATTCTACTGACTCAGTAAAAAATCAACTTTTCCAGTAATAGGGATGATGCCTTCAAATTGCTCCCTAGCATGGTTTTCAAGATTTTCTTTTATACATGCAGTAGAATTAATTAAACTCTTGGTACAATGCTTGCATACTAGTCATACTATTCAACTATTTTTTGCTTTGTCTTCTGGTCTCCTTGGGTTTTCATATAGGTACACAGGAAAATTTTCTGCTTTATAAATTTATCATGCACAGAGTCAGGAGCTCCAGCTTGAGCTTCATATGAAAATAATTGTAGTGAATAGGAAAGCATGAGGCAGATCTGGAGTGGTGGTGAACTATTGGGCTGGCAGACCACAAGTGTAACCACAGCACAAAGTGAGGCAAATCATTACTTTATAAACAAGTGTTCAAAATTATACTCAAAAAGTATCAAAAAAAGGGACAGTCGAAGAGACTGTGACCAGTAGGAAATAACAAAATTGTTCAGACCTTTCTGACTTCTAATAATTCTGTTCTAGTATTAGATCTTTACTGGGTCTTCATGATTCAGTGAAGCTTTGGATAACAAGTTTCTGCCTCCAAAGGTATTTCAGATCTCAATATGTGTGATAAATTAACCAGAGACTATTGAGACACAATTAGTCTGGAATCTAAACATCTGCAAAGTTCTTAGTTGGTTTCAGTTTATAATATTCTTTTGGTCTTTTCTATAACATGAAACAATATAAAAGTAGAAAGAACAGAAAACCAGTTGCCATGATGTGACTTTATCTTTTGGTTTAATTTGCTTCCTTTGCTGTCTTGATATCAAATTCTCTATTGAAATCAAAATGAACACATTTCAGATTTATTTCCTATCGTAGAACTCCTTGGCAAAGGACAAATTATTACTGAGAAAGTCTAAAAGAAAAAGAGAGATTCCCAGCAGTATCTTTGTATTTAATGGTTTGTCAATATTTCTATTATAAACCCGGCATTTGATGTTTTTCTTAGTCTATTGGCTTTCTACAAGAAACTGAGGATATCAGCTGAGATGAAGTTTAATTAAACAGAACGAAAAGCTTGGCAACCGCTAAAATTTTTCTGACATTAGAGAATGAGAGATAATAAAATCACAATTATTAAATATTTACTAAGCAAAAATATTATTAAGTTTTCTGACAAAGAACAATGCCACTGGAGAAAATACATACACTTGCTCTAATCTCACAGTTATATTA
>WEIT01027077.1:359-12514 GCA_013389985.1 Dryoscopus gambensis
GTCATTTAGCTTTACTATGTTAGTGTGATTTTTGTCACTCAGGTGCATAAGAATGATCTTACTGTTCTAATACTGAGTAACCACTACCCTTTCTGTTAACTATTTGATATTTCAATTACATTGTTTTGAAATTGACTCTCCAAGTACTGCTGGTATCACAAAACTATTTTGAAGAAAGCAGATATACCACCACAGAGAATAATCACATCCCACATCTGCTCCGCACCCAAGCTCCCACTGCTCTTAAAAAAAGAATGCACAGTCACCTCTCTTTCCCTTGCAGGGACCTTCTCATCCTGGTTCTTGAAAATTCATCTGGGAAAGCAATTTTCTCTTGTTCCTGGCTTGCCCCAAGAAAGCTCAGCAGCTCCTGCTGCCTCACAGAAATGTTCTTTAGTAGGGAAGTTAAGCAGTGAAAACCTAAGAAGACTGGAGGTTTTCAAGAGCAGACTAAATAAAGCTCAAAGCAGCCTGGTCTGATCTCAGAGCTGTCCCTGCTCAAGAAGAAGAATAAGAAGAATTTGCCTTCACCCTGGATTCATCCATTATTATACACTTCAAAATGTGATAAAGTTATATCTCCTTAATTACTGACTTTAGAGAAAAATTATAAATTTAATCATGACAATCCTCCTAAAAAAACTCCTAGAAGTCCCATCTTCCTTGAGAAAGTCAGCCTTAATTTTCTTTCAGACTTAGCATTGCAATCAGCTGTGGATATCAGTAATCTGGTGTCTGTTAAGGACATGCCAACTAAGATGTTATTCACAGATGTATCCCCTTTACACAAGAACCACAGTCCTCTTCCTCTGATTACTGACCCATTATTATGATCATTCGGACAGCAAATGAGATGGCTATTACTTCCCTTAAACTTTTTTGCATCTTGGTTTTAGAGTACAAGTATGCCAGAAAGCAAGATCTGAAACAAAACACAAGATTATAGGAAAGTGGTCTGAAAGTCCCTGAAGGACACTTAAAAACATATATGTATTCCTTATGGTTTATATCATGGATATAAACTCATATATCATGGATACCAATGCAAATCCTGACCCTGCTGATATCAGTTGGAAGTCAATGAGAAAGTCAGATTTCCCTTGCTCAGAGAAACTTAGCCTGATACTATTAACATACCTTAAAACTTTTTCAGATATGGTAAAATTAAATCTGCATTGTGCATTTGCAGGATTAATCCCTAAGATCTAAAACATGCATTTATTTCTGGGCAGACAAAGTAATAAACTGGACCAGAATCTAAAATAAGATCTAGATCTAATAACTCCCTCCTGCAAATTCATAAATATCTGTCCATATCTGAGCAGTTACACTGAACCTATTATATATGTGAGTAACTTTAACTTTTGTACCTCTTTTGGGGAATTTGACTCCAAACACGCTACTCATTTAGGTTGATGGCTGTCCTAAACAAAATTGACCAAGTTGCATACTGAAGTGTTGCAGAACAGAGGTCTTACACATTGGAATACAGTTACTTATATGAGAAAAACCCCTCGCTGATATTGTAGTATGAAATCAAGATTGTATTTTCCTATGTACTGTTCAATGTCTAAAATTGTAAGCTTTCAACACGAAAAATATTACAATTACAGATCCACGATATTTGTTTTCATTTAAATATGTTTTTGTATTACATTTCTGCTTACAGAAAGCATTAATTTTCCATGTATATTCACTAGTTCTATGTCACTTAAGTATGTTTGCATTGTTTTATTTGTTTTGTATATGGAATTTAAATACCACAGTGGCAGGCGGATCATTCAAAAAGGAAACTAAGACAGTAGCATAGCAAAATATTGTCCCAGAAAAGTCTCTTTAGCAAAGAACAACTTCCAGACCTTAGCTTCCCAAAAAAAGTCAAGGTTAATTCCCTCAAACACAAAATCTTGAGGTTAGGAAAGATAGGTCTAAACAGTAATTTCCTACATAAGACTCAAGTCTAGCCTACCTTATCAGGCTATGTACTTCTACACTCTTGAAGTGTGAAATATTTCCTGATAATAATCTTTGTAATATGTCTTCTATAATCTGTATGTTTAAATTCTGATCATTCAGCTCTATCATCCCTTTTAATTCTTATTTTCACCATTTTAAGACCTTGGTCTGGCTCAGCTCATCATTTTAGACTACTGTTGGAGCCTCATTTTGAGCCACTCTCTTAATTCTTAGATGAATTTTATGACCCCTGATATCACTATATGCACTGATGACAGCAGTGATTTACTGTGACCACTCCGCAAAGCAATAGTCTGTGATTCTTAAAAGAATCATGCCTTGGTTGCCTGTACTTTCCTTTTCTGAGACTTCTGCCAGAATTGATTTCCCTCCACTCCATGCAAGCCCCTCTCTGCTGAGTAATCACTCCAGGTATTTATTTGGCCTTTACCTGACTACCTCGGGTACGAGAAATAGCAGCTGGCCTTGCAAACTCTAAACAGTTGTATTAAAGAACCAGTTCCACTGATTCCATTTTAATTTTTCTACTTTTAGAGTAAATCAGAAAATCCATAAGGCTTAGCCTGTTCAAACTCTATTGCAAGAACAGAAAGGACTTCTTCAATTTGAATGGAAATTATTAATCCTCACTGTTGATTTAGAGCATAAGTTTAAAGAGCCCATATCCTCCACTCTCACCCTACCATCCAAACCAGACTTTCAGAAGACTTCAAGATTTGGGAGAATATTTGCTGAATATCTAGCTCTAATTTCTCTAATAAAGAGTTCCACATTTGGAAGGGAAAGTTTTCAGATTAAAACATGAATGCATTGTACCACCTATGCAGATATAATTTTCAAACAAAGTGCTTGTGTTTTAATGGATATTTCTTCATATCTTCACACAATTAAAAAAAGGCTATGGTTTCTTATTTCGAATATAGTTACTTTATATGCAACATTAGCACCTTTCTCCTAGACATGCAGGGGACAAGGACAAGTGGGTGCAGAGAGCAGAGACCAGTTGGTACCCATGTAGCACTAGGAATGTAGAAGGTTGCTAAAGTCTTGATGGGGCACAATATAAATTTACAATCATATTCAGGCAGCTCTGGCAGCAGGGGTATGAGAGGTAACCATAACTTCAAGCTCTCCCTTTTCCAGTTCCTAGTGAGAGAGATTGAAGAGTGATTTTTTGGTTCTGTTGCTGCGCAGGGCTAAGACCCCAGCCCTGACAGCTTGACTGTCTGTTTTTCTGCAAGCATGGTGGATAAACGCACAGTCCAGCTCCCACTTCTGGCTTGGTGACATGTCAGTCTTCAGTGTTCCTCTTGAATTCACAGCCACAGATCTTAAATTTTCCCAGTAGACTGTCCGTCATTAGAAGCTCACTGAACATAATAGGCTACCAGTGTCAACCTCTTTTCACTGTGTAGTTTCATAATCAGATAAAGTTACATTTCATTTTTATTTCCTGTATTTGTTATAATTCTTTTTTTGTCATATGCTAGATACTTCACATTATTTCTAACTTCTCCTATTTTTGTCTCTCATGCATGAGCTAAGAGAGTTGGATAAGGCAGCACAAGTATTTTGTCACAGTAATATGATGTTCCACTCTCAAAATCACTTGTTTGGCAAGCACTGGAATTCTGGCAGACACCATGAATTACCGTTTGGTCACATCCACACCTCTGAAACAGTGTTTGCAAACGAGCAAGCACTGCTTGTTATGGTATTTGGCTGAAATGCCCCATCTGTCCTCACACTCCAGGCTTTTAGAATACCTTAACTTGAGCCAAATCTGGTATTTTTTTGCTGACAGGTAGTCTCACTCTCAAACTTTTACTACTCAATAGACAGCGCTATTTGCACTGTCTATTTATATATATTTGCACCTCACAATTCTTAAACCACCAACTCTGCCTTATATCAAAAGCTTGATTCAACCCAGAAGGGTCGGGATTCTTTAATCAAAGAAGAAATGTCTCTGGTGGATAAGGCAGATTGGCCATCAAGGCTCATGCCACACTGTGAGGAAGAGCGGTACGTCTGTAAGCTCTGAGGACAACACACAAAACTTTGACAGGCTCCAAATGAAGGTATTTCTTGAGCCCTTCCTTCATAATTTCTGACAAGCACCCTCCCTTCAAACAGTACAGGACTTGGGTCAGCAATGCTTTTAGTCTGGTCTTCTACGAGTTTGTGAGTACATACTGCTGGTGCCACCTAGTCCTACAGAGGTGACATGAAAATTAGTGGGTTTCCTTGCTTATCCCTGTTCATGGCAGGAAAACTTGCCCCTGTAGCTCTTTATTTTGCCTTCCTTCTTCCCTATGGCTTCACTAAACCTTGTCAGCTGATTGACATCAGCCAAAATGAACTGTTTCTCCATAATTATGTGCAATAAATACCCCAACTACATGCTACCTTTGAGACCTTGGACCCTTGATCTCTGCTGTGCTCTCTGCCAAGCCCCCTACCATACGTCTGGGTCTCAGCCAGCCTTTCCAGAGAGGCAACCAAGAGATTTTAAGCAGCAGAGTTTACCAGCATGAGGAACAAAGAGCCAAGGCTGAAAAAGGGAAAAATGGCACCAGACACTTAATATAGGAAAATTATTTGTCCTCACCTGTCTGAGAATTCTCTGGAACTAGTAAGGCGCTTAAAAATCAGGCTTGCTGGGTCCTCAGATAATTTTTCTGGAAAAAAAAAAAACCCACAGAAAATAAAGAGAAGCCTCTTCAACTCTAACCTTTACTTGTGCTCTATCATGCAAAATAAATATAAAAACAAAACAACAATTATGTCCAAAGTAGTCTTTCAGTCCTTTGGCCAGGCCCCTTTCATTTGCTCAGCAGTACTTCTACCCTCACCCTTTGTAGCTCTGAGGCATTCTGGATGGTGCCAGAGACGGCCTTGAAGGTGGTTCACAAACACATGGGGACTGTAAAGAATTATTTGTAGATAGCCTGAGAGCAAGGACATAGGACACCTGCCAGCAATTCTTGCCCTGACTGTTCCAGAAACCTGGCAGAAATCACATGGCATGAGCTTCTGGTCTGATCAATGGCATCTCACACAACTTTATGTACTCACCGTCTCCAAGTATTCACTCAATATTTAATCAACCACCCTTTATGTTTCTCCCGTGGCTAAACAGGATGTTTGGTCTTGAGTCAACAAATCTCATTCCTCTCATTCACTTTTTCCCTCTCTGTGGTCAACTTACCCTCCTGGCTTCCTGTCCTGGTTTGAGAGGAAGTGAATTTTTTAAGGAAGTTATAGTCAAACCAATCAGTGGTCAGACTGAATATTGACACCTGGCATGACCACTAAAGAGATTTGTCACCTCTGAGAACATAGGGAGATAAAGGAGAGAATCACAGAGGAACTTCCTTTTGTGTTCCGGTTGTTGAAGGGAGCAGATGTCCTCCCCCGCCCAGCCTGAGGCCTGAAGTGTGGGGCCTGGGCCTGGGTGGGGGAGGGGCAGCCATGCAGCCTGAGGATGAGGTAGGCCGGAGCCCAGAGAGAGAGAGAGAGAGAGGTGGAAGGGAATGAAACTGAGCCAGCTTCTGCAGGATGGAAGGGTGGAGAGATGAGGAGATGGTTCTCACACACCACCCCACCCCCACCGCCCCCCCCCGAGAGAGAGACTGTGCCAGCCGACGAGTGGACCGGGGAAGGTTCCCAGCCGTGGGAGTCCTGAAGGTGCTGTGAGGCTTCCCGACGGCAGTAGAGACTTTTTAACCCTTCCTTGGGAAGAGAAAGCTTTATGAAACATTAATCCTCCTGAGCAGTGTTTTGAGTGAGAAGAGAGACAGCCTGGAATCCTGTGATGTTAGAGAAATTGATGGGAAGAATCCAAAGTGGGAGGAGATGATGGAGTGGCTTTGGCTGGACTTTTCTTGTATAGCCATAGACTGAACCAATCTGTCTTTAATACATGAGACTGCATTTAGGTGGATGCAGTGGCTGGATGCCAGATAAGGTGACCTGCTGCAGTGATGCCAAGTGTGAAGTGGAGGAAGAAGGAGAGAGGATGAAGAGGGTGTGGTGGTGCCCTCTGTCTTCGGAGCAGGAGACCAGGAAGAGGGCGTGGTCGTGCCCCCTCTCTTCAGAGTGCAAGAAACCCTTGGCCCCAGGGGTTATAAAATGGGGGGGACTGTTGTCCCAAAAACGGAGCCTGTGGTACTTGGCAAAGCATCCTTGAATCCTGAGGGCAGTTTCGGTCCATGGATGGTGGTGAGAGCACCAGACATGGAAGGACACTATGGTTTATAAGAGAGACTCCTCTCTTCTTAGATGGACTGAGAATTGATTATTTGAATATTGTTAATTGATCAGGAAATCCAAGGTTTTGTCTGATTGAAAGGAAGGGTGGAAGTTGGGAGGAGGAGGAATGTTTCGGAGAGTTTTCATTCTGTTTCCTGTGTGTTTCTTTCCTTTAGTGTAAATTAATAAAGTTTTTTTTTTCTCTTATTTCTAAGTTTGAGCCTGCTCTGCTCTGTTCCTGATCACATCTCACAACCATTATTAGTAAAAATATATTTTCATGGGGCACTGGCATTGTGTCCAGTGTCAAACCGTGACACTTCCAAAGGAATGCTGTTCCCTATGCCACATGCTTCTCTACATTTCTGTGATCTTTGACTTTCCACAGTTCTCTGACCTCCAAATCTGTCATTGCTGCATACTCCTGTTACCAGCATCTCCCTAATTTCTTCTTATTTGCACACAAACATACTTACCTTCATCACCTCCTGCAATGCATCACCACTATCACTTTGCCCCAAAGGGGACTGGTGTTCCATAAAGAGTTGGAAAATTTTGCATTATTGACCAGAACACAGCATTTTAACCTTCATCAAGGTGCTGTCACTTATGAAAGCATTGCAAGGGTTCTCAAAACACCATTATTGTCCATTTACCCCCAAACTACAAGATTTTTATTTAGAAGTATATTATCCAGAGACTTCTTCCAGAGATGAATCATAAGAGATCAATAGAAATACACTCCAGGAATAGAATAACTGAACTCCTTTGCATTTCAAAAGAATATAGAAAGCCATCTTTTCCTTCCAGCTGAAAAACAATATGAAATAATTTTTTAATCCCACAGAATTACTGCCATAATCTTTTTCATTTCAACTTCATTATGATCTTGATGACATGTAAAAGAAAGTTTTTGTGGTCCAAATTTCAAAGCAGGGCTTTACACTGAGGGACTTGATCAACCTATGAGACAGACTTTGAAACCACAGAATTAAAGTGAAGAAAATTGATTGAACACAGATCATTAACTCAACAGCAGTCAATCAAACTGATGAATCATGGGCTATAAATTCTTTTTTTTTTTAATCATGCAAGTTCCTGGGGCTTGACCTTATTACACTTCTTTTTTTCAGAGATGCAGGAACATAAACATGAACTTAAGTGACTTGTGAAATGGTAAACTTATCTGGAGTGCAGTCTTAGACTCTATTTGTTTGTGAGTTCCTCATCTATATTCTTCCAAGAAAAAAACCCCAAACAAACCAATTAAAACACACAGCTTCGGGTACAAAGGCTTTAAAGTAAAAACAGGAATTTCACAGTAGCACAAGCGGAATGCACTTTTAAAGAATTAAGGTGTTGTGTCACTCACACAGACCTACAGTTGCCTTGGGCAAAAAAGGTTTAATTTTCCCTCCCTTGGAAGGGACACATTTCATAAAATGATCCTGCCTTTCATTACCCCTTGAACTTTGAAACCTATGAGACAAAAACATCATGCATCATTCACTTGTCTCAGAACAAGAAGAATGGAGGCGTGTGCGTGAGTAAGACTTTCTAGGGATCAGCTAGAACAACTAATCAGGATGCAGGGCAACACCAAGAGGGACTATCCCAGGAGCAGAACAGGGAAGATGGTATTGGTGCTTCCCTTCTCTCTATGAGAGGAAAAAATGACTTTGTCCTTTTATGGGAAAAAACTTTACTTTCATCTGTGTACACATGTGCTGATCCAAAGCCGCTGAAATCAATGCAAATATTTGCATGGACTTCAGAGGACCCTGAATCAGACTTACAGCCATTTGATCTAGCTGGCATGTGGAGGTGGAGGCAGAGTCAGGCTCCTTGCATTTCTCATGGTTCTTTGCCCTCCTGTTCACCCTCACAGGTGAGGAGTCCCCACACCCACCAGCACCCAGGCTGGGGCCACTACTCCAGTAGTAAGAGTGGTCAGGGAAAAACAAGGATGTCAGCGAGAGAAAGGGGGAGAGAGATGATAGGAAGCTTGTTTTCCAGTTGTGCTGAGTAAGGATTGTGCTTACTTTTTCCATCTGATCACTACAAAATTATTTATAACTGTCCTTGTGGGAAAACACACAAGATAATAATGAATGCTATACAGCAAACAGCTGAATCACGTTGTCCCAACCTCACATTCTCCAGCCCTTGAGCTCAGCCATCTAGGAAGTGCCAGAAACCAGAATGCATTTTTATAAAAGAAAGTGCTCATATCTTTTAGGCAGCCAATGTTTGCCTGCCATTGGCTGCTGTAGTCATAGCTTTCATCTAAATTAAGGGTGGTCACAAATATTCTCATAAACTCAGTAGTCATCCAACTGTGTGGTGTGAGCTGACAGCTGTGTGACACACAAGAGTCCGAATAGAACTGGCAGGTGAGCCAAGGAAGTTTTGGCTGTCCTTTGGAAAGGAAGACTTCTGCAATGTTATTTAAGCCTTCTCTGAAATCGACTGCACTGCAGTGACAAAAAAAAAAAAAAAAAGAGCATACTTCGTAAGTCTAATGAGCCAGGAGGAAAACATCCTGTGAGATGAACTTTGCAACTTCAAATGCCAGGTCTGTTTGTTAGCTAAGAGTTAAATTAAATTGTGCAATCAGAAAATACAGTTTAAAACCTGATTTCCAAATCAAACAGCCCTATTCTCCTGTTTGTAAGTTCTGACAGCCTTTCCTGTGTGACTGCCTGCATCTGTTACCACCTCAGCTTTAATGCTCTGTGCTGCCACTTGGGTTTCCTCCCATTTTGTTACATGACCGCCTCTAAAACTGTTTCCAAACAGAGCTGTCAACCAATAACATGGTTCCCATTTATCAGTTAAATAAGCAACATTTGGTTTAATATTAATAGATTGCCACATGTTTGTCCAGGGAGAAGGGACACAGAAGCTTTGGAAGTGAGGTTTGTCATTAAAAACATTTCCCAGCTCATGATTACTGAACTATTTATAATTAGTTCTGTAGGACAATTGTAAGGTACTGATGAAGCAAGATCATCCTGTAGATTAGATGTGCCTTACCCTTGCCCACAGAATACTTTCCTGTGAACCCCAATATTCTTTTTAACCCTATCTTTCCTGCAAGGTAATTTTAGATTGAAGCCTCAAATATCCAGGGACAAACAGTTCCAGCAAGATTAGCATCAGCAATGATACATCCAGATACATCCAGAGCTATGCTGGACTGAGGAAAAGAAGAGGGATAGGCATGTGGGAAAGAGAGGACCTGAATGTCCAGCACTATCTGTGAAGAAAAGGGAATGTTCAGACCCTAATGAAACAGAAAAACTTCCCAGAAAATGGTACTTAGTCTCAGTTTATCATCACAATATTTGGGATAGGGTTTTTTACCATTTTTGCATTTATTTGATATTTAGTTAAAATTAAAAACCAAATAGTCTTATTTCTAAGCAATGTAGAGTCAGATCAAACAAGCTGTTCCACAATCCAGGAAAAGGTTGCTTAGGGCAGCTCAGGAAGTTGGAAATCACAAAAGATAGATAGTGATGTTAAATCAGACTTAGTGTGAGTTAATCTTTCAGGCCTCTGCTAAGTCCACAACCCTATAGAAGCTTCAAAGCACGAGGTATAGGCGTTATAAAATATAGATATATATGCATATAATAAAATATAGATATATATGCATATATAATAAAAAGGCAATTGAAGAGCAAAAGAAGAAAACAAGTATCCTCTCTTTTGTCTTTCAGGAACATCATGTTCTGAACATCATAGAAGAATGCTGGTCAGAAAAAAAAAAGTATTTATTATGATTCAGAAAAAGTATTTTTTATGATTCAGAAAGATGAGTACAGATATCTCAGTCCAAGAGCACAAACCTGTCACCATGAAAGATGAAGTCCTTGGAACTCCACCTCATCCACAGCCTGTAAATTATGGGGTTGAGGTTCAAGGTGCCTATATATCTTTAGGTGTGTCTGTGACAGAGGGCAGGAGGCAGAGGCCCTGATGCAAAGTTATCAAAAGTTAAGGGAAGCCCCCCATGAAGGACTACTCAGTGCACTTTAGGGACTGGAGTTCAAAACTCCAAGTTATACCAATACTTCCTTTAACGTTTGCTATGATGAGTCTGTCCCTTCTGCCTCCTCAGATAAAATAGGACAAGATTTGCCATCTTATTTCAAAGTGCACTGATCGAGTATAAGTGTTAATGGATACACAGAATTAAGTCAAGTTACTGCCAGTAGTCTATTGTGAATGGTAATATTTCCTCAAATTTATTACTGTGTTGTTGGTTTCCTATGTTATTTAATAATGGGATTGCAGAAGAAATAGGATTTTACCCTTGTTGAATCTTTCTTGAATTGTTTACATTCAATAATTTAGGATCTGCTCTGTTCATTTTTGCAGCCAAGAGCTATCACTTCTTGTGATAGTTGTCCTGCTGTTCATGGTCTGGATGCATTTGGAAAGCGACCTTCTCATGATTTCTTTTGCCCAAGCCCTGTTAGCAACACCTCTCACAGGCAATTTTGGGGTGGTCACATCTGGAGGTTCAGAAATGAGATTTGTCCTCCAAAGGACTCCAAAATTTAAATGTACAGGAGCATGTTATAAACCTGACAATTTATGTACAAAAACCAAATCAAAATGACAAAGGGACTCGAGGCCAGTTTGGATGGGATTTTGTGCAACCAGGTCCAGGCTGCTCCATGGCAGAGGGGGCTGGAGCCCAGATGATCTTTCAGTTCTCTTCCAGTGCACACAATTCTATGATTCGATGAGTAAAGTCATGCCAGCTGTCAACTCATTCAAATCCAGATAACTGCCAATCACTACAGGTTAGATTTTTATTTTGTCTAAATCATAATTAAAATTTGTTGTAAATCTCCAAGAAACTCTGCATGGCCTGTGCAGCTTTTGATCCCTGCTGTTCGTGGCTGTTTACTTCCGCAAATGTCCACTGCAAGAAGAGTTGTGGTTCTTCACATTTTTCTGTCCAGCGCAGATCAAGAGTGTTTTAAGATCAACTCTTCCTTGGACAATGAAGTAAGCAAGATACCTAATGTGGAAGAACATCTTCATCAGAGACATCTGAGATACGATCCTCTGGAAATGTGCAGTTTAAGCCCTCTTTCACACTCCATATCCTTTAGAAGAAGGATAAACAGAAAGGTAACTAAAATACCGTCCTCACAGAGAATATTATCAGCTAGAGATTAGTTTAGGTGAAATTGAATTTTTCCACATTTTAAAAATAATAATTCCACATTTTTTATTTTTTAAGTCTGCTAAAAGGCAAAAGAGCAACTGAAAAAACCAACCAACCAACAAACCCCCTAAATTTTTATTTTGACACAATTAATTAAATACTTATTTACATAAAAAAGAAAGAAAATATGTGTTAAGCTTTCATTTTTATCATTTAATCTAAATGAGCAAAACTAAAGCAACCCCTGGCTGCTGCCATAGGAGTTATGATAACAGGTTACACCTAAATCAGAGGCTTGGAGAAGTCAGCTGACACAGCCTGGATATTCATACTGTCACCTGTGAGTTTTTGGAGAAACCCTGCTGCAGCTCCCTGTACAATGGCAACCATAAATGTCATTCAGCACTTCGAAAACTTTATGGGCAGCAGGAATAGTTGAACACTGGAATAGGCTGGCAGTCCTATGGCATTTCTGTCACCAAAGAATCAGAACAAGGAGGCAAAACAGTACCTGTTCTGAATGACTTGTGTCTGGCTTGGGTCAGAGGAAATTACCTGGATGGCCAACATATGGCTGCTTTTTCAGCCTATTTTCGATGATTTTTTTTGTTTGAAAAGATAGATTATTGGGGGTTTTTTGCAAACTTCAGGTTTGTGCTGGATGTGACTATGTTTGAAGTGTCACCTGCAGCATCAGTCACATAGAAATGTCAGGAAATAGGACTGGATTTCCTGT
>WEIT01027078.1:218-67381 GCA_013389985.1 Dryoscopus gambensis
ACTATATGTAACAACTATGGCTACAGTTTATTCAGGATTCCGAAAGATAATATGCATACCTACATTCCTGAGGATTCTTGAAAATCCCAGGCTAAAACTGCACAGTAGTAGCAGTAGCTGTCACTTATATCATTAAGTTCAAACTTCCTAATTGGGAAGAGGCCCTCACAATGCAAGCTGCAGCTGAAAAGGACAAACCACCGACTTTAAAACTTCAGAACTGAAACACAAAAAGACTTGGATAAATGCTGGGAGGAAAGATGAAAACAAGGATGAGGTTATCTAGATCAGCTAATCACAATCAACGGAATGCTTTATCTTCCACAAGGAGCATGAATAAATAAACACCATTAGCAATCCCTAGTCTGCTGCTAAACCTGGCCATCATTAGCAAGCTGATTGCCTCCAGACACTAAACAGGAGTCACTCCTAAGGATGTCTTAAAGGAGGGGAGATGATGTCAGGTTCATAAAGGACATCGTGCCACAGGCAGGGAAGACAGAGATAAATACAGTGATGGCTGCAGAGAAGAGGGAGAGGGAGTGAGAAGACAAAAGAAGACAAGCTAATGGGCTCTGATGGTGAGAACCAGAAACTTGAATTTGAAACAGTAGAATAGTAGAGTAACTGGAAGAATCAAAGAGACATGATTAGAGTTACAAACAATGAAGAATATTTTAGCACAAATGGACCAAATTTGGGGTGACAGATGTGTTTGGAGAGACCCATGAGGAAAAGACTTCTGTAATTATGAAGAGGTGAGGAAGAAAACAGACCTACAATCTTGCCAGTGCAGGCAGATACTCAGAGTTTAGAGCTGAAAGAAGCTATTCCTCGGAGTTTAGCTGTCTGGATTTGCCTTATTATGTTCTTCAACAAGAAACACTGGACATTTTAAAGAAGTTCTCCATGTCAGGATTTCCTCATCACCTTAAGAAGCCTTAAGAAAGGCAAAACTTTAAAGCTAAAATTGCTGGTAGGCAGATTATGAGTGAGTTATCTACTTCAGGGACATTGTCTTTGCCTACTTTCTTCATACAAAAATCTGCAAAATTCAATCAACAAACTTACATGTGAAGAACAGTTTCAAATAGTTGTACATAAAGGTGATGTACGAAACCAAATGCCTTTTACTCAAGCCTGTGATCTTTCAACTACATTAAATCCCTTCTTGTTTTTATGTGCTAGAACATGAACAATAGCTAAAACCAGCCAACACTGGTTTCTCTCCTCGTATATGAATTTGCCAAGAAAACAGTTCTATCAGTACCCAACCCAGTAAGTACACAAAAATGACAAGAACTGTAATGCTGAATTTTGCATGAATCGGCAGGTGCCACTGACACCTCATACAGACCTAAGAGGGAAAAGGTATCTGGGATAATCCCTCAAGAGAAATTATAACAAGAAGGTGTCCAGAGAGGTTTGTCTATTTCTGATTGCCTCTCCTGTTCTGATGGCAGCTTTTTTGCTTCTTCATTTGAAAACACACTACATCTACTTTATCAGATGCTGTAAAATTTCTGGGGGCAAAACCCCCAGTATTTCTAAAGGCATGGAATAGTTTTTTGAGTCGCTTGGTTCTACCCACTAGAAGAACTTCCCTTATGCTAAGATTTCTGGAATGGAAACCAC
The DNA here is from genome assembly GCA_013389985.1 of Dryoscopus gambensis. Taxonomy (NCBI): domain Eukaryota; kingdom Metazoa; phylum Chordata; class Aves; order Passeriformes; family Malaconotidae; genus Dryoscopus; species Dryoscopus gambensis. The sequence continues at coordinate 1,854 of WEIT01027078.1, forward strand.
TGCCTCCTGACTTGGTAACTCCTTAATCTGTTAACTTGGCTAAACGATTCTCACTTGGAAGAGCTATCACTAAATTAAAACCTCCTTCAACAGAGACACCACTCCCTCTCCCCTCCAACCCATGAAAGCAAAGCAACGAAACACTCAGAAAGAGAAAAAACTCTGAAAGGGTGATCAGTGTGAGTTTTGATCTTTTCTCTCTCAGAAGCACTGTGCTTGATGCATTTGATGAAGTGAGGCAAACTTGCTGTTAACAGCTCAGTGATTTTAAGTGTCTTGTCTGGTATGTGTCTGGGACTGCTGGATGGCACCTCTTATTTATTTGTTTTTAAAACCCTATTTTTCTTCTTTCTGAAACTCATCTCTGAATGTCATGCTCAAAATCATCTACGTATCCAACCACGACCACGGATCTACAGCGCTGAGTGCTTGTTCAGTCTCCTTTAACACTGCTGATGGGATGGCATTTAAACAAAACAGCAAAAAAATATCAACACATATGGAGAGGGATTCCAACAACGAAGAAGCCATCTCACCGGTACAACCCCAGGCATTTAGCCTCTGAACATATTCTTCTTGCACTTCTCAAGAAGAAAAGCAAATGCAAATTACTGGACAGTCATCAGCCAACAATGTTTCTATTCCCATCATGAGAACTTTTCATTATCACTGTTCTCACCTAGGTATGTACAGACACATTCACAGGAAGACAAAGTCTACAACCTCTTTTACAGTAAAGAAAATTAGAGACCCAGCGAGAAATTACCAGCTTCAGGCATGAGATCCACAACAGGAGGTTTTTCACAGTCCTGAGTTTTAAGCAGTATCTGGTGGAGAAAAGAAGTAAGTTCCTCATGCTGTGGGAAGCAGCAGGCTGCTCAATGCAGCTGGGGATGATGACCAGACTCAGATAGCCCAGTCCACATTGCTATCAGATAGGAGACAACTACAGCACAGGAGTGTGGTCAGTGTGACTCCACTGCTCCCAACAGTCAAACTAGATGGATTAAAGTGAGCTTGGTTAAGCCTGCCTGCATTTTGGAAAGATGGCAGGGGCAGAAGAAAAGAGGCTAGAGGACAGGACTGAATAAATTTGACTGTAAAACACATTATAGTTTGACAGCATCAGTGTAGAATGAATAAGCTGTGGCAACACAGCAAAGTCAGGAATAAACCTGGAACAATGCACCAGCTGTTAGTGTGCAGAAAAAACAAAGTTATTCATCTTGATAGAGGAGACCAGTCTTTGTTTTTCAGGCTGAAAAAAAAAGAGATAAGAGCTTTGCAATGTGATTATTTACATCTCCATGTAGGAGTGCTTAGTGCCACCAACCACACGTATAAAGGGGTAGACAGTTTGCAGTAAGAAGGGCCGAAAGGAGAGTCAGTGGTAAAATTTCTGCCATGTATCTTCCTATCCTGTACAGCAACCCTAGACTTCCATCTGGTGCTAGCTCCTACCCTAAAGATTAACAACTAAATTCTGGGGGGTTGTACTGCTGTGACCTTCACAGACACAGACTGTCAGTCCAGACACGAGTATGAATTAGAACCACAGTTCCCTCCTCTTCTGGTCAAAGAGTAAGACAAAGCTGAGTCTCATCCTCTCCGAGCAGGGTTATATAGATGCATATTGCACTGTTCAAGAATGTGGCCCTAATCCACTGCCCTCATGATTCTTGAAAGTGCAACAGACATTGTTCTTGATCTCGTTTTGGTGACTTGCACCCTGTGACTACAGTCTACAATGTAAAGACTCCAAAGCACCAGAAGAAATCCCTTTCCAGACAGGGCTGTTGGAGCAGGGCAGTCCACCACAAGTCCATCTAAATCTGTGAAATTAAACAATAAATTGTTATTATACCACTAAAAGTAAAAAGTGCCCCTCAGCTTCCAAATACAAGGAAATGAGCATTTTAACTGAACTGTCAGTCTCCCTGTAGTGCCAGCAGTGATTATCATTTTTTTCCTCCACCATATGATCCTTAACAGAGCTTGTGGATTCTCATGGCAATGCAGGCCATCATGAAAAGTCTGAACCTGACAGGAAGTCCTCTAAACCAGCACATTATTGGACAGTCTGTTGGCATTTCACCCTGAGCTGCTACAACAGCCCCAAAAATGTACTGTAGCACATGGCCTTCCATGAGCAGGACTTCGCCTAGATAAATTAATGTACTTCAACTCTAGTTTCCCTGAAACAATGCCTGATTTGTACTACAACACCCAAATTCAAAATACCAAAAGTCATTTTTAGAGAGCACAGAAGCAATGACATCTGAAGAGGTTATTCAGTCCATTTTGCTACACAGCAAACTCTAGTCACATAAAGATTTTAATTCTTTTCTCATGCTTACTGCCAGAAAACTACAGCCCAAGTCAATACTTGTGATCAGATGTACATCTGACTCAAAACTGAGAGATGCCACATAAGAACCACTGATGTCAAAAGGTACAAAACTTGGGCTTAACATTGTGACAGAGCAGTTAAAAATATTTATCTGTGACTGTCCCCCATGTACCCAGGACTGAGTCTATTCTGCTTGAGGTTCTCTGAAAAGCTCTTCCTTTTTATACACGTCAGCAGTTTCACTTACAGCAGAGGCCTTCTGAGTTCAATGTTAATTCCCAGTGTTCTAAAAGTATATGAAATACAAATACTGGTATACAAGTCCTAACTGTGTTTCACATCATTAGAAGCAATGGCTTCCACAATTAAATGAAATCTTCAGAAATATTCCAACTACCTGATTCCAGCACCTTTATTTGTTTTTGGTAATCTATATAACTTCTTTACAGCCCTGACACAGGAGCAGGTTACAGTGTCAGTGCTGGACACCTGAATTTACTTTGGAAATAGTCTTTTCAGGAGGACTGTAGGAGTGAGAGCTTAAAACTGCTTGAGCACTGAAGTGAAAGGGTCTTCCTTGTTCTTAGTAATGGTAAAGGGTGGCAGATGTCACAAAGTAACTGCAAAAATAATTCATTTCTTATAGGCTTCAGGGATCTCCTGATGTTCCTAACTGACGAAGCTCTCCTCACTAAAACACAGAGCCACGGAAGATGGTTTCTGCCTTCTCCACACAAATCAGAATAGAAAAAGTAGTTTGAAGGATTTTATCAGATCTCTGAAGTGTTATTATGAATTGCATTTCAGCTCCATTCATGCCTACTTCAAAACTCTTGCTTATTTTTCTTCTATCTCCTCCTTCCTTTTCCCAAAGTCCCTGGAAACATAAAATTAGGAGTAATAAAATATCCATACCTATTAAACCAAAGCAACAAAAAAAAGGTTATTTTTGTCTGGGATTTTGATGAACTGAAGCCTTCTAGGACCCTCACTTTGATGTTTTCAGAAACATCAAAAGATCAGGCTTGTTATCAACATCATTAGTGTGGCCTGAAGATGTTTAATACTCCAACACATACAGAAAATGCAGCACAGAATCCCCCAATGGCCTTTCCCTTGTTTTCATTCCTTCTTTTTCAATTTTGTTTTCAAATCTGATTTGCATTTCTCATTCCAAGCCATTTGCCTCTCTCCCACCCTGCCCCATCCTCTCATTAATTCACCAGAAGAGCTTTCTAGTGCTGACCTATTCCCCCTTCCTGAAGGGAATTGCATAAACTCCTTTCTACCCTACCACAACATAACATACAGCATAGAATAGATTCATACAATCATAGAATGGTTTGGGTTGGAAGGGACCTTAAAGATCATTTAGTTCCAACCACCCTGGCCTTTCACTAGACCAGATTCCCCCACCAGGTATCTTTGCAGCCACTACACACATTGTGACAGGATCTGAAATGTTCCTTCACAGCGAAGCCTCTTGCTTTGGCACTTTCAGGGCTTCATATTTCTCCCTGGGTAAGCACCTAAGCACTGGTTTCTTTTTCTGAAATTGCCACTTTATTTGAGCAGGCAGCACCTTACACACAAAAGCTTGGAGAGGTCCAATGATGCCACCAAAACTGTACGTAATTTAATTTAAAGCGTTGGCATCAGACTGAGCTTGTAGTTTGATGATTACTTACTTTTGTCCACCTTATTAACTGTAAGAAACAAGCAATAATCTTTGAGGACTGGTCAAGCAGAGATATTTAGTCCAAGACTATCAGGCTCCTTTCACTGCAAACAACATCATTATAAAGATACTACTGCATGAAAGGACCTACAGTAACAAAAGCTGTACAGGCTAACTCTGCTCTGCTGTCCTTGATTAAACATAATCTTCTGAAAGAATTAATGATTTCTGTACTCCTTTGCCATGAGCAACCTGTTTCATCTGATTCTCTTCTGTAGGGCTATCAACATCTCTTTGGCTACAACAGGCACATTTGTAGAAGGCTATAACTGCTTAGAGGACAAAAGAGAACAGGTCATCACACGTCAAGTCACCCCACAAGCCCCAGCGGGTGTGCTGAGGTTGGCATGGACGTACCAGCACTGCAAACACACCATGCACTGCCTACATCAGTACAACCTGGTGACAACAAAAGTAGAACCCCTGAAATATCTGAAAACGAAATGTTTTCTTTACCATCTTTTGTTATAGAAACCTTGGTTTCAAATTTGCCATGGAAAACAATTCAGTTTCATCTGGAAGGTGCTGACCGTACAGCTTGGAAGGTGTGGTCAAATCATAGACAGTTTAGGCTGAAAGAGACTTTTAAAGGTCATCTACTGCAATTTCCCCTTGGGGATATAGATATAAATATAGACGTTTCTTTCCCCTAGAAGCAGTATATACCTTAGTGTGAGTACTCATTATTGCTACAGAGCAGAAAGGCACAGATGGGATAACCAGGAGGTATTCTGCAAGTTCAGGAGGCAGTACTCATTTGAGAGAAGAGCAGGCAGAGAAACTTGCACAGTTCTATATGCCTGACCTTGCAAAGACCTACAGTAAATATTTTTCACTTGGAATTATCCCTCAGACAACAAAATTCAACCACAATGCTTTAAAACATACAAAAGGAAAGATGAATGGGACAGAAATAATATTTAGTGATTAGAGGAAACGATTACTGCAGAATCCATCTCTGTCACATGCCTTTAATAGGAGAGCAGCCATGACTGGTAGCTTGCAGAAGCACTGTATTGTTCCAGGTGTAGCTCTCCGATAGAAATAGATCACTTTATAATGTGTCTGCACTCTGCCCTTTAAGGACTGTGTTCTTCCTACTACTTGACACACTCAGTTTAATAGCACATTGTCCAGCCTTGCTGAAGACCTGGAAGACTGCCATTCCTCACATGCTCCACAGATGCTTTTGGCTGACAGAGCAAGCAGCAGCACTGCTCTGCTACTAAAGAGGATGGGCCAAATCCAGAGAATTTTTAGGCTGAGGTACACTGGCTGTTGATCTCTCTGGAGTCACGTGCCTGTATCCTGGAATCTGGGACAGAGTCTTGGTACACAACAACTTCATGAGTGATGCTGAGAGATACTTATCCAGCCCAATTCCGAACTGAAAGTACTGGAAGGACAATTGACCTGGCTGTCTGTGATCGTAGTCAAGAACATACATATCCAAGCTACAGGAAAATGTACTTTATAACAGCAATGTGGCAATGTCACTAGGCACAGGACACTAGACTTGAGACCTTGAGCTTTACTCATGCTTGTGTCCATGGCCTGCTGCATCATGTTTGCAACTCACTTCACCTCCCCAGCCTAAATTCTCCTGTCTGCAGAATGGAATTAACACTATTTGCTTTCCATATTGAATGCTTTGAGATCTACCTCTTACAGCTGCTACATAAAAGCACTACTATTAAAGTCATTGTTCTGACTATATTTAGGAAATCTCTGTGTGAAGTGCTGAAGCACATTTCTAATGTCAGCAGGATATTAGAAGACCCCTTGTCTCACTGGAACAGCTTTAATGAGCTACTGGAAGTAGCTCAGTACATGTTTCTGCTGCCACAGTGCTTCATAGCTTGTCCATACATCAAACAATCTTGGAGTATTTACCTTTTTTTCCTCTGAACCCTCTTGGCTTCAAAGATACAAAGGCTATTCATATGATTGGCAACGTGCCGGTATGAAAATCTGGGCAGCCTAACAACTTACTACAAGATGTGTGAAGATAAGGTGGCAGAGAGACAATAGGAGGCAAATTAAATTCCTCAAACTCCATCTACCTGAGAACTAGAAATTAAAGAATTAAGGTTTTGTTTTGTGACCTCTTTCCGGATCAAAGATTACAGGGAGACACGGAAGGCACAGGTTCCTATTTCATTCTTCATTACTGGTTGTCATAGCTTGATGAAAAGATTAAGCAGTAAGAATAGCTAAGAATGCCACTATAACATTCTGAATTTTGGAGTATGCTAAAGCAATTACTTGAAATGGCAACAGCTAGTGAGGCCTGGTATAAAAAGAGAACACTTCTGCGACAATACTCTATTTCCATTACTGAGCGAAAATACTTTCCCGTTTCTGTGCTTCTATCTCCACCACCTAACCAGAGATGTATGAATCCATCCCCAAGCAGGATGAACAAGTGGTGCTATGTCAACAGCCCCTAACCATGAGGGAGAAACAGGTACCAGCAGGGAGAGAGGGGCACAAGACATAATTAGCAGCTTCCTCCTCCAAGTGCATCCACAGTGGAAATGTTTACTTACAAAACTCAGATATGAAACAACAAATCTTTTATTAGCATTCAAAGCCATGTGAAATCCCAAGAAGTTTTGCAAAGCCTGGCAGTACTAACTAATCAACCATCTGCATTTGCACCAGGAACAGGGCACACAGACGTGAGAGGGGGAAACAAATGGGATTCTTTCTCTAGGAGCTTGCAGAGGGAAGAAAAGGGATACAGGGCACGTGTTCCCAGCGAGATGGTTGCAAGGACCAATTCAAAGGCAGCATGCCCACAGGTTCCCTTCCTCTAAAACAAATACTGAGGGGATTCTTGAATCTAAACAAAATCTATCCTTCCAAGCTGTTCAAACAGCACTAGCAGAGAGGAAGCACAAAAATGGTGCCAAAATAAACACACAAATGAAATGGAAATTACCTCGAGGAAAGTTAACTGAAAAACACAGACAAGAGATAAGTGGTAGAGGCAAAACCACCAACTTCAGAGAAATTACACCAGCTTAGACCAGCTGTGACACACACCTGGGTGTGGAGAGAATGCATAATTAGACTGGAGAAGACTAAAAGCATATTTTATAGGGTGAGGGAAAACACAAAGTGACAGAAGGGAATTTTTTGAATAATACTTTTTCCACCAAGGTCTCTGTAGTTTAGTCACTCTTACCTTCAGGAATTAAGCTTTCTAGTCTTGCATTTGTAAAATGGAGAATGTTTTATCTTTATAAAACTCTTCAAACACTACAGATAAAAACGTTAATGTAAGTGTGAAGAATTATTATTGTTGCTATTACTGAGGATGCTGCAAGCTCCCCTGGTGAGCTGCTACCAAAACTGATCCTGTTCTTGACTCCATTTAAGAGTCTGTGCTTGGGCTTTCAACTCTAGCTATTTTTGCAGAAAACTTGTGACACAGTATCTGCAACCTAAGGAGAACCACAATTATTCTACAATTTCTAGGAAAATAGTTAAGGAACTGTTAATCATAGCAACAACCTTTTGAAGATGTGACAGAGTTCACTCCAAGCTACAGACCTGCATCACCCATACAATCCTGTTACTGTGTCACAGTGCAACACTGTCAGAATTAGTGGATTCACACAAGCATTAACAGGATTAACATACTAGTTTATCAGGGACTACACACACAATTCCCCAGACAACAACTCATTCTCATCACTGGGATGAAGCATGGCAGCTATTCAACTGTGCCACAACACAACACAGTCATCTAAAAACTGGGATCAAAGGCTCCCACATGCAGGAAACTCAGAGGGAGAGGAAACTCTGACAAGGCCTAACAGGCTCTCTTTGGACACTGAAGTTAGTAACTCAACAGTAAAGTTACACTACCTTTTGATGTCCATGAATAGACAGAGGCCCAGCCCAACCTGTCATTTAAAGTTCTGTGGCTCCTGGATTGGATGGTCACACTGAATCTGTGCAAAGTGCTGCCTTCTGAATCAGGGGCCTCACTCCCAAAGCAGAGTTTTCTTCGATGATGGATATTCTAAGCCACTGCCATCCTCAACCTCAACCTCACTTAATATACAAATTTTAAAATCTGAGGCTGTCTGCTCTCTTAAAAATGACCACAAAATTTAAAACATTATGACATCACCAGAATCCAAAGCCATCCCGCCACAGATGTCATTCAAGGACCACTGCCAACAAAGGGAGGACTCCTATACTGTTCAAAAGGCTTCACACAATGAACTAAGGCTAATAGTGAAAGCAGGGTCCCTTTTCTTATGCATAACCAACACTACCATGGTGCACAGGACAGACTGTAAACTTGGTTTCACCTCTATCCTGAACTTTGACCTCTCCTGCCTTTCCACACTAGGCAGAGAGCTCTCTTTCACTCATTCCCATGTTTTTGCATTCAGTAGCTCTCTCCCTGAGCCCTAAGAGAAGGCATTCCCTTCTTCATGAGTTCAAATCTCTGCCAGCAGCATGTACTGGAAGAATCCATTTCCTTCCTGCGTTCCTGTCTTTCCAGTTCCAGCTCTTTGGAAGGACAGGGATGGAGTGGGTGCGGTGGTGTAAAGGTTAAGAGCAAGGACAGAAAGAAGTGAGTGAAATAGAGATGACAGTGGTATCTGGTGAAAGCCAAGGAAAAAAATGCTAAATTGGGGTGTGGGGGAGAAAGAAATCATGAGACAATGAGACATCAATGGATAAGGGCGAGAGAGCATGGCAAGAGCTGAGCTGGTAAGCAGAGGAAGAACAGAGCTAACATTATTACTCCAGGTTTCCCCACCTTTCATATCCAACTACTGGAAAGGAACCCAAGGCTGCTACCCAGGGGTTCATTACTAACCCAACCTGTGTAAGCAATCTATATGCACTAATCAGGTTTTTATCATTTACGTGATTTCTTTCAGAGCAAAACCAAGAACAGCACTTATTGGGTTATGGTAACGACTGCTTACTGATGCAGTTAACTTGTATAAATATTCTAAAAAAAGAATATAAAAAAAAATCAGCCTCATATACACCACAGCAAACTGCTTCCTAATCGAGAAAGGTATGGTACAAATCCAACTGGCAGATCTGCAAACTCTTAGTGCTTAGGATAGCAGGGAAAACTGACACATTGTTCCAGGACTGTGACAGAAAACCAAATACCAGCATAGGTAGATTTCAGTAGCTGCTGTGGGTTGGGATTCCAGATCACAGGGGATGCTCACGCGGCATTATTGCTCAGCTACCCAAGCGACAGCAGGGAGAAATCAGAAGTGGGTATTTTGACTCTGAATGCCTTGTTACTAATTTTCAGGTAGCAACAACTACCAATGTTAGACTAAATCCTAGGGTTAGCACTGGGATTTTGGAAAGTAAGAACTACAAAGCTGAAGTGATGCTTTCCCTTTCCATGATGCTAAACTGTACATGGAGAGTTGACATCAGCAGATTTTAGTAACAAACTTGGGTCACTTATAGCAATTTGGATTTATGCTCAAAAATTTACAATTGAGGTTTGAAACTAGGTACTGGAAGTGAGAATTGTTACTGAATTCAGAGAACTCATTCTCAGAAGAAAGATGAAGACAGCCGTCAAAAGATATTTTTTTCATTTGATCATTAATTTTGGATAATCAGCTGCTATCTAGCTTATACTCACACCTACTATTAAGGTTCAGTACAGCAGGGTAAAAAAGCTGGAATTATGCTTTCAATTTGGAAGGTACAAAGACGTAATTTGAATATCACATTTTGAATACTGGAGCACTACTTGGTACCTAGATTATACTGACTGTTAAAACTAGGAATAGGTTATGATACCAAGATGGAAGCAATGACAATTTCCCCAAAACCCATATAAGTTGTTGTTAAGTTTGCCCAATAAGGTGAGGACTAGTGTAAATTAATTTACACTTTTAAATCCCAATTTTTAGACATCAAATTTTTTTTCAATAAACTCAAGACCAGGGTTAGAGTTGTGGAGCAGGACCATAATGCTCAGAGTACGTAAACTGTTGCTTTACATTGCAAACATCAGAAAAGAGACACCCACCAGTATACTGAATTTTAATAGGATATAGATTCCAGGGTGCTGTAAGGATGGTCTACCGTACAAAATTAATTCAACATTAAAGTGCAAGATTGTTAATGATGTAAGTCCACTGATCTCATGTCTGAAATCAATGAAAAGATATTTACTCACATAACTGAATTTGGTTCTCTGTTTTCAAGTCAGTGGATCTTTGTTCAAGCTTTATTTTGTCCATTAAATTAAGTGATTCAAAATATTTTTATCACAATATTGTACAGAGTGGTCTTTACTTTTTCTCTGCTCAAGAGATGCTTGGAATAGGGCAAATAAAAAAGGTTCCATTTGGATACTGCAATAAAACTACAGAAAGGTGACAAGCAGGAGTGAAACAGAGGTGCCAGAAAAGACTGAATCGAAGACAAGATTATGTGTCTCCAACCACTGCTTCTTTAGGTGTTGAGAAATTCAGTTTTGCATAAAACTAAAGGAGTGCTCTAAGCTATTTCGACTGGCTTTGGACCTGAATGAATGATAGGGGAGATGAAAGCATAGAATTCTTCTAATTTCTTTGTACACCAAACTACTTAAAAATATTTGGGGGGGAAAAAAGTCCTGAAAAACAACCAAACCGGAACTGTATCAACTTACGAAGAGAAGAGAAAAAGAATGAAAAATGCTCTGTGAGTGAATGAGGTTATATCCTTTGAAACCCCAATTAAAGTCTTCAAAAGCTACAGCAATGGTGTTCTGCTAAATCCTAACCCTTCTGTTGAAGAGGAAGAAAACTGAGGGGGAAGACTGTTTAAATTATTAATCTGACCCATGCTAGTCTGCTTCACTGGAACAATGAGATGCATTACAGAGAGGGCAATGTTATTTTAAATTATACTCAGCAAGGTATGGAGCACTTATGCATTTCCTATGGACTGATGTTTCCATGTGTTCATGCATTCCCCTCATCCTCCTGCATATAAGTATCTAACTCAAAAATCTTTCATAGGTCCAAAAGGAAAAGTTAATTATGGAAAGAGCAGATTCACCCAAGAAAAAATAATCTTTTTATTTGAATAGCTTTGTTATAAGAAGGCTGGCGCTTATAAGCCCTCAGGGCAAGCGCTATGATGGGACAAGGAACTGCTATGAAGGCAGGCTTAGTAAATGAGACATGGGATTTAGGATTCAGAGCACCTGAGTTCAAGCCCTCTTCAGTTAATAATTCACTGTGTGACTTTGAACAACTTGCTTAATTTATTATACCTTTGAGCATCTTCTTTGTGTAATGCAGATAACTGCTTCCCATCTCACAGGGTGGCCAGTGTAAAATCGAATGATTCAGTAGTTCAGACTCAATCAGATGCCATCAACACCAACAACTATTGTCATTTTTGTTATGTTTAAGAGCCTAGAAATTGCTGAACAACTTTTCCAGAAACACTGCCCTGGGTATGCAATGTTTGTCACAACTTCCACCAACTACTTTGCATTTCTCACAGTCTCTTCTTCTGCAAATGTCTCTCCAAATCCCAGAAAGTGTCTTGTGGGAAAGGCAAGATGCAGGCTGAAACTCTTCAGATTTGTTTTAATGAAGATGAAATGAGGATCAAATCCAAATCTACTTCCATCCTGAAATATTTGAAAGGTCACATACATACGAAAAACATTAAATCAAACATTAAATACTGGCAGCCACTGCTAGATGTGGCATGCTATGTGTCAGACTACAAACTAAGACTAAATGAGAGAGTGAATTTCCTCCTCTAGTTGCTATGTGAGTATACTCTGAGCAAAGAAAATCATTTATATTAAGCACAGACTGGGTCTCAAGGGATCTGTATTCCTCTTGTGATTCTGCCATTACATTTCTAGGTGACTTCAGGAAGTCACTGATCTTTTGCACCTGTACTTTCCTCGGATCATCTCCCAGCTTTACTACCCAAAAGCAAAACAAAATTTAAAGTACCTTGTCTTGCAGACAGGAATAAACAAAGCACAACTGTCTGAACTCCGCAATAAACCCTGATATTCATCTCTTTCTACACCTGTAATACAAGCCAACTGTAATGCAGATGAGTGCTCCCCTTCAGGTTGGTTCCACTCCAGCTGACTTCACTTCCAAAGAAATTAGCTTTGCTGGCCCTGTCTCTTAAAAAAACAGTGAACAGCTGCAGAAAAAGTTGTGTAACTTGAGGAAAGAAAGAGCTGATAAAGCAGTATAGATGTACAGCATATATTCCCTTGGAACTGTGCACATTAGAAATAATGATTTCTAAAAGCAATAGTAGCTTTTCAGCCAAACCAGTCAATTATAAATGGGGAAGACTTTTTGAACAGTAGAATGGGTGTTAAGGGATGATTCATGTTCTGTACATAAAACAATGTTCTCACCGTTCCTCATGCAAACCAATGGAGATCAGAAATTTGCAACTTTTTTTGTTTGTTTTCCTCTGTACTTGTCTGTTCTATCACTATGTCTCCATTCATCTCAGTCTAAAGAAAACTAAAACTGTGGCTATTGCTTAGAGAAACCCACGATTATTTATCATTTTCCATGTCTGGATACAAAATAAAAAGTAACTGTCTTCAAACCACAAAATATTGAAGCAAATTATTCACTTTAATTTATCTTTCAGCATTTATTTAAAAGAAACACATTTCTAACATACACATAGTTATTTCAAACAGCTCTTTCCCTCCTTGGTTATTATTTGTACTTCTAAAAACTCTGAACAAGTGCAAAAATACGAGGTATGAACTGAAAGGCACCTCTCAAACCATCATGGACTGTTCTCCCAATCCTAACAAGGGCAAATACATTCGCGATTGAATCAGGTCTAATAAAAGATTAAAAGAAAACTTCGCACTGAACAATAAAACAGTGCCAAAAAAATAGCAAAGTGGTTTGTTTTATTCTTGCCATTTATTTCAGAAAAAATGCAAACACGTTACAAATTGCCCTTGAACCACGAATGAGTCCTGTGTGACAGCTGGGGACAGGGCAGTCCCCAGCAGCAGCTACTGAGTCAGCCATGGCAGCTACTGACGACCCTGCAGCTCTGAATTCCTGCCCCACACAGGTCCCAGTGCTGTGTCCTGCGAGGGAGGAGTCCCAACAGCAGAGTCCAGAAATGCACACAGACACACACCACTCCTAAAGCTGCTGCTTGGCACTCCAGTGAAAACAGGGCTGCTCTCTCCAGCTCAACAGCAGCAGAACTCCTCTCCTCTACCTCCTTGCCACCTTCCTAATCGCTGTCTTTTCTGAATCTCCACCAAAACAGTCTCACTCTTAAGAACAAACAGTAAATATCTGGATAGTACTTCAGCAGGGGACATGAAGTCTAAAGCTTGCACAGAATAGCAGCATTCTGTACAACAGATATCACTATTCAGAGTACAGATCTGGATTTTGATGCCATATAAATCTAGAATCCTAACTGGGTTTTATTCATCTGTGTCTCCCTTAAACATGATGGCCTAACATTACCATGAGAAATTCAAACAATCTTTAAAATGCCTCTTGTGGTATTTACCCCAGCTCCTGCTTTCTCCTAAAGTCCTGGATAGAGCTAATGGAATTTAATAACCACGGTTTTACATTACTTGGCAAAATAGTTTCTGATAAAGATAAGAAACTTCTGCTTGAGAAACATCATGTTCTGTGAAATTTTACCAAGCAATGCCAAAACCCTCTCCAGCACCTTCAAGTCTGAACTTCATTTACTAAAACAAGGTTTATAGCAAATACTGGAAAACAGGTAGGTCTCAACAAGAATATGTTTTGAAAAGATCCCTCCAATTCTTAAATTTTTTTAATCCCTTATGTATTTAGGTCTCACCCCCCCATCCTCCTTGCAACACTACGTTTTAGTAGATGCTCTCAAGCAAATAAATTTAGTCTCTTAATCTCAATTTTCATTTGTGTAAAGCAATAAAGGACTTGGACTAACTTTTGAACTGAGAATTTCTGGTTTGAAAGAAAAGCTGGCTGATTTCCTGCTTGACTGAGATGAACATCTTAGAAAGCACTGACAGCAAGCACACTTAAATAATCAGTGTGTACTTGCATGTCTCACTGCAGCTGCACATGTGAACAGGGACAAAGCAGAAGTCGCTTATGTAGGAAAGGTTTGTCACTTGCAACTGTTTAAGGTATGACTAAACTAAAACTAAAGATGGACCACACACCTGAATGCTGTTCAACTATGCAAAATACAAACCAAAGCACAATGTGGTTCCAGTAACATACTAAACCTTTCTTCATTTGCTTTAAGTCACTTCACACAACATTATTCAGTTGAACCATCTTTCCCACTCCGTCATTAATTACTACTTCCACAGAACACACTCTGTCTCTTGGACAAAAATTTTCTTAAACAGATAATAGTCACATCAAATCTTCCAATTCAAGAAGGAGCATTTTACCAAACGAGCCATGAAATTCGTTTTACTTTTTTGCCACTGGGATGTCAGAAAGTCTATGTCACCTTTAATAAACTTCTCCAAATGAGCATGCTGATAACCGAACAACATGACATTTCTAACAGTGAGAAGGCAGAAAACCAGAAACAATTACATTAAGAAATGAAGGGGGAAGAAGAAAAGCAGGCTGGAATTATCTTGCTGCAAGTAAAATCTCATTAAGTTAGAGTTTTGCACTCTTCTCAGGGAAAAAGAGGGCTCCTAGGCCTAAGAGTGGCTATGTTTCAAATGTTACGGAAACTTTCCTATCTGACCATCCAGGAGCCACTCCGTCAATTGCAATCCCACCACTCCAGACTTTCACTGCTGGGACTGAGGCCCTTTCACAGCAGGCATCCCCAGTGACCCCATGGATGCCCCTCTTGGCTCCCTGTACACCCCACACTCACACAGTCAGACAGGGTTTCCTTACCAGTCCAACCTGGATTTCCCACAGCCGAGTCCCAGATGTCTGGATCCTTAAATTAATTCAATCATGGCGCAGTAATGCAGAAACAGCTCAAGCTGGTGCCTCTCGGGATGGACCCTCAACAAAGGAATCCCTGGGCTTTTACACCCTCACAGTCTGTTCCTCAAAATAGTCTGGGGTCTTGTTGCTGAGCCCTTGGCTCCTGCTGTGCCCAAGTCCCCGGGCACCCGGCCGGTGCCACAGGTGCCTGTGCCCTCTGTGGTGCAAAGGGTCAGCACCAGGTCACGGCCCCTTGCCTGGGGCTCCCACCATGTCCTCACCCAGGGCACAGCCTGCAGCTCCCACTGCAGCTGCACATCCAGTACCTGCTCTCAGTGTATTGCTCAGTAGTAGTTTCCTGTTGCACTCTTAATGAGACCACACTGATAATACAGAATGGGGCTGAAGTGTGAACTAACCAGTGTATCACCACTTCAAGGGCCAGAGAAATGAGCACAGAGAATTGAAAGTGATAAAGGTACTTGTTTAAGATACTTCAGCAACATTCTCAGTCAACAGATTTACTTGCAAGTTTGCAAGAAAAAATGAATTCATACTGAAAAAAAAAAAAAACTGGAACAAAAAGAATCTGACACTTTCACAGAGAGGAAAATTCCAAGTTGAGTTCTTCTCATCTTTTTTGGTCACAGATATTCTCTGTTCCTTCATATTCTCTTTTATATCATCAAAAATATAAAAGCAAAATGAAAGGAGAAAAAAAACCTGACAGGTCTGCCATAGAGCATAAGAAAAAATATCAAAAGTAAAACAAAAACAAAATAAAAACTTTGGGAACGAATGGAATTAAACTAAAGTAGGTATTTTCAGCTGATTGATTTTTTTCATTGCCATTTCCTGTTTTTCAATCAGCTCTAATCCTTGGCTGGAGAATTCAATGGAGCTATGTCAATTTATATTTGCTAAGGATTTGGCACATCATATTAAGTATTTCCCAGTGTGATCATCTCTCTAAGTTAAGTAATTAAAACATTTCATGCAAGCAGGGAGACAATCTATATTTCAGTTTCTTGACTGATTCCAGCATAGCCAAAAAGGCTCCAATTTTCTCAAACGAGATGAACTGGGACATCTATTTGTACACTGAAAGCTTTAATGCCATACCCATGGTGCCTAACTACTCATGTACACTACACATACCCTCTCAAACACAGTGGGAAGTACTTACTTATTTCATAACTTTGTCTGCTCTTATACAGTCATATAAACATGTATGTAAGAAGCCTTCTACCTCTTGTCTAGCACACTGCAGATTATCAAATCCAAGAGTCCTGACTTAATCTATACAACACAATAAAATGTAACACCTTCCTCCATGGTCTTCATTTTTACTGCCTGGTATTTAAGAGCAAATTCCATTGTGGGAAGGGAACTGCAAATCATGAGAGGTGATATGGCTGGTATGTTGATTACCACCAGTCAGGAGCACTGCAGTGGAATGAAGTGATGAACTGAATCATTCACAGATGAATTTTGCTAGAGAAAGGAAAGGGGAGGGGGGAAGCAAAAGCATATTTTCTGTTTTGATTCTATTTTTTCTTGCTTTGACTCTGTCATGATTGTCATAAAAACAATATGAAGGAAGTTTTAAATTTGATTCGAGACCATTGGATATTCTCATGCATTCTCACCTAGAACAAAAATTTTGCCTGTCAAACTTGCTGACCAAATTACAAAAGGAAAATCCATTGAAGTTTGACTTTTTTTTTTTACTCTGGTATGTGAAACAGACTGTGCCAAGTCTTGCCTTGATAAAAAAAGAGAATCCTCACTTTGGGTCTGAAAAAGAAAGTTGGAGAATTATTTAAAAGGAAAATTAGCGGAACACCATTTTGCATTTAATCCTAAACCACAGGAATCAAAAGAATTCTCTTCTTTGACCAGTGCACCCCTAGATCCAGCTCTTTATGAGATGAATCTTTCATGAACATTACATATCAAAGCTTTGTTACTAGAATCCAATATTGTTCTGTCCTCTAACCTGTCAGAAACATAGGCTTTTACAAAACAAATATATAAACACTCCAAACCAAGGAAATTATAATAATGAGATGGAGAAAGCTCTTCCTGAAGTTGACTGAAAGGATGCAGAACAAAACAGTAAGGGAAGTAAAAGAAAATCTTGAAAAAAAAAAAACAGGTTTGGAAGAAAAATTAGAGCCTTTAATTTTTCTCAGGAAAGAAAAAAATCTGTGTCTGACAGCAAGTTAACAATTGTTCAGTTCATGCTGGTGGCAATTTATTTTCCCAGTGTGTCCCCTTGTCTTTAATAACCTGATGCCTGAAAAGGTTTTCTTTTTCTACCCCATGTGTCAAACTCTGGCCACAGGAAACTTTTTGACCACAGGAAACTTGTAAAACAACATCAGGACATTCAAAGCACAACATAAGGCGGAGAAAATAACTTGTAGAAACTCAGTCAAAGATTACAGATTACAGGAAGAGTAAGGACAGAAGAATGCATTCCTCACCCTAACATGTGGAAAAAAAGACCATCAGGTGATTCAAAACAGCATTTCCAGTCTGCAGACCCCTGAGCTTTCACTATTCAAGTAAGAGATTTGAGGCCAGAAAGAACCATTCTACTACCTCATCCAATACCCTGCAATTCAAGCCGGCAAACTGTTGTGAAGACTACAAGCTACGTAATTTAAAAGATACCCAGTTTTCATTTACAAGAAGAAAATTCCTATCAATATGTACCACTGATAACATAACTCTAAAAAGGAATAGAAATAAAAACTCCATGTTATTCCTAGTTCATGATTGTCTGACTGACTCTATTCTCATGCTTTTGGCAAGCTCCCCAGTAAGATGGAGCAAAAATAACAAAACATGCCTGCGCTAGCCACAGCAACAGGTTTATTATAAAAATGTGGCAAAATGAAAACTTTCACACAAATGTCTCTAAATACAGGTGATTAATACTAAATGAGACCTTAGAACTCACCTAGCCACAGAGAGAGAAACAACAGGCATTCTTCCCAAGCTTGTGACAGTAAAATCTCTGTATTGTGCTTTGAAAAAGCTACTTGGAATATTCACCTTCAAGGGAAGAAGGAGGAAAACCCAAGACCCAACCCAGGTGTCAAAGACACTGCACACCCTTTGCTCTGCTCTAGTCCACCTAAAGCAATCTGTTTATAGAGATACTCGGTTCCAGCAGGAATCTTCACTGTGAAGATGTGACAGTTGTAATAAGCCCCTAAAAACCCACCCAATTTACCAAAGAGAGTGTTTATTTGCCATACTACTCCTATAGAAGCAGCCAGATTGGTTGAGTTTTAAATCTGCCAAAGGCTCTTTCTATATGCCTTTCTGATAAAGCTTATTTACACACAAAAGTAAGTGTTCTGAGCACATAAAAATAAGACATTGAGTTAGGACCCCTCAGAAAATCTGTCTGTGGCATGCAATTACACCTCTCACACACGACCTATGTAACTGTTCAACTACTCACTGCTAAAGTGTGCGTGGACACTAAGGGCTCACCCCAGGGCAGAAGAGCAGGGCAGAATTTGCCTTTCTGCACTCCACATAGGCCTGGTAGTTTTATAATTTTCCAGCTTTATATAAGGCTGCCAGATCTTTCATAGATGCTGGCAACTAAGCCAATGAAAAGAACAGGCACGGCAAAAGATAGCTGTGAGAGGACACTGGCACCACTGCATATTCTTCTACACTGAAAAGCAAATTAGGTGACACAGAGAGAGACCGGAAGAAAAAGGAACCATGTGAACCACAACTGGGAGGCGAAAAAAAAAGAAACAGCTGTATTCAGAGAGAAGCCAGAGACTAGCAATCAATGTGCTGCATCAGAAAAGCACTGTGTTTTGTGGTCAGAAAAAGAGATCGAAGAGGAAAAGGCTGAATTCATACATTTGTTCCCATCTTTGTCACTGATAGACTTTTCTCTCCAGTTTTGATCCCTCTGCCGCGTGTCACAGCATACCCACCACTAATGGATATAAGGCCTGAATTTCAGAAGTGCTTAGCACTCTAACTCTAAATTCAGGCAAGAGGTGCTACAGGTATTCAAATGCTCTGGGGGAAAACAAACAAGTAAATTAAAAAAACCCAAGTCTTTAATTCTTACCTAAACTCTCTGAGATGTTGTGGGGATTAATTAACTAATGCCTGTAAAACATTTAGAGATTCTCAGATAAAATACTGTAGATGTCAGAAAAATAATTTAAATCAAATTTCACATAACCATTGAATGTTCTTGGCAAAAGCCCATGCTCATAAGCTACAAAGAAACAGTAGGCTGGCTAAAAGTACAGAGGAAAAGTGGACAATCAAAGAAAGACTTAGCTCACTTAAAAATCTTAAGACATTCTCCCCAGCTCTTAAAGTCAAATCTGGTGAAAATTAGAGTAATAAGACTTGTGTAGGAAACAGACCTTATTTACCATCATGGCACACACACAAGACAAAAGCAGGACCAGAAGAGATGACAGCAGCACCAGCTGCCCACCACTCTCACCCCCGCCCCTTCCCCACACACCCGCACGCACACATAGATTGCCATCTTTCACCCGATTAATCCCCTCCCAGGACAGATTAACGCTTATCTGCTCAATATCCATCTGCTTTGTGATTTCAGGAGATTGTAACCAATCCCAAGGCCTTATCAGCGTCTCTCCCCCCATAGGCAGATGGGAAAAGATGGAAATCATCGTGTTCTATTAGCGATGGCAGTGACAACAGGCTAACACAGCTGCCTCTTTCCCTTGTTTCCTCATTCAGGCTGCACAGCACAGAAAGATTGCAGTGTGGCAACGTAGGCAAAGCCACCTTCTCCCTCTGCTTGCTATTCACCTGAATTGAAGAATCTAGAGGGAAGAGCAATGCTAAATGCTTTTCCTAAATAAGTTTAATACAGGAGCATTGCTGTCTCTGCCCCAGCTAAAAGATCAGAATGGATTAGGGAGACAGGAAGCAGAAAGGAAAGCCTTGAACTATTAAGATTTAGGCATTTCAGACATCTGCAGATGTGCCGCACAGAAACCAGTAAACAGACCTGCTACAGCAGTATGTTATCCTCTGGTCATCTCTGCTCTGGCAGGGGAAACAACACGCATCCATTCTCTGGACATCCCTACCTGGAAGGTTGCTTTCTCCAGCTCTCCAGGGCTGCATCCACCCTTTAATTCAAAACAATTACAGGCAAAGTGGGAAAATAAAATGACATCAAGGTGCTTAGTTTATTTGCAAAGGAAATGTGTCTTCAGCTGTACACCTAAATGGAGCTATGGCCTTTACATTCACACAAATGAAAGAAATTGATTTCTGCCCTTCTATGTTCTCATCCTTTTGTGATCAGTCCCTGGAAAGAGTATAGTAATGATTTTATTTGGAGAAATCTAAAGGAGGGGAGTGAAGGGAAACAAATCTTTTTAAAGGAATATAATCCCATTAAAAATCTCAATGCTGTTTAAAAATATCTTACCCAGTATTTCTTGAAGTAATACCCCAGCCTCTTATAACCAAAATAAACAAGACAAATATGAGGGTGAAAGAAAATATTGGTTTTGTTGTTTTTTTTTTTTCAGTTACTTTCCCTTCACTGTTAGAGGGCTCTATAAGGTCTTCTGGTAGTGTATGTTTTTCCCACGTTTCTCTTTATTTATGGGAGCCATAGAAGTACCTTAAAACAGACTTCCACTAAAATGTTTCATTAGGCACAATAAAACCCACTCTAGAATGAATAAGGTGATTTAAGAATCCAAGTAAAATTCCACAACCTGATTAGATTTTGAGAACTGAATACTTGCACCAAATTGCTCACAATCCACAGACAAAGCAATAATTATTAACATGCAAACACAACAAGCAAATTCATACTGGATTCTGTCTGGCTGCCTACTGCAAATCATCAACAGAAATATCTATAATCCCAGAGAACAGACATAGCAATACCTAAAACCTACATAAATATATTCTTAGTCAGTGAACAAAGACCTCAAATCCAGTAGGATGTGTAAGCCTGAAGTCATACCTGGCACTTCTTCTTGGAAACAGGACAAGTTTTCTAATTTGAAGAAGTGATGAAGCAAACCACTACAGAGACAAAACATACACAGGAACTATCTGAGCAAATCCCAAAGCACTTTTCAAGAGATGAGTATTGAAATGTAGCATCTTTTATGGTGAAATGTGATAGCTCTTTACTAAAATGGGGCAAAAGCACAAAACTGCTTAGGACAGAGAGAAAAATGGGATTTCTCAATCCGGAATTCTGCCCAGAAAACTGGGTCTAAAAATCTCTTCTATCATTAAATGACCCGATAGGCTCTTTAAAAACTCTGAGTGGGAGTTTTGTTCATTTCCACATACACAAAAACTCAGCGGTAAATGTGCTATTTGAAAAAACAAAACAACAAAACGAAACAAAAGGAACACAAGAGACACTGTACATAAAGTAGACAGGCATTGTCTGAAGAAGCAAAAGAAAGCATAAGAATACATTAGGCCGTTTCTAAAATTGCCCTTAATACACATGAAGAAAAGCTCTATTCCCAAAAGGTCACCTGCATGCTGCATCTGAACAGCAAAGCCCACAAAATACAGGAAACACAATGTTTTTAATAATGTAAAAAGCCACCATATAGCAGGTCAATGATCCATTAACTCTCCTGTGACAGTCCTTTGTTCCAGTCCCTTATGAACTGAGGCAATAGTTGGCTGAAACAGTGTAAGAGACTATGCTACTGATTTTATACTATTCTTCTAATAAATATGGACTCTTCTCTGCAGTTGTAGGGTAATAGAGTGCCTTACAGTCTTTATTGCAATTATGCTCATAATAAACATGAAATAGCATTTGCTCACTCTTTCATAGATGAGGAGTGAGGCATTTTTGCCAGCAGAATCTCACTGTTTTCCATGGGTGACAGATACTTAAATGTCTTTCAAGACTTGAGATTTTGTGAATAAGAAGAAAAATGGGGGAAAAAAATCACAAAATGAATCTGCTGGACACCAGGGAGCGCACATCCCATCCACTGGCACGGGTCTCACCTGCTTCCTACCATTCAGTGCAGCCTGAGAATTAAGTACATACTGCATCTCCTCTACAGCCATAGATCCTAGGAGCAAAAGTATGACCACTAAGGAAATGAAAAGTAAGTTCAAAGACCTCTCTGGAATCCTGTGTTCTATCTTTTTCAGAAGCACAAGTCATGAAAGAAGGAATCCCATGAAATCTAGCCTCAGGGTGGCTTTACCTCACATGGCATGTACAAAGGAAGGAAGAGGGAGGTATAAATTATTCCCTTTGGATATTGACTGTGTGTCTAGAAGAACTTAACCCTAATGGTAATTCCATGAGAGAATCTAGATCTGTTGTATGAATAAAGGAGATGAGCACTGGGCTTCTCTGGATTTGCAAAAATCTTTTGTCTTGCTCTCCTGTGAGTGCTGACCAGTTTCTGTTCCAAGATGAAAAGGTGTAGCTCCTTCAAACATCAGCCTGGAAAATAGAGCACAGCTCCAATGGGAGCTATGAGACTTTGTATTCCTGCCCAACATCTTCCTTCTGTCACAGAGAGGGAAAACACAGTCTCACGGTGGGGCACTGCTGCTCTCAGAAGTACATGTATACATTATGAATGACTGATTTAAGGAGTCACAGCAGAGGACATCCTCTACAACATAATCACTAGGTAACCTTCCTCAATACCTATTAACATTTCCCCTGTTCCCCACTTCAAAGCTTGTAAAAAAATCATAAATATTGAGTAAACATACTAATATGTTTTTTAAAACAGCCTGGAAAAGGCTTTGATTTGATAGTATGCAAGAGAAATTATTAAGCTTTAACTCTCTTGCCAAGTATTTTTAAATGATTCTTGAAAGAATGACTGAGTTGAAAGAAGAAAACTACTTGTCTAGAGGTCAGCTTTCTAGGCTACAATGCTCAGTGCTAGCCAGCATATGCCATCGCCTGAAGGAATTATCCCAGCCTTTCCCTACTCCAAAATATAGTTTCTGATGTAGCTTTGGCAATGCTCAGTTCAGGCACTTACAGGTTATGATCAAACTATGTCATGTTATGATCAGTTTATGTCAGATTGACATATAAATATTCTGACTGCTTTTGCTTACTAGTTTGCTGGTAAACAAGTCTACTGAAATTTTTTTTTTAACTCTACAGTCAAGCTTTAGTAATGAAGAATTATCAGTATATCAGCTCTATATAGGCACCTTTGATATCATCTGCCCAAGTTTGGGTTTGTGGGGTTTTTTAATTAGTTTGACACAGTCAGGAAAATGGTTGATGGATTTTTCTACCCTTCTTTCCAGGGAATAGTTCCACATTTCTGTCAACGGTCTCACTAAGAGCCACATGACATGATCTAACATGGTCCTTTCAACACTGCCTTGCCTTTCTGTTTGCTCCACATGGGAAGAGCTGCCAGATACAGATTCAGATACTCCAATCTGGTATGAGGAAGTGGACAGCGTTTTGGATTACACCATGTCTAGAAAATAATGCTATGGTGAAAGCTACTTCACAGCCCTCAGTGAGCTGTTCCCATTTCCTTCTCACACTGTATGTTCTCCTTGCTCTGCTAATTGACTGCACTGAGGCAATGCTCCTGCAGCACAATACAGCTGGCACACTGTAATTCCTGATTGTTAGTGACTGAAATTCAGACTGAATGTGACTCCTGGTTCTGGTTCCTGGACCTGAACTGATCTGAATCGTTTATTCAAAGGAAATGAGCTGGTTTTATACACTTCTTTCAGGCAGAGTATTTCCTTACATGGCAATTCTTACAATGTGACCTATGCCGTGTTGCCACGTCAGCAAAGCACTTTCTCAATGTCCTTCTATGGGGTGATCATGCCCTGCTCACCTGTCAGCTTCCCGCAGGCTCCTCCCTGTAGGGGTCTGCTGTGTGACACCTCCTCCCCCCAGGGTCTGTGCTGCCATGTGCTTACCTTTCCCCATACCTGATTATGAATTTTCGTATTCGCATGATTCATCTGGAGCAAGAACTTCCAATCTCAGCCTCTGCAGACTCACCAGAGAACCTTGTAAAGGCAGTGGTCAGCACGGTAAGGAAGCAGCAGTTTGAGTTATCATCAGTACTTGCTTTCCTTTCTTTCCTTCAGCTGTATCTTCAGCCACCTAGATTGATTACTCTTCCTCAGTTGCATCTCATTCAAACCATGCAATAACTCCTGTTTCACAAATACCTGATGTCTGCAACAGTCAATCCATGACTTGATGTTAAACCTCCGCTTATTCTGCATCTTTTATCTCCTTTCCTCACTCCCTTTTCCTCCATTACATCTTGTATAGCACAGCTTGTTAACAGTACAGCTTGTTATCACATACTTGGTTCTTGCCCCTTCTCTGTTCTCTTAACAAGCATCTCAAAACACAAGCAGACTAGCAAAGACTTCTAACTCCAGTAACTGCAAATACTGAGGTTGCTTGTGTATGTCTGCTGCCTCAACTCGTGTCTTTAGTCTGTCATCTCCTCACATGAAATCTACCATCTCTTTACACAGCTAATAACATCACATACAAGCAACAGCACTGTTCTCTTACTCGCTTTTTCAATTCACGAACATGCAAGATGTACAGGCTGGTGCACTGCAGGATTTGTCAGGTCTTTCTGGTCACAAGAGTGTCCTGATTACAGATTCTACAAACTGGGCACCTGTCAAAATTCTACAGCCATCAGATTAAGACTTTCTTGTTTTTCAAGAAGCAAGGGAGAGTTTTCAGATGGCAAACTTTATAGAATTACATTGTAAGCCAATGCATTTTAGGTCTTTTCCCCTATTAGATGTTATACTGAGCATAATTTGGTGGTTTTGCCTTCTGGGACCCCTACTCCTGCTGATTTCACACTGGTATTTGGCATAGAAATCAACCTATAGGCATTGGTCCATATTTCCTACTCTCTCCGAGAACAGTTTGTGCTTCTCCATCTGCTCGTCTGACTGGATGGATGTCTAGGAATAGTAATGGTTCCGACTCCTTCGCCCATATCCTACATATTCTAAGGCTTCACTGGGGAGAAGTGATGCCATTTTTCACTATTTGTTTCACCAAGAGTTACGTCAAGGTTAGGGTCAAAAATGGCAAGGCAGCAGCTGGCTACTCCCTTCAGGAGTCTGGCTGCAATGCTTTCTCCCTCTTCTCAGAAAGTGCTGAGTGTAGATTTTTGCTTCAACAGGGGAGGACCTGATAATCCCCTGTTGGGTGACACCATCTGTCTGTTCAGGAACACATCCTGACATCAGAGATACACAGAATGGGCTGATACACAATGAGCTCTGAGGCCCACAGTGCCCTCACCACTGGGCACCCACCCCACGAGGAGCGGTCACGCCTGTAGTCACCCCCTTATCTCCTGGTAGTAAAACAATTTAAAGGATTGGAGTCTGGTCCCATTCACTTGAAGTCAATGTGGTGGCAGTGATCTGAACCAGCTGAAGTATGGGCTAGCTAATTTCTAATTTCTGCAGAATTAGGCCCCAAACAGCAAGTCCTTAAGGAGCCTTTTTGGAGAACTGCCATTCTAATATAGTTCATAGAGTGAGGAGCTGGAGCTTGGAAGAGAAGCCTGGAAAAGAGGTGAGGGCAAGGAGGGGTAAAGGAGGTTAACATGCTGCAATGACAGCTACTAAATCTTACTTTCCCAATGGATGTTTTCAAGTGTATGTTTAATTGATATTCTTACGTGCCTCTGGCTACAGCACTTAACTACTTTATTCCATTAGGACTCCCAGTTTACAGCAATACATTATTCGGAAAGGTGAAACAGGTAGAATCCAGAAATAATGGAATAAATCATTCTGGCCCTCCTACCTTTCCTCCTGTCTACACCTGAAAACACCATTCTTGTTTTTCTGTTGCAGCCAGTACATTACATGTCACCCTTAGGACATTTGCAATAACTTTTGGAGAGGAGAAATAAACTTTCCTTTGCCATGGAGCACAGAGATAAAACATTCACCCATGGGGAAGAGGAATCAATATATAGATTACAACAAAAATATTCACAAAGGTGTCCAGTCCCTAGAACATCTGAAGTACAAAGTGCAGCCAAGTTTGCACCAGTAAAGGCTTTTACATTGCGGGCAAAGAGCTCTTTAATAGTGGCCATCCTGGACAGAGCCAAATGAGACTCGAATCTGCACCACTGGAGTCTCTGCCCCAGTGGGGCAAGCACACATTTCTCAGAGTGCTGGAGCCATTAAGCCAAAATGCTATTTTGGTTACTCTGCACAGCAGTGAGAAGGTTTCTGAGGAAGAACAGGTCAGCAGGACCCTAGTAAGCTTCCATTTTTCCAGGGGGATGGGAGAGAGCACACAGCTCAACTGTATGGAATAACTGCATCCAGCAGCCTTTCCAACTTCTTCATAGTACCCAAGGAGCCCAAATCAAGGATTTTGTTGTTTTAGTGGTCTCTGCTGACATTACAAGTGAAAAAATGAACAAAGTAGCAAAAGCTTCTAAGTTTTATCACTTCTAATTCAAGGCAGATAGGAGTGGCTTTTCCAGCTCTTCTAAGACAGGCAATCTTAATTCTGCATTCTTTGTTTCCCTACTTGTTCTTGTTTTAATGTTTTAAAGGCAATTACTGATACACACTTACAACTGGACACTTATGAAGAATGTGCCTAAAGAAAAAAGAAGCAGCCTTTGGGATTTGACTGCACAACCTTGACATGTACCTGTCAGTGAATCCTGTCCCAATCAGACTCACATCCACTGTCCCCCTGAAGTCCCAGTATCACAGTGAGCTACTTTTTTGCACTGGAAAACGTAACTATCATATTACTGTAAAAGTGATAGGTTCACAGCCCAAGTGTTAGTACACATCTGCTTAGACTTCAGAGTACAGGAAAGGATAGCATTTTCCTTATACCTACTGAATTCCCAAAGGATGGATGTTCTCAGTATTACAGGAGGAGACTGAAATACGTTTTCCATCAACTGGGAGATGGGGTCAACAGGACTACAAGGTCAGGAAAAAGGACCAACCTTTCTTCTTGTTAAAAACAGGAAATCAAAATGCACGCTCTAATAGTAGATGTATCCTTAAGAATTAACAACAAAATTGCTTTATTCAATTTAAAAAAGATTTTGCCTACTGTCTATGACTACTGCAAGTTCTACATCCGCAACCATTTTTCTTCTTAGAGAGGTTGTTGGGGGAGATTTGAGTATTGGAGCAAGTTCTCACACTGCCATTAATGCTGACTCGTGGAGATTTTAGTGAAAGAATTAGTGTTGCCACAACAAAGCTGCAATCCTAGCAGTCCCAGGATATCTTTAGGATGTGAAAAAACCAGCATGTATATAAAATCCTTTTATCAGCTAATAACAAATACTACCACTATTTTCTTATTTAAATGTTCAGACATCAGCCATAAAGCAATAAAACATCAGTCTGAAGTTACTCCTCTCTTGAGTTACTCTCTCTCCTGAAGTTACTTCCTCTTCTGAAACTACCATATATAAAGCAGAGATATTAACAGTACTTGTAATTACAGAGCTCTAAATACATATAAAGGATCAAACTCTGAAATTTGCTTTGCACTGTCAAACCTCACCTAAATATACAGGAGTTGCAAGCAAGCGGGCTTCTGCATCTCACAGGACAGGAATATGAAAAAGCAAAGGTTTTATAAACTGCTCCAAAAAGGAACTGATTGCTTGTTTACTTATCTGTTCACCTTTTGGACAATTACTGTTGGCCTCTGCGTCTATTTTTTGTAAATAATAAAGAGGAATTCACTATAATGCTCCTCGAAACAATGTCTTCTAATGACACACACAATGTATGGGTGGAAAAGACAAACGGAGAGAAGAGATGCAGTAACTTTTCACACTGCTAAGGTTATGGCAACCTTGAGTGCTCCTCTAAGGAAAGAGCTGGCACCCTTTCTTCAAGAGCTTACACCTACCACAAGGGTCTATTTGCAGTTAACTCTGTGAAAGCCTCCTGGCACTACAGAGCAATGCTCGCCAACACAGGATTTGCACAAGAGAAGGCAACAGAGTGAAGAAGGGGCAACCCGACAAAGGAACATACAACCAATCTATTTTCAAAATGTGTTCAGCAGCAATAAACCTCACTGATACCAGGTCCAGCTCCACGTCTGGAAACCCCCAGCCCCTGCTGCTATGATCTGTGCTGGGTTGTCTGACTGTACTAAACGAAGCCAGGGCTTGACACAGCAGACCCACAGGAAGCTAAGTGCTACTGTGTAAAATTGCTTTGCAGTGCACGCATCCTGCTCAAAGCCAACTCTGCTTCCTGCACCTTGAGCACCAGAAGGGATTTAATTTCCCCACGAGGGCCCACAAGAAATGAACAATACAATGTGCACAGTGGGCATAATCCTTGACTCTTGTTGACGCCACACAGAAATCCATTCTGTCTTCTTCTAATCCTTGCGCACAGCCGAAGCTTGCATGATGAAGCTGAAGGGACAGGAGCTATTTATAGCCTTTAATTTCATCCTGCATCAGTGGATTTTCAGGCAAAGGAAACAGAGCTTTTAGCTTGTTTCCCTTTTTAACCTGTTCAGCACTCACAGCTTGGAGAAGTCAAAATGGTTTTATTTCAGAGTCATTTAATGGTTTCAAGGAAATAAATATCCAAAAAATAGGTCAAAACCGCTAACGGTTCGAAGGCACGATTTCTTCACAGGACAGGAGCAATGCAGGGTTTCCCACTGCTGCCCCTACAGCTCCGCAGATGTAGCGTAACTAGGGGATATGCAAAGCAATGTAGCTCCCCACGGCTTCACGGGCTACGCAGGCAAACCGCAAATAGAAGGATACAACTATCCCCTCTACCCCGCTCGGTCCTCAATTCCCATTTTCTGGTTTGTTTTCCACCTTCCCCCTTTCAGCTGTGTAGTCTCCTGCTCCACTGGCACCCTTTTCACTGTGGTCACACCATTAGAGCAGATGAGTTTCATGCAGGTACACAAAGCAGACTGAGAGCTGCCTGCGTGAGATAAGAGACCTCCAGAGAGACTGGAGCCTCTTAAGCCCCCTAATCCACCAGGCATGCAACACTCGCCACTCACAAGCAGACCCGACGGAACAACTCGCAGTAGCTAAGACCTTGCACCAAGTTCACACTTTTTGTCTGCATTTTTACAAGCTCATTGCCCATTCAGCATTTTTCTCATTACTTTTGTTTCCTGGGATTTGACATTCTAAATCTAGGAGGTGATCTATTTTGCTTTGCCAGGCATGAGTGAATCAGACACAAGGAATCTTTTTTCCTTCGCATGTTCAGGGGAATAAATTTTGTGAACGTGTTTCTGCTAAAAGCTGTTGGTGAACATGAATTTGTCTTTGCTTTGTATACAAAGCTCCACTCCAGTAAAACTGAATAGCCTAAAGTGCATTTGTAAAGCACATACAAGAAATAACATCAAAAAGCAAGAACAAATTCTATTAAACATTCATGAAAACATCCATCATTTGAAACCAGTCAGCAAGAAACTAAAATAAATGCCAGTGAGAAAACTAAAAAAAGAAGAAATCTAGGTATTAAAATCACATGGTCAAACTGATTAACGAGTTGCTGATTTAGCCATGTAAGTTAATACTTACATAATTAAGTAGCATATCTATCCCAGTGATCACTCTACACAGCCATGGCTGGCTTGCTACTCCCGTGCAATTGATCTGGAAGCAGCGCTAGCCCAGAGGTGATGGATAACTATCTAAAATTAAGGAGCAGGCTTTGACCTGTCTGGAAACAAAATGATATTCAAAAAGTCTAGCAGAACAATATACATTTCAGATGAAAATCTCAAACTTGCACTCTGCTAATCCACAGGAACAAAAAATAAAAATAAAAATCAGTAACAGAAAAAGGAACATGAGGCAAACCTGAGCAGTACAAACCCTTTTAACAGAAGACCAGCAGCACAACATCACACTGAGTGATGAGCAGGAAGCCAAAAACACCAGAAGTGGGACACGGGTGTGCAGTAAACAAATTGTAGTTTTGCATTACAGCTACAAAACCAGACCAGTGCTTTTTCTAAAATTAAAAAAAACCCCCAGACCCGGAGATGAGTTTCTGGGACCTGACATACTATACTGAAAAAAATTTCAAAGCTTTGCAGTGTTTTCCTTTTTATTTTTTTTTTTCCCAGCCCAGACCATGGGAACTAATTCTAATGTCTGAAAGGTACCAATACGTCCTTTTTTCCCCCCTCCTTCTCCCTTTATATTCCCCTCTCCTTGATCTTACCTTAGTTTCTGAAGAGCTTCCATGGGGAATATACTTCAATTTTAAAAGTAAACTTACTACAACAAATGACTGATGGTATAAATCTTTACAGCTTCAACAAAGGCCACAAAACTTTCCTAATTAGTAATTGAAGTATGTTATCTCTTTTTTTTTTTCTCTTTTGTTGAGTTTTGAGTCAAATCTCTTTACTGAGGATTATAAATTCACCCTTATTTCCTGCTCTAATGTTAATATTCACACTGGGGCAGGATTTTTCAAATCAGTTTAAGAAAATTAAGCACCCTATGGCCATCGCCTTCCAAAAAGAACAGATACCTTACTCCCTCAGGAACCTAAAAAATCCTACATGTAGTCAAATCCTTCTCTCAATTACACTGATGAAGAAGCAGAGTTTTCCAGAGAAGTTCTGCAGATACGTCACAGAAGCCATGAGCTCAGATTTAACTTCTGAAGAGTGACATGTACAATACATCTTTTCTGACCTGCAACCTTTGAGAAGTATTGATCAGATTAAACTACTGGACTGGAAATAAGGTAGGATTTTGAGGGGAGACACATGCGTACATATATAAATAAATACAAAGCTATATAAAAATTAATAATCTTTATAGTTACAATACTATTCTGTATCAACGAACAGCATGTCCCCAACAAATAGCAATGTACCTCAGTGCAGCTGCTCTGATGTTAACTTGGAATATACAGTTTATATGAAAGAGATCTTGCAGCTTGCTCCTCCAGCCTACCCAAACGTGGACTGCTGTGATTCCTACATATTCCTCATAACCTGGCCCTCAAATACAGCATTTGCATCTACACTGAATAAACAAAACAAAGAATCCCCTGAATCCATGGAAGAAAAGTTGTTCTAGTACAGAAGTCCAGAAGAACAAGTTTGTTTGGGGAGGAGGGAAATGCGAAATCAGTAGACATGTACAGATAAATTCCACGACCACACTTGTAAAAATAAATTTAAAAAAATTTTATATGAGCATCTTTTCTGAGTTTGTTGGAACTCTTCTGTGAAAGAGCCAAAACGGTTTAGATAAAGGCTTAGGCTTTAACAAATAATTTCCCCTCTCCTCATCTACCTGCCCCATTAATCTGGCCTTCCCTCTCCTGCCAGATATCCTAAGAGAACATAATCTCCCAGTTGTGACATCAGTGTCTGCTGCTGTAGGGTATGGCTGGCAGTACCACTAATACAGGATTATGGTCAGCATGTGGCCATGTGTGCCAAGGCAAGCACACAGATGTGGGGAATGATCCTGAGCTGCATCCAAC
This sequence comes from Dryoscopus gambensis, assembly GCA_013389985.1. NCBI lineage: Eukaryota > Metazoa > Chordata > Aves > Passeriformes > Malaconotidae > Dryoscopus > Dryoscopus gambensis. The sequence continues at coordinate 33,451 of WEIT01027078.1, forward strand.
TGCTTGCCTCTATTCCAGCTCACCACTGGAGCAACATACGCCATAGGGCTGTGGGGCAGCTCTGCAGGAAGACAGTGCCTCCCAGCAGGAACAGCCATCCCATTGGCACCGATTCCACACAGGCAGATGAAATTCCGCGTGGTTTCTACATTCAATCTTTTTACATAAGCAAGTTTGGGGAGCTGGGCTGGCTGTCCTTGTTGCAAGGCCTCATGAGGGTCTGTTCCAAGTCTCTGCCTGGCCTCATTTCATCATTATGCCCATTTTCCTACCCAGTATTGACATACGTGAAAACACATGCATTCCATGGAAATCATTCCTTCCTTATTCATTCAACAGACTATGTCCATATCTTTACTGACACATTTATAGAACCAGATGATGAAACTAGAGTAGCTTTCTGACTGAGAACAAGACCCACTGAATTCAGTATCCAAAACCAAACAGTTTAGCCTGGCAGATCTAGCCTGAAAATTTTGCATAAAACCAGGGTAAACCTCATTAACATCCAGAGTTCCTTTATCACCCAAATCTAAGTGAAACTCTGCTGCCATAACCCTTCCAAATGTACTATATCTCTGACACAAGCATAGCATCTACATCTGAAACAGAAGCCATCTGAATTCAAACCTTCCCGTCAAGTAAAAAACAACGCAAATATGGGAATCAAGTTTCACTTTGTACGTATGATTGTACGAATGATGCAAACAGGAAAAGCACATTCTAGTTTAAATGTATAAATAGTTCATCATATATCACATAAATAGTATAGTATATATACCTATGGGAAACTACCCCTAAAACTAAAATGACCTTTCAAAAAGTGACCCACACATCAACCTTGAACAGATGCAGTTATTGCTACTACAACTCTCTCCCACTTTCAACAGAGTATTTTTTAAGTAATTTTAGGCACAAGTAAGGCATAACAAGAATCACCCCAAAGAAATTTCACGCTTTTGTCCACAGCCCTTCAGGGAATATTCTCCTTGCCAGGTATTAATTTATAGAGTTGGTTATGAATGAGTAATGACAGTAACACAAGACACTTTTGGGACACTACGAAAATCTTCATTATGTGGAGAAACACAAGGAGGCAAAATGAAGAGCTAACTCCTGCGCACTCCACTGTTCAGAATGGCTTCTCAAGCTATGCTCCAAGATGCTGTCTTTTTGTCTGTTACTGTAAACACTTCCAACATAATGAATAATTAAAAGCAGCTAGATTACATGGTATATCACATTAATGACCAGAAAACGGGCTTTTATATCATCTGCCCACTTCTCACTTTTATTACCTATAGCACTGCTGACCCCAGTCACCTCCTGAGTGTTATTCCCATTGAACCTACTCTCTACTGCCTGGAGCCAAAAGGAGTAATGACACATATCTTTAAAAAAAAAAGAAAAAAAAAGGAAAAAAAAGAAAAAAAAGAAGTCATCAGCAATGCCAGCAGTGCTCTCCAGTTCAGAACTACAGCAATACCACTTGTAACTGCACCTGCCTCAACAACCACACAGGCTCTGAAAGGGCTATTTCTCAGGCTTTCCACAATAGCATGCTCCTTGGCACAGAGCAAGTATGGCAAAACTTAATCCCAGAGATAACAGATCTCACCAGTTTGTGGAAGTGTGGTAGGAACAGAAACTTGATTAGCAACCCTGCATGCCACCAACATTCAATGCAATCTGTCTTCTTTTCTGAAGAACAGCATCAGTCCTCACAGATTTGCCAGGAAAGAGAGGAGGAAAAAAAACAAAGTGGAGAGATGATCAGTGGTAGGACATGAACGTAGATTTGCTGTGGAGTAATGTGCATAGTATTAATAGTAAAGAACGCAGACTAAAGTCAGGTAAGTCCTCAATTAGTTTATGGAGTATCCAAATATAATGCCAGTAAGAGAGGAATATGATATCAAGAGAAGAATTAGCAAGGCAATTGGCTCAAAAACTATTTGTGAGAAGTAGCCTTTCTCTTCTCTAAAAATCATTTAATCTTGTTTCTATTGCATGCCAGCCTTTCCTTGAAAGCCCCTTCCCCATTTTCTCGGCTATGCAAAAAGAAAAAAAGCAAAAAACATCACAGATCATGACTTCAACTATTTACAGCATAGTCAGTTGCACAAAACCCACATGTGTGTCTGGCACATCTGCTACCATCCTGCAGGCAAACAAAAAAAAAAAAGGATCCAAGATATGATATGCAACAAGATTTTCAGCGTGTGAGTTGCAATGATGTATTTGCAAGGCAGCATCATGGCTACAAACCGCCCTACAGGGGCACAAGCAGATGGCTTGATATTATTCTCCAGACCTTGGACTGCCAAATGGTAATAGGGCTGTAAATCACTGCCTTAAAAAAATCAGACTGGAAGTGTAAATGTGTGGGTTTATTTCTTTATCAAAACGTGCATGGTGTATCTATATTGCTGCCCGTTGTACAAATATTTTGTTCTTCAAGAAGCTCTACATGTAATGTTTTGGCTTAACAACTGGCCAGCCTCCAGCAGCCGAGAGAAGTAGTGCTTGCAGATGTAAGTCAGAAATACAAGCCACATTTCAGAAGAAAGAGACTGGAGATGGATTCAGATTCTCTGAATGTTGAATGAAATACTTCAGATCACCTCAGCTCTCTAACTATCACAATCTTATCAGATATATATGAAATACAGTGGAGGAAATGTTACCTTCTCTCTACTTCTCAGAACAGTTAAATCTCTTAACCCCCACACTCTTCACTGCTTATACAACTGTCTGGGCTATAACTAACTCCAGACTCCCCACCACCACCAAACTGCACTGCACTTTGCTACCTTATCTCTGCCCACTCCAAAGATCACTGAAGTCAGTAAAATGATTATCTGTTGAGAGCAATGGCTGTGGATTGGTGGACTGCAGGAAGTTTACCCAAGCTCTCATCTGGTATTTTTTTTGTTTTTTCTCTAGATTAATTCAGACCATTGAATCTGAGACATTTTAGATAATATTGATGTTAATCTGGGAGTGGGGGGGAGCAGAGGTGGCAGCACTGAATAATTAGGCCTACGTACTCTATTAAAGGATGAATTATTTAATCTCTATCTTGTTATAAAACAGACAATAAAATGCAAAAGGATTGATTTCAATAGGTGCTGCTGGTAATATTTCACAATTGAAGAAATAATTTTTTTTCCAAGTGGGTTATGGACCAAAAGCTGATGAAAAACTCTAATGTATGGAACAACAGTGAACCTAAAAAGAGAACTTGATCACAAATGGAGCAAATTTTTGAAGTGCCAAGGGGAGAGAAAAAACGACTTCTGCACAGCTAGAAAGACAACAATATTATTTAACACATGAAAAATGAGACCCAAATTCAGAGTTTCTATAAGTGGTGATGTCCCAAAGATATATTAGATTTCCTTTTTATCCTCACTTCCTCGCCAAGAGGTATAAATGTCACCTTCACTTCCTTCTCCGTTTCCACAAGGTCAGGGAGCTTTACACCCTTCTTCTTGGGATGACTGTGAAACTTGCCTGTTCAGCACACTGCCACAGAGACTATTGATCTCTGCAGTTGTACCAAAGTCAGTGACATCCCCCTAGAAAGATTTAGCTGGAGAAGTCTGCCTAACTAGAGGAACATAGGCAGGAAAAATATCTGAAAATAAGTGTGATTATGGAAGGGGTTTCAAGAATCATCCCCTAGAAGAATTTTGAGAAAGAATGATGAAATCCAAAAATGCATACTGATTTGGTGGTGACCAAATTCAAAGGAATGAGACTAATAAACAATTCAGTCAACATCCAACTCGTCTCCAGGTTAGCCCAACAAGGATGAGAATGCCTGTATTTCAGTACGGTTATTTTAACATGCTTTAAGCATGAGCCCCTCAAAAATTGCCTGAATGTCTTCAAAGAACAAAGAGTGCTAATGCTGTAAGGCCAAATGATAAGCTTCTAATAGCCAGTACTGAAATCGGTTTCTTAATCACTCCTTAATAGCAAATTGGTTTTTGGAAGTCTAATAACTTAAAATCACCAAGATTTTAAATACTAGCCCTGAATGAAAGATGTTAGAAGATATTCTTTGCTGTTAAATCTACAAATAGACTCAAAATTTATCCTACTTTTTAATTCTCACTGATATGCCCAACAACACAATTAAAGTGTTTTTGCAGATAGAACAGTTTTCTTAATAAGCAGCTCAGACACCAAAATCTCCAGTCAGTTCATAACTGCTTCATTAGCACATTCAACTTAGGAGTTAGGAACAATTGCTTACTTGAATTACTTACCTAGCTGACTCCTTCTTTTTTTAGAAAAGTTAACAGTTAAAGATTAATCTAAATTAAATGCATTTATCCTCTTGCACTACAAACTTGGAGCAAAAATGAAGAGATCCTAAGATGTAAGAAGCATTGACATTTAGAATCACCAGCACCATCTATCACTGAAATCAATGTAAGCACAAATCTGGGGGAATTATTCCATGAACCAGTGAGCAGACTGATAAATCTTCTCAGTAACACATTCAGGGTCTCCCTAACAATACACCACCCGATTTTCAGTTTAGGAAACAAAGGGAACAGGCAAAATGTAAGAGCTATAGGTAAGCATAAATTCAGGTTAGGAGTGAAAGGGAAATTTGGATTTTTCTCATTGTCACAACAAAAAGACACTCAAACCTGGCTTACTCCTTGCATTCTTACATGGATGACGCTGTGATACTGCCAAGTGTAGCATGTTGCACTTGGATTTGGGCCTACCCAACTGCATTAACATTCTGATTCACAACATTAAAGATTAGATTTATAGCCCATCCTACACTGACTACAGAAACACTGTCCAAGTAAAACCAGAGGCTTTGCCATCACTCTATGAGTAAGAGCACAAGAGCAGTAGTTCTGTGTCAGCCACAAACGTGACATTCCTCAGGAGCGGGGAAGGGAATGAGCGGAGGCATCCGCGCCCGCCTGAGCAGACAGGCAGCCACATACACAAAGACACAAATCTACCCTTGTGCCAGCACTCACTGCTCTGTCTTCCTGGGGAAGCTACACCCACTTATGCTGATTTGCTCTGCAGATACTTTTAGAACCAGATCAACCTGTGCAAATCCACAGAACCATAAAATCCAGTGGATCAGTGCCAGTGTGCAGCAGAGGAGAATCTGAATCTTGCTATACCTTTGACTGAAGGGTTTTACAAGGGAGGGAATTCCTTTTCTTTCAGCTTATTTAAATGACCTGCAGTTACTATGGTTACTCTTAAGGCATTCGAAATCTGACTGTGTGATGCAATTGGTGAAATGACAAGGCACAAAAATTGATGTTCCTGTGAAACAGGCTGTTCACCCAGGACAGTGACTGTAAATAGCTGGCGGTGAGGATCTCATATTTAGCCCACTGGCTCCACCTCAAACACTTTCAGTTCTATCAAATTAGCATTTCCACTGCAGCTCTCTTGGTGACATGGGGCACAAGTGCTTTTGTTTCAACAAAGCCCACTGTGTGAAGTTCACTCCACCGAGGCTTCAAGACAATAGAGAAATGCCATTCAAAGAGCAGGAAACAATGAGCTATTATCTCTCTCATTTATCTGGCCTATCCATCAGACAGAGAGCAAGAAAATCTTGTTGCTTTAACAAATTATGCCATGAACTGCAAAAGAAGCTGCGAACACTCTCCTTTCTCATCCTGCTATGATTGCATTAGCTGAGGGTTAAGGAGACTTTCTCTGAGTGTTTGGGCTTGTCCATTTTCCCTCATAGGCTTTATGAAAATACAGCACCCATCATTGTAACAAAAGCCACATTAGGCTATAATGAGTTAATGAACAGAATATGGGAACACGGAAGCAGCCACTGATCTCTCTCGAGCACAGTTACTTATACAAATACCAGTGTAGACATTTTCAGCCTAATAAAACCTGTTATTTTAATAATGTGGAAAGTGTTGGTGTAACTTTTTTTATCCACCTTCATTTTAATTCATTAACCTGCCCTGGGCTGACTACTCAATAGCTTACCATTTCTTCTTCATCCTTAGCCTGGTATCATGTGTAACAACAAAACAAGGGAAAAGGTGGAGGAAGAAGGAATTGTTTGTTAAATGAAATCTAAATGATGAATTCAGATAGAGGCTTTCCATTATCAAAAGGAACTGAAGTGTTACTTTTCCAAACTACAAGAGTACAATACTGATTTCAAAAAATACAAATCTAATGCAAAACAGAAAGACAGTCCTGCTTTTTGTTCAGTGACTACGACCGAAGCTGAGGATGCCCAGTTTTGCCCTGTAGCAGAGGCTGCCATGATGACACCTCCAGTAAGGCATGGAATTGCTATTTCAGGCCCTCATCCTGCATCACTGATGCACCTGAGAGCTGGGCCACTGACTTCACAGGTCTAAGGATTAAACCTTTAGGTCTCAGTACAGTTGCCACATACCACAGGAGAAACAGGAAGGTTTCTGGCAGCAAGGGACACAGAAGTTCATGGTTAAAAGCTGTTCACTTGGCCTTCTGAAGCTTCCTCTTGTGATACTGCCTCTCAAAAGCTGTGTCATGGTAGTAAATTTGTAATCAATAAGGTGTCCAGTGTCCCCTCAAACATCAACCAAAATTCTAGAATCAAATCAAAGACCTTTGAGTGAAGTCTCAAGGGAGACAGGACTCAATGTTAAGTTACATTTCAATAAAGATATCATCTCTAGGACTCACAAGTTGCACTTCAAATAACAGGTGATCCCTTTTGACTCATCCTCTCCAGTACATGTCCTTAGCTCACCAAACAACCTTTTAATCTGATGCCTTCAGCTTTAACAGCAGTTTCTTGCTAAACTCACTTCAGTTACTCCCTCTAAAATTATGTACTCATGCCAGCATTGGTTTAGAAGTTTGTTTTTAAAATCTCCTTCTAGACCACGGTGCTTGCAGGACTCGAGGCACCTGTTCCTTTTTTACAGCACTACATCAGCAGCAGAAGCAAGGTCAGAATCCACAGGCAGAGCTCCACCAGTTTCTGCAGTGCCAAGAAATACTTGTATTATTTTGTTTCATCAGATATGAACTGCTGCATAAAATGGAAAGTAAAATGCAGTCCAGCCAAGTCTCTGGACTGCAAATTTGGGATATAACAACACACTGAACTAAGCAGCAAAGCAACAATCATGTCCTTAAACACACCTCGACTCCTAACGGCTAGCGAGGCCCCAAACCCTTTGCACATTTAATGTAGGGATCTTTGCATATGCAGGTCATGAAAAGGCAGGAAGGAGGCCTGAGTGAAGGGGCCCCCAAACACTTCTCCAAGCTTTTGGAAAGCATGCTGTATTGTGAAGCAGCAGCAGGAGAATGAGAACCCTGGATGTTTGTGTTTCAGCAGGCCAAAGATGGCTGGGCAGGCTACAGAATAAGCAGCAGGAGTCCTTGCTTTGCCAGTCCAGCCTTACCTTACACAGAAGCAAATGAGGAGGAACTCTCTTCATTCCCTGTGCCCTCCAGGTTACTGCAGCTAAAGATTGCACTCAGCACTGACTGATTCTACCCTGGAGGGCAGTCGACCAATTGACAGTTCAAAAAGATAAAGAAATGTTCAGGGAAATCATCACAGAATGAAATCCTGTTTCTAATAAAAAATAAATGGTAGATTAACCAGTGTGATTTGAACTGTTAAGTCACACTAATGGCCTCATCATGATTCTCAGCATTTGTATTTCCTCTGGATTAGAAGAGTTGAAGTCATTCTTTGGTGCTAAAGTAGCAATTGTACATCTCAGAGGATATGGCAAACCACCATCATAAACAAGTACCTTTGATCACACAAGTTTTAGCTACATCATAATGTCTCACACATTATGTCTAGTCTGTAAGTCTTGCCATCCAGTCCCACAGGCTCTTCATCAAAACTGTTATGTTACAGCACTGGGCAAAAAAATAGGAGTGAGGGCAGGGAAGCAGACAGAAAAACTCCCATTAAAAATATACTCTGGAAGGCCATTACAGTATCCATCAAACAGCAGAATTAACAGAGTGTTGATTTAGGGGATATACTTCCAAAACCTTAGAGTCAACATTTCCAGCTTTTCTAAGAACTATTTGGTAATTTAAGAGCTTAAGATGCTACTTTTGCAACCCAGATCAGCAGTATCGATGCTATACTTTTGCTTCTATGTTTCCTTCACAGCAGTTTCTGGCTAGGGCTCCAGAATGCAATGGAAAGGCCACAGCAGTCACTGAAAAAAAACTGAACCTATTCATACAAGGTGCTGGAAATTAAATGAATAATCAGCCATCAAGCTGAATGTTTCAGAGGGGTTTGTACCAGTGAACCTGAACACTGATGTTGCCAAACTGCTCTTTTACATCTGTGTATGTGTCTTAACCCGCAGGAAGAGTGGATAATCCATCATATCAGGTGTATTTCTGATGAAACATTAAAAAACCCCCAATAATTGTACACCACTGGAGTCATCAGAATGGGAAAACAGAATAGCTTTGAGTTCTATTTGCTTCTTTCCTTGTAGTTGCTTTTAAAATTAAAGTGATATTTTTCCCCATAGGCCAGATACTTTCATCTCACATTTCACAATCCCTCCTCATGCGCTGCTTAGGTGTTCCTCACTTTGTTTGCTCCGGCAAAAGTTGTGCTGGCACAACTGGAAGTTAAACTCATACAGTGACTGCAAGTTTAAGTTCAAGATAAGCAAGATCATTTCACTGATGTTACTTAAAAATAAAGGACCAAAGTGTGTCTGCAAATTCTCTCATTTTCATGGAGTTACGTCAGCGGGTACATTTCAGTGTTATTCTCAAAAAACAAGAGCAAAGGACACAGGCCCACTAAAAGGCAGGACATGGATATAGCAGGCAACTGGAAAATCCACCCAATCAAAGAAATCAAGGTTTTGACAGTTCCATCCCTCATTTATCTCATTTTGCCTAAAAGCCCCTTCCCAAATACAACCACATTGTGAGCATTTGCTTGTATTTCAATATCTCAACTAATTAACGAGTGTCTCATGAAGCTGGGACCTAACATGAAGACAGGGTATCGAGCATGTTTCCGTGCTAAAACAGCTAACACTCCTGGATGTCATTAGAAACCTCAGAGCATTTGGAACATTCTATAGCAGCAGCTCTGCAAAGACATTGAAATCAAAGGTTCTTTTCACCCCTTTCTCAGAAAGCCTTACAATTAACTAAAATTCCTTGGAATAATACAAGCAACAGGACAGGAGGAAATGGCCTCAAGTTGTGGCACGGCAGGTCTGGTTTGGATATTAGGAAGAATTTCAAGCCCTGGAGCAGGCTGACCACCACCCCTGGAGACATTTAAAAGATGTCTAGATGTGTCACTTAGGGACATGGTTTAATGGTGGACTTGGCAGTACCGGGTTAATGCTTGGACTCAATGATCTTAGAGGTCTTTCCCAACTTAAATGAATGATTCTTATATATCACAGGTACAGGTTAAAACAGATATCTATTTGCATAATATATGCAAAACAGATATCCATTAAGTTATCTATAATTACATGAGCTCCCTAATATTACACCACAGGTGCAGGAGAAATTACTATGCACACAGCACCAAAGACTTTATGGAAATACATTAATTACAAATGAGAATCAGAATATCCTTTAGCATTTAATCTTTTCTTCTGATCCAGAATAAAAGGAATGAGACTCTATGCCTCCACATACATGTGTATAGGTGCATGCAGACACTTCCTTGCCTGTTGATAAAGGAGAGATATGTCTCAAGAAGGGCCCTTCAGTACCCTGGCAGCTTTGACAGCCACTGTCATTACAGCTTATCAAAAAGAGGACATAGCATGATACCAGTACATAAAAATCCCTTCCCCACTTCTGCCCTTTCCTTGACATTTCTTATCATTTGCTGCCAACACTCCTTACATTGTAGGATTATCACTGACAGACATAATTTCAGAGTAAAATTTATAACAAATTAAAGACCTGGCTTTCTTCTGTCATCATTAATTCAGAGAACCATGAGTTTCATAAAAGCACAAAATTCACTAAAGGTCACATCCACTGTCCAAAGAAGTCAAAACTGTATTTCCAATGAATTAAAATCTGATGAGTATGGATGAAACCCTAAAACTGTAATAGGCAACATATTCCATTAAGAGATCACTTAAGAAGATCATAACCCACTTCAAGGACTAATTTGAAAAGTCTTTATTTTAAAAGAAACTTTATGGTACAACCAGCTTTACTAGTCAGTTGTATGGTCCCTTTGAGAGACTTTGCCTTGCTTCTTACCTGAGGGTGAAGCTGCAATGACAGCAGCTCCAAAGAAATCACAAGCTCGGTAGATTTATGTTTACAGAAACTAGAAAAGTGCTAACAAGGGAAAGAGTACTTTTCACAGGTTCAAAGCAGAGCTCTTCCGGTTTTGGTTTTAAGTCCGGTTTGATCAGAATCAATCTTTTAATTCCCTTCTTATTCTTCCCCCCAGTCCTGTCTTTTCTTGTCTGTCTGTAAATGAAGACCTAGAGAAGATCCATATTTGAGGGCCCGTGCCAACCTTTTGTGAAAATGAATAAACAAGCATTAACAAAAAACACAATCTGCTTAATTTTGGGCCAATTACTGTCTTCTATATCATCCCAGCAAATCCAGCTATTTGTGAGTTGGAATAAGAACCACTGTCTGCATCATCCCACAGACTGTTTTGACAATACCACTTCTACCTCATCTCCCTCAAGGTTAGCTACCAAGATTTTAGTCCAAACCTGAAAATGAAGAATTTTTGATTTTTTTTCAAATTGAGTTCAATGACAACACTGAAAGTCAAATTTTAAAACATTTTTATCTAAGGCTTCTAATTTACACTGCCACTAACTTTCCAGTTTGCCATGAACTTTTTTTATATTTTGCTTTCTGTGATCTGATCAATGGGAAATAAATGGACATTTCACCAAGAACTCTGTGACCATCTCAAGTTGTGCACTTAAAAAACCAGCCAGCCAACCAACCAACCAACCAACCGCTTATGGGAGATATTTCAAATATTTATTAGTGTGCACATTGAACTAAATGGGTTCTCTTCAATTGGCTCTAAGAGTCTTTGCTCACCTCACACGAAATTCTCTCAGACAGGTAAAACAGTTTTCAACACTGACATGAGACCTATTTGCTCCAGCAATGAACACACTAAGATGCATCGGCAGACTAAGGAGGAACTCATACTGAGTTCACTATTTGCTATAAATCTCAAAAATACTTACAGGCATTTGTATTGGTTTGGCACAGCCTGGTTTTTGGTAGCAGGGGGACCACAAAGATGGCTCCTGTGTGAAGCTGCTTGAAGCTTCCCACCATGTCCAGCAGAGCCAGTCCCTGACGGCTCTGAAGATGGACATGCTGCTGGCCAAAACTGGACCAATGAGGGAGGCTGGTAACACCTCCGTGATGACATCTTTAAGAAGAAAATCAAAACAAAGTCACAAGATTGTGGATTCTAGTCAGAGAAGCGGAGGAGGTGAGGACATGTGAGGGAAAGCAACATGGTGACACCAAGGTCAGTGGAGAAGGAGGGGGAGGAGGTGCTCCAGGCGCCGGAGCCAAGATTCCTCTGCAGGCCGTGGTGAAGACCATGGTGAAGCAGCTGTGCCCCTGCAGCCCATGGGTCCACAGGGAATGCAGAGATCCACTCACAGCCCACGGAGTAGCGGGTGGATGTCTGGAGGAGGCTGTGACCCAGTGGCAGACCCAGTGGAGAGAGAGGGCCCTTGCTCCAGGCTGGAGCAGCCTGTCCTTGGAGAACTGTGCCCTGCGGGAAGAGACCCACAGCGCAGCAGTTTTGGGAGGACTGTGCACCCGTGGGAGGGGCTCATGCTGCAGCAGGTGCGGTTTGGCTGCTGCTCGTCAGAGTGGACCCACGCCAGGAAGTTCCTGGAGAACTGTCTCCCATGGGAGGGACCCCACAGCCTCATAGGGGAAGACTCCTCTCCCGGAGCAGCGGAAGGGAATCTCAGTGATGGACTGAGCAAACCCCCTGCCCTGTCTCCCTGCGCTGTTGATGGGAAGGAGGGAGGGGCTGGGGGGGAAGGTGTTCTAAGGGCTTATTTTACTGCTCATTATCCTCCTCTGATTCTGTTAGTAATAAATTCACTTCGCAACTTAAGTTGAGCCTGTTTCGCCCTTGAAGTGTTTCTCCAGTTCCTTATCTCTCTCATGAAGTGTTCGTCAATTTTTTTTTCCCCTTTTCCCTCCTCTGCCCAGCTGTAGCAGGGGAGGGTGAGCGAGGGGCTCTCGTGGGTGCCTGGCGTTGGGCCAGTGTCAAACCACAACAGCATAAAGTTCCACTAAAATTTTATTTGATAAAGAGGATTAAGTGTAAAAAAGAAAAAAAAAAATCTACTTTCTAATCCATGTGTGATACTAAAGCTAGTCTGGAATACAAATGCTCTAGTGCTGAACATTTCCCTGGTAAAATAGTTGCAGGATCTGGTCATTAAAACACTGCACTGAGATGCAGAAATCTGGATTTCAACTCACAGCTGTGTCACAGAATTCCTCAGCAAGTCTGAGATGTTATTTAATCCCTTTGTGAACAACATATTCAATGAAGTTTATTATTTCCTTTATAATTTCCATCATGCACTTACTGAATCTAGCAAAACAGGGTTTGAGTCACATTTCAATCCCCACAGTGCCTCTGTAGTATTGAATTCTGACACCAATTCCTCATCATGGGAAGCCAGCTGGCAAAGGAAGCTGTGGTTAAAAAATACCCCTGCAAGTGTCTTTCTACAAATCCAATTAAAAACTGGCTGCCCTAGCAGTAAGAAAGGGATATACTCAGCTCTGCTGAACAATTCCCTGATAAAATCCTATTGACAAGGTAAAATTCACAGTGCCAGCTCCACAGACCTGGTGTAATTCACCAAGTGCTGCTAGAACAGCAGTTCGGTAAGACCCAAAGGCCCAAAGCCTGTCATGGATACACCAGGCACCAAGTCACAGAGCCACAAACCAACAGCAGTAAGAAAAGCACATCGTTTCACCCAACTATCCAAAAAGCATTGTTTCCTGCCTGGCATATCACAGTACAGGAGAAGACACCCGTTCTCCAAACTGCCATAAAGGCAAAACAAAGAGAATTCTCATGCCTTGATTATGCGTGAGCTTGGTTCCAAAGAGAAAAGTTGTATTAATGAAATGCCTTTGATATTTACATAGACATTGCACTAATTTCCACAGGGACAGCTCTTTTCCAGCGATGTTAAACACTAAGCTGATGGCAAAACAAGCAGGACCATAAGAAAAGGAAATGATGAAGTCAGTTTTCCTATGGGTTTGTGTGACAGTTGGTTTCCAGTGAGGTGCAAACTTGAATTTAAAATTTTCTTTAGGCTACAGTTCTCGCAACAGAACTTTTTCACTTGCAGCTCTGGTGCTCAATAAAGGCTATACCCGTGACGCTCTTTTCTCAGCAGAGCATTTATGAACCTCCTCTCCTGCACTGTGCAGGCTGTTACCTTTCTGGTCAAATTTGGATTAAACTGGCCAACAGGGAAAAAGATGGAAGACAAACAAGGATGATAAAATGTTCATGATCACATAGGCCTTAATCCCTCATGAATCAAGCAAGATATCATGAAGTAGCATGTAAAGCCCAGTTATCTTAACCTTCCTCATAAAGCCTCCGAAGTTTTCAAAGCTGGTTCAATAAATAAACAGAAATATTCCAAGTACAACTGGAAAATGAACAACAGTGAGAGATGATGGGAGAGACTTCTGTATAGAAGTACAGAATTAGTGCTTTGCACTATTTCTGCCTCAGCACGTTAACCTTTCTCTCTCTGCCCTCCACTTCCCTTTAGTTACTCACCATGAAATAAGTCTTTTAATTGCTATGTAACTAAAGCTCTCTTTCTGGCAGATTGACTGAGAAGGCCAAGCTGGTGTCTGGGGACTACAGGCCCTTTGGTGACAGTTTTAATTCTGGTCAGAGCAGAAAAGTCAATAAATCATTCTCGCAGAAGTTGTTACTGACCCTGAGCAAGCCCTGGGAGGAGAGATGCAATCTCTATTCACTAGGAAATAAAAGTCTTGTTCATTTTTAATTTTTTTTTTAACTTTCAGAGACGAAACAAAGTTAATGAGAAAAGAGAGATAGGTTCAAGAAAGGAAGGAAGGTCAAAGTCCAGCTTTGACCAACTGGAAGAGAACATCCTATAAAGTTGCTTGATGGACTGAGTCCTGACTCATCTGAAGAAGAGCTGCATTGCCAGTATTTCAGGACACTGACCCAAACCCCAAGAAGGCAATAACATACAACCAGTCTTCTTGCATTGTCCTCATGTGTTTTGTCTTTTTCTTGACCATATATGAGCTTCCATTGGTCAAATTAAATTTTTCTTCTTCCAGATTTAGGCAGGGTTTTTTGGTTTTTTGGGTTTTTTTCAGATAGACCAAAAATATTTTTAGGTAATCAGCAGAAATGTTTCAATTAATACTAGGTAAGGCATCCTCTCAAAGACGGCAAATAAATACTAATTAATCACATGATTTTCCCCTCCTCTCCAATCCTCTTTGTGGTCTTTGGTGACAGTAGCTGTTATACCTCCAGCCTGTTTATATCCACATTAATCCTGTGAAACTTCACCTGACTCTGTGAGATTTACTTTTAACTGATAGAACATGTAATTTTCCAACTTTATTTTCTATTTTTAAGGATATTTTAAAGTGATGTGTTCCACCAGAACAGGGAATTTATTTGGAATCCCCCAATCATCAGAAGAGCAGGAAATGAAAGATCAGTGACCCTGGGTATACAAGTTTCCAATGCCAAGCAAATTATTGTCAAGGTGCTATCATGTTAGTACCACAACGACAAGACTCCTTCAGAAATATCAGTAAGTAGGTAAACATTTTGTCACATGTGTAAAAACTAATGTGTTCTGACATCATTTCATGCTCACACTGCATTTATTTTAAGGGGTTGTGTCTGATCTTCCCTTTGACCAATACGGATTTTAGCACTGGCTTTGCTGGAAACAGGAATAAGTGAACAAAGATCCGAAACAATCTTAGTATGGTGTAAAAGGAAAAACTGAAGTGATGAAGATTCTCAGCCAAAAAAAAGAGCTAGTTACAAAGGATAAATGCAGCAGGTATCAGCAGTTACTGCTGTAATCCCACATTGTTTCACTTGAGAGAAAGATTAATTCTCCGCTGCACTTGGCATATCTAAAAAATAACAATGTCCTGTCTAAGTCACAGCAGAGGTAAAGAAAACAAACCCAGCACATCCATGCTTTATTATCGCTTCACTTCATCATCGACTAGAACACAAGAAAATCAATAAGAATCCTATAAGAACACATCCACCATAATAAAATATGTGGCTTACATATATCAAATCCTAACAAGTGCGCTTGCATGCTCAGTAGAGAAAATCACTTCATAAAACAATCCCAGGAGAGTACTAAAAAACAAAAAAGGTGTCTAAGGAGAGGACAAAACTGAATGATATATCCAGAGGACAAGGAGATAGCTATAAGAACTCATCATCAATATAGTGAACTTGACAGGCCAATGTTTCTATCCATTACTCTAAACCTTAGATAACTTCTTACCTCTAAAGAACCATATGCATTTAGTTTGTTCATTGCCCTGTACAACAGGAATTTCCATTTACCAAATCTACAAATTTACTAATCCTTTTAATCAAAAGGACTTCTCTGTTATTTGAAGATATATTTTTTACAGTATTAAAGACTAGTATTCTAACCTAGGATCTGTCTCAAGTGGTTACCCACAATCCCCTTCAGAATTAGCTTCTACTGACCTTCAGTATGCAAGCCAAGGTATTAAAAAAACAACAGCATTAATTTTTAAGTAATAGTACCCTATTCCTGTAATTACTAAGATTACTGACTAGGAGAGAGTAGACAAGATGTATCTTTTTTGTTTGAGGTTTTAAAATCCATTTTCCTGTCTTCTCCAGTTTGTTTGGCACGTTTAGCAACTTCTTTTATGTGTAGCCTTTTTTTTTGGCAGTGTGTGTCCTTTCCTAGTCATCAAAAAATCATTTAGTGAAAAACACTACAAGTATAACTGAGACATAAGACTTTTCAGCAAGGAAGACATAATGAAGAAAAATAAAGAAGAAAGAATAGGCCTGAGAATTGCCTTGGTATTGCGGCTTATGTACTTTTCCAAAAGACCTAGCTTAAAAAAGAAAAAAATTTGAAGAGTAAAGAATAAATAAATAATTTAAGTTGTACCATTAAACTGTCCTTTACTATCATGTTGTTTTCCTAATTAGTTAAAACGCAAATTCAAAGTGAGAGTGCCCCTTGAATGTTCACCTATTCCAATTTCCTTGATCTTGGATACTGTCTCGTACTCCCGATTGCTTTTACAACATCCTTTTATTGAGCTTTCTTTAGACTGTAGTCCCATAAGGCCAGAGAGACTTCTCAAATCAATTCTCAGTGCACCTGAATCAATTTCTGAAGCTCACCATGTCAAGGGAGCAACCTTTTTTGAGACTAGAGCAGTCATACNGCATTACAGGTATTATAGCACACATTTGACACAATAGTTCCCTTCTACTGTGAAAACAACAATGGAACAGTTCAAATTTCTCAGCAAGACCCTGACATTTGGGCACAACTCCTCACAAAGACAAGCTTGTGAGTTACTTTTACATCACAAAAACACGACTTGAAACTTTGATAAGGGTATTTAAAGATAAAGAACAAAACCCAGTGATTCTTTGGATTCAGGGCAAGATTCCAGAGGATTCACTAGTGTACCCAGGAGGATGACCTGGTTTCTGTCACTTAAAGAGGGGAAATAACATACAATCTATTAACAAAAGAAGCCGAGAGAAACTCATGAAGTGTGGCATCTCTGTGAAGATCTTCTAGCATCTGAGCCAGGCACACTCACAACTCATTCAGGAACTCTGCTCTCCAAGAAGCAAACCAGCAGGTGCTATTAGTCCCACTCTCACAATTCTCATCTCCCCAATAAGAAGAGCAAATTACGATGATTTAGTTTGCTCTCAAAACAGTTCCTGAGTGTCTGCTCTGCTGATGTTTGCTCCTGAATATGCCATTATTCATTCTCTACTTTTCTCAGCAGAACCATATTTGTGCCATATTTACTATAATACTCTCAAAGGACAGGAAAATGGATCATTTGCCTCCTTCCTCCAGCACCTAACTGTAAGACCCAGTAGTACTTCCCTGCTTACTAACAACACAAGAGTGTCATTCCTATATCCAGTTAAGAAAGAAAGTACTCCAAGTTCATGAATAGAAACTTTAATTACACAGAGGCTTTGAAAGATTGCTCTATACAGATTTAATATTCTTAAATGTGGTGCTCATTAATAAGTTAATGTGAAAAACCAGCATATTTTTATTACTTTAATGTTTTTTACAAAATAAATTGAAGGTCTGCAAATATAGCAAATTACTCCTGTTTTTTGCTCAAATTTTGAATACTGTTTGTAAGTCACATGCCTCAAAACAGTATTTAATTAAAAACACTTAGGAACAGAAGACAACTTTAGAAAAGAAGACAAAACAAGGTGCTGCATTTGCCTGTTGCTATTTTTCCCAGTTCAGTTTAGTTTAAGTAGAGTAGTTCTTCCTTTTCAGGAGCTCCAAATTCTTTCCCCATTAATAAATAAACAAAAACCTTTCAGCTTTTTATGTTAGGTGAATGTGTTTAATTATATACCTGGATTTTGTGTATGTGTGTGCATTTAAATGTGCAAATATGTCCATATATACTTACGCTCTTAGCTACACAAAGAGAGAAGTGGGGAAAGAAGCACATGGATAAAGACTTCCTGTTTCCTTCCTACACATTTCCAGCACCAGGTCCAAATGCAATGAAAACTGATCTTCTGAAAAACGGCTGGGATCAGTACTAGTGTAAAGTTGATGCTTGAATAACAGAGCAGATGCAGAAATTAACTGTGACCAGAAGGAAGCCATTTTCTCCCAAGTTCCCAATCCAAACCCAGCTCCTGCTTCTTGGTGGAAGCGATACAAAAATCCCCAGTAACCTCTGGGGGATTCTTACCCTTCATTTTATTTGAAAGGTGTTGTCCATGGCAGGTCAGTCTGACTAAAGGATTCTGCTTTGGAGTAAAAACCCAAGGAGCCTTTCCTGGTTCTCATCATTCAATGGCTCAGCTGGCGTCACATCGTGGTGGTTTTTAATCCCGTCACAAGACAGTACCAAAACAGCAAGAGAGAACCCACATACTTGGATGAGCTTTGCAGGCAAAAATCCAGTGCTGTATGTAATGTGTCTTAAAACACATCTTTGAATCCATTTTCAACTAACGACCCATTTTAATGGTAAGAGAGACTATACTGCTCTGATTCAAACACAGCAAAGCATAAAAGTCCCCTTCTAGTCAAATATGAAGGTACATTGTTACACTTTCATGGCTGAGCACAACCATGACTACTTCCTAACCTCCATGTTTCCGTAAGATGTACCACTACCAGTCTCTGCTTCCTGCTTCAAAAACTTCTCACGCTCTGTAAGCAGCCAGAGAGGTGACATTTTATAATTTATCTGCTCTGAATTTTTGTAATGATGTTTATTTTCATACCTTGTTTTACACAAAGTAATTATTACCTTCTGGAAAGCTTCACACATCACTTGGCTCTCAGTAGATTAAGTCCCTTGAAGTGGGTTTATACGTACAGGAAAACCCTCAATTCCCTCCACACAGGAGAGTTGTTACATTGGTTTGTCAAGTGCCTCCCTAAAACCTCGAGGCTGTTTTTTAAGTTGGGTGGGGAGGTAATCGATTAATGCAGAGTAAAAGGAGACTGTCTTCCTCCCACAGCGGCTTACACTGACACCAGTCACTGGCTACGGCTTTCTCCTTTCTCTGTGTTCGTAAAGTCCACACCCAAACAGGGTAAGATAACTGCAATGAAGGTGAGGATAATGGGGGATAATAGAATGGAGCTGAGAGTTTGACTGACCATGCAGGCAGGGAAAGAAATTAAGAGGACATTCCTGGCCAGAAGTGACACAGGTACAAGGAACAACAAGAACATCCATTTCTTGCCCCTTTGTCTTAACCAAGCAATTATTCAGGAAAATGGGCAGCCACATTGTAATCTTTTTATTACTGTTAGCAACCTAAGTATTTGAACAAATATTATGGCAAACCCTAGTTAATAGGAAAGATTTTACTTCCAGGAACAGTTTTAGCTCCCCTGTCGCCACCCTGCTCCTTCTATTTTTGCACCAAAAAGAAGGAGGGATGATGCATAAAGTACAGAAAAGTACATGGAGTGCTATTGGTTTGTCCTTCTAGTGGTCTGCATCCCGATACCACAAATGCAAGGGGACACAAATAGCAGGAAACACAGTGGCTAAGCAGGTGAATTGAGGGAAAAGAGTTGTATTTGTTACTCCAAGCATGCAGCACTAATTCCATTTCATAGATGCTGGCTGGCTTAACCTCAAAACTCCTAACCTCCTTCCAAATTATGCCACATCCACTTCGCAGAATCTCTCTGTTTCAATGCTTACAAATACACTCATTTTAACTCATGAAGTCACTCAAACATTTCTGCAGGCACTAAGATGTCAGGCAGTGTCAACGTACACAGTATTGCAGTTACACTGATGTAGAAAAACAGGAGAGTCACTGCTGCACAATATTACAGGTCCCTCTAATTTTTATATTTTATTTGAGAGTTCCAAGAACACCTGTAAGAATGAACTCCTACAAATTTCATCCATGTTCAATATTCACTACATGCAAAATCTTGAAGAACTCATGCTTAGGCACCGTACACACCAAGGACCCCAGAATCAGGCACAGGAGGATACACAAAGATAGCAACTTCCTTTTTTCACACCTAATTACAGTCTCAGGTGTTTCAAAAAAAGCAACCACAGCATGGAAAGAGATCTTTTTGTATGCAGAGAAAGTATACAGAGAGGTAAAAATATGCAATCCCAATCAGCCGTTCCTGCAGATCTCCAGAATTATTTCTGAATATTTTAGCCAGCAAACATACCATTCAAAGCAACACAGGCATAACAATTTCACTGAAGGCAAACCCTGCAATGCATTTCTTGCTGTGGTCTTATAAGAACACAGAAATCCAGTAACCTGAATGGGGCTCTGGACACAACAGGGTTCTCCCACAACCAAAGCGGGCCATGTAATTCGGACTAATTTTAGGACAAGTTGCATACATCAAAGTAGGAGGTGTGGGGGAGATGACTGAAAATACACACCACAAAACTTAGCTTTCCTTTACACAAGGGCATTTTACCTACAGTGCCATTAATGATTTACAAAAAGATTTTATAATTCCCATGTCTCCAGAAGCTTATGTTCCAGGTTCAATAAGCTAATAATACTCCTTGGAAACATTAAATTTACAACAGCTATTATAAGAAGTAAAGAAGCCTTAGAAAGAAAGATTATAGAACAGAACCTTGCAATGATTCAAAATATAATATCCCTTTAATGCTACTTGGCACAGCAGAAGACACTTATATTCCAGTAGAAATAAAAAATAGCTAGCACTTCACCAAGTGTCTAAAAGCTCTTTAAAAATTCAATGCTGCATATGCAATAAGCATTTCGATTGTCACCCAGGACAGAAATGTTGTTGCATATGAAGCAGTACCTGACAGCTATTTAATAACATTTGACATGATACAACAATGTGTTTTGCTTTGTTTGTTTAAGGACAGATTTGACAGATATTTGGTCATAACTACAAAACCAAAACTAAGGATTTTGAGTAAAAAAATCCGTTGCAGGCTTTTGTCCACTGACACTCATAAACAGGGCTGTCAAGGTGAAACAATACATCAAAAACTGCCAAATAAGAAATAATTTAGAAGAAGGAACGGAGAAAGGAAAAGCAGATAGGTATTGAGGAGATATCAGAAACTCCAATACTCACCTAAGGGAGACATTTATGTGTCACACTGCTAAATGTATAGGAGCCAGGCAAACACAAGCCAAAACCAGGTCACCAATGTTACTAATAGGAGTAGTAACAACTGTATTTGTGCTTGCAGTTCCTGAAGTCTAACTAAAAAATGGTTACAGCATCTGCAAGTACTGAAACATAGTTGGGATTGCTCCCCAGGTCTAACAGAGGACAGTAAATACAACAGGGGAAAGGCTGAAGATACATACAATGAGCATAGCAAGGGCTTGCAGCCATCTGGACACTTTGAGGAACACGGGGCAGGGGGCTGCGCGGTGTGTTTACTTCAAAGAGGACACCTAACCGCAAAGCTAAGGGCAGGGCGGAGCCTGGGTTAAGGCGATGTGAGGAGGATCGATGAGGAGAGCTTTGAGCACATCGGCGGTGAGGGCCGGGCAGCGGCGCAGGCCGCTCTCGNAGCCTCGCTGTGCCCGGGACGCACAGCCCTGCTCCCACCGCCACCCACAGAGCCACGGCCTGCGGCTGCGGGTCCCGCAAGGAGACCGGCAACACAGTTGAGCCCGTGTTTTGATTCTGCCTTGAGTCTTTCATTTGATTCCACTCGCTCCATTCCTAAAAGAGATACTGATACAACTTGAAGGTTTTCAATTATGGAAAATGTTATCTGCCTGGAAGGACTGTTCTGTGGATATTTAAAGTTAAACAAAACCAAAAAGACTGGATATTCACAGCTTGCCTAATAGCGAATGAAGAAAGAAAGAAGAATAAATGAAGACTGAAGAATAAATAAATTAGAAATATAAGAAAATTCATGCACCAACTGCTGAAAGGAATCATTTACTGTGGTAAATGCAAGTATGAATGACAGGGAAAAAAAGAAAAATGTGGCAATGCAGACAACTATAACATCTAGGAAAGAAACAGAAACTGCGAAACAGTCTCCAGAGAAAAAGAACGAAGTTCCAATATTCAAAAATCTTCAAAGCAAGTGTAGGCAAATAAAATGTTTAAATGATGAGAAGAAATGCCTTCATTCTGTACAAAATAGAAGAACCCTCCAATGACAGAGGGCTGTCTGGATAACCCAAGGCAGCTTGTCTAACACCTATTTGCTGATTACAATTTGATTGAAAATAAGCGCATTGCAGACTACCCAAATGCAACTGAACACCAGTATTTGCTAAGACCTTCGGTTAATCCCTCTTAAAATAATGCTGTTGAATAACCTCAGAACTTAAAATATCTACATACAGTAAACTAGAGCACTCAGAAATTCAAATACTTACGCTGCATATTTCAAAGTTTAGAACACAACTCTTGAAAAGGAAAATGTATTCTTACCATTATTACACTACTTCCAAGTTCCTAATTTGATGCTTCTCACATCAGAAACACACTGGAAATTTGTAATGTTCCTTTAAATGGGAATTTACAAAAAGAATTCATGGCATATATCCAATAACTTAGTTCAACATCATTATTTCTTTTATAGCATAGCTTGATTAAATATCTGAAATATTTAAAAAGAAAGAAAAATAAATCAAGCTCTGTAGAATAAAGGGTGATGCTAAGAAATTTTTTTTCTAACATAATGAGATCATACCATTAAGGCTCCACTGCTTGCAACTTACAAGTAATTTTCTTGCTTTATGGGATATTGTCCTTCATTCATACACACACTCCATTATGCATTATAGATAACGTATATAGGGGACTAAATGGAAGAAATTGCAATAAGCATTTCCACGAGATAATGGAACGGATATGTGATACAAGGGAGACTCAGCATGGATGAAGAAATCCGCTTATCAGGCCCTGCACAGTATTCCAGCTATTTATGTAAAGTTTAAGCATTGTTATCTGGAGAAGGGGGGAAGAAGGGGGGACTCACAGCGGAACAAGGTTATTCATTTGCTTTAGTAAGCCTGTGTGATAAACCCTTACTCACATTCCCCACATCCATAACTTTCAAAGACTTGGCTTCACTGAGACTCTGGGCTGTCTTTTGAAGTTTTACTAACAGCAAGAATGATGTCGTTGATGCCATTACTACATAATATTGTAGAGGTGCAGGACTGAGTGGGAACAGAAGTGGGAAATTTTTAAAGGATGTATTTAAATAGAAGCAAAGATATTTTACCACTAAAAAATCCATAATCCTGTTAGAGTTCTCTTTATTGTCAGCTATCCACAACTCCAAATTCAAGTTCTCTTGCTGTGGAATAAATAAAGAAACCTCCTCTCTGGAACAATACATACTATTCAGCTTTTCTTATCATGGGAGAGGTTTAATCCAAACCATTTTGGGTCTCCATTCCCTCCACTGAATTTAATAATATCTGGAAAAGGCTTCTGGAATTTAACCTAATCTCACAGGCTTAGCTAAGACAAGAATCACTAAAATTTAAAGACTGAACCTGCCTTTGTACATGAGTTATTACTCAAGGGATGTTTTCCTGGCGAATTAGGATTCTGGACTGGGTCTCTTTTCCACCAGATAGTCATTTCCACTCTAATTCCCAGTACTTCAGTCTGTAAATTTCAAAGAGCTCTTCAGTACTGAAACAATTTATGGGGGTGAAGGGAATCTACAAGTGAAGAACTAAACCCTGAAGGTCTTATCTGTTTCACTTGACCAGAACAACTTCACCAGCAGGGCAGCACAGTGCATAGATGTTCCCACTTTTCACTTCACTTTTCTCAGTGAAAACACTGAGACAAACAAAAACAAAACATCTGGTCACAAAACTCCATAGGAAAATTTCAAAGCAATGGCAAAACGTGGCAGAATGCTTAGCAACTAAATTTAACGGGGCTTCACAACTTACAGAAAAGATCATTTTTTAAACACTGACTGCCAGCATCTCAACTTTGAATACCTGGTTTATGACATTCACAGGCACTCTGATACACATACCAAAGAGCATGTGACCTTATTATATCATCCAGTGTCCAAAACATGGGATTATCTTCTTCTTAGAACTTGTGTGCACTGAGGAGTTTTGCTACTGATATCAACAGTTCTCCTTTACAAGCCTCTTGAATCAGCAGTCACTCTCCATGGTTCTTTTTATAAATGTTGTCCAGTACAGACAGGTTTAAGGAAACTCCTTCTGTCAGCAATGTCTCCCCTCTTCTCCATGCTTGGGTTTTCAATTGCAATGAGTTAACATCCCAACGATAACAAAACTTAATTAAAAATACAGGCATTGTCAACAATAGACACACATCCATCACTAACTTCTGAACCTTCCAAACCTCCTGCCACTTTAAAATAATGTTAGGAGAAGAAATCAAAAGGACAACAAAATTTATAGCATATAGTGAAGCAAATGATCCCGAACAAGTAACTCCTTCATTTAAACAAAACAAAACAAACAAAACCCCCCAACAAAATAAAATCAGGTCTTCCATTGGTTTCGCAGTTGTTGGTGTGAGATGTGGTGGTATTGGGGACTCTCAAGTAGCCAGACTGAATTCACATACAGCATCAGAGCCATGAATTAACACTCAAAACCAACAAAAAATCTCAGAAGATGATCCCAGCTTCAAAGTACATATATCTCCATTATAAACACTAACACAAACACAGGGAAAGAAGGAAGCACAGATGAAAAAACCAGATACCTCTATAAGCCAAGGTTAACAAGGTATACATAGAACAAATGAAAACCCTTGAAAAATACCATGATAATAACATACACTGGTACATAAACCTTTTGGAATAAGGAAATGCTGTCTTTCATGAAAAGAAGTCTTTTAAAAGGAAAGAAATTGCCTTAAAGCTGCATGTTCCATGATTTTGAGTGTCCTTGTATCATAGTGTCTTACTTTCAGGGTCAGAAATTCTAAACAGAAATAGTTAAACAAAAGAGACAGCAATTGAGAAGACCTTTTTCATTTTCTTGCATCCATGCAAGACTTCCTTCTGGGAAAGCTACATCCGTACTGATGGCAACAAACCAACAGTTAGAAGTAGGTTAGGTGAACCCCAAGGGATTATAATTTGTCATTGTCTAAAAAAATAAATAAATTAAATCATAAATATAGGTGCAATTAGAATTCCAAGCAATGGTAACCAAAACATCCAAAACCAGGTGCAGGTACTTACTTTTCTGAACTGTAATCTTACCTGTGGAATCTGGGTCCCAACTTACCTATTGCCCATGGACACAATATTCAAAAGCATTTCAATCCTCTACACAGTGCCTCCTTTCAAAATCTTCACCTTACAGAACATTCTGGTTTTCAAGTGGTTTTGTCACCAATCCAAAAAACATCTGTGTATACCTAAAAGCAGCCCTGGAGCTTTATTTTATGTAGTCAGAGTACTCAGAGATACTGGCCTGTAAATATTAAGCCTAGAGGAAGGTCACAGTCTTGCATACACATGGCTCCATCAATTTACAAACTGCTTTTTACCCCTCCAAAATGCAGTACAGAGCTACTTGTATTTCCTCTCAGAGCAAGGTGATCAAAATATGGGACTGGTGGAAACAAGAATGATTAATTAACAAGAGCAGATAGATGCCCTTCAGGCTTCCCTAAATGACTCTGCACTTCCAAGCTGAGAGGAAACATCATTCTAACCCCGCACCGAGTGGGGTGGTGGGAGGTGAAGCAACAGTTCCAACACAGAGCACAACTGCCAACAGCAGAACCTGAAAGCCAAAACGCAACTCAGTTTGTGCCAGAAGAATGATATAAACAGCCTCAGATCTTCCTGTTGTGATATAAAAGAGCACTTAATAAACAAAAACATCACAGGCAAAAAGATGCGGATTGGTCATCTCCCCTGCCAACACTTAGTATAACCAACAGCAAGTATTGTTTTAAAAACACATCGCTCCAACTTTTCAAAAGAAAGCAGGACTGCAGAGAATAAGAGACTGGACGAAGTAAACCAATGGACACATGGATCTTTTTTACCTCTTATCTAAGGATGAGAGATTTGGGGGATAAATAAATTGTTCACCCTGACTTGAATGCAGTTCACTGAACAAGTCTGCATGGTTCCTGAGCCCTGAGAACAAATCTGAATGTCGTGTTTATGTATAAACTTATAAACAGAAGGCTTCCCAAAAGAGCCAAGGAGAATGCCACTCAGCCTGAAGATAGCTATCACAAGCTCTTCTATTTTTTGTAATAGCTCCAGCATGAATTATTATCTTGGCCTCCTCAGAAAAAGCCACAAATTCAACAGATATACAACCATCCATAGCATTGACTGGAGTTGTAGGAACAGAGCAGAGATTACCTGCACACAAATACTTATCCCTACACCTCTATCCTTTCTCTCCACTACAAGGGGAAGTGAAACAGCCCCATTCACAGCATTATTCCAGTAGAATCATAGAATGGCCTGGCTTGAAAGGGACCTTAAAGACCACCCAGTTCCAACGCCCCTGCCATAGGCAGGGATACTTTCCACTAGACCAGGTTGCTCAGAGCCCCATCCAACCTGGCCTTGAACCCTGCCAGGGCTGGGGCATCCACAACTTCCCTGGGAAACCTGTGCCAGTGTCTCACCACCCTGACAGTAAAGAATTTCTTCATAATATCTGATCTAAACCTGCCCCTTTGAGTTTGAAGCCATTTCCCCTAGTCCTGTCACTATATGTGCTTGTAAATAGTCTCTCTACAGTTATTACCATTATTGATTATCAATTATTATTATTACCAATAACAGCAAAGCAAAGAGAAAAAGACCTGATCAGTGGTATGGGGAAAAAAATTGCTACAAACAGACAGAATATTTCTGATGCTATGCCAGAACCATGAACAGGTCAACTTTGGTCACAACAAAAAGAAATCATGTCCTACAGATTTGCATCCATCGGGAAACTGCTCCCTTGTCAAATAGCCTTCACGCAGTGCTACAGAACAGCACTACAAAGGATGATCTCATTTCTGAAGCAAGATCACTCCTACTTGACGTAGCCTCCGAGGCTACCAAAATGAGCAAATCCAGGATCAAAATTTCTGCTTCCGCACTTGTTGGGCTGTAATTAATCATATTCCAGTATCTGTACCAACTTCTTGTTTTAAGTTCTGTTCACTTTAATTCTGCCCTTTTCACAAATATTTCAAATATTTTCTCTCTCAATCTTTGTTTCCCTTTTAAAAACAGTAAAAAGCAAACCAAAACACTATCAATCTAGCAATAATAATAATATAAAAAACTTTGTTAAAAGCCCTCTATACTTTATAATAGGAAATATATACCTGGCCTTTCAAAGAGTGAATAATGCAGGGTGTTAAGCCATCTGTGAAAGGTGTGAAAATTTAAAATTGATTCACTAACATAGCAAGACAACAGACAACATCAGATTTCTAAGCCTTTGTGTCTTTACATATTTCAAAATTTCATACATAAATAATTCCTTTGTTTTCCCATCACCAGGCATTGAAAGATTAGATACGATGTATTTTTATTCAAGGCATGTCTCCTTACTTATTACTTACTACCTTCCTTCCTTAAAAAAAATTAAAATAGGAAAAACATACTGCTACTATACATGGCCAAATTAAATAAAAAAATTGTCAGTGTTTACTGAGGGACTTGGTATTGGGGGGTGGGGGGAGAAGGCTGAAGCACAAAACCTCCAAACTACTCTAAGATGTTACTTACAAAAACCAGCAACGCAGGAAAAAAACCCATTAGAACAATCCCTAAAAATTGCACCAACTGCAGTGTATGCCTCCTCACATTATCCAGTAATATCCTGAGTTCAAAATATCCTGAGGCAATTAAGGTATAGAACCTCATGTCATCCTTAATTTCATGGTATTTACTTCCTACAGCTTCCACACCAGCCACCATCAACCTAGAAATCCAATTCAAAATAATTTTTTATTTAAAGATGACCCATGTCATCTTTATAGCATTTCCTGCACAATTACTAATTTGTATTTGCCCTTGTGAGTATTTCCGTAGATCACTCGCAGGTTATGCCTTTGCTCCCTCTCCTTTTGGGAGGACTGGTATGTTCTCAATCAGCTGTATCGGGTTTGTGCAGCCAGGCTTTGGTAGCGAGGGGACGACAGGGGTGACTTCTGTGAGAAACTGCCAGAAGCTTCTCCCATGTCCCACAGAGCCAATGCCAGCCAGCTCCAGGACGGATCCACTGCTGGCCAAGGCTGATCCCATCAGCTCTCTGCTAACTCTGACCTACGTTGGAGCAGTTCAGGAAGAACTGCAGTTCACAGGGAGCACTCAAGTCAGAGAAGTTTGTGGAGGACTGTTGGCTATGACAGGGACTTCATGCTGGAGCTGGGGGAGAGTGTGAGGAGTGCTCCCACTCAGGAGGAAGGAGCAGCAAAAATAACCTGTGGTGAACTGATCACAGCCCCTATTCCCTGTCCTGCTGAGCTACAGGAGGGGAGGAAGTAGAGAATTCAAAAGTCAAACTCAGGGAGAAGGGAGGGGTGTGGGAAGGGTGTTTTTAAGACCTGTTTTTATTTTCCAATTGCCCTACTCTTATTTGATTTGCAGTAAATTAAATTCATTTTCCCCAAGTCAAGTCTATTTTGCCCGTGACAGTAATGGGTGAGTGATCTCTCCCTGTTCTTATCTTGACCCATAAGCCTTTCATTATATTTTCTCTCCACTGACCAGCCGAGGAAAGGCAGAGAGAGCAGCTTTGGTGGGCACCTGCCATCCAGCCAGAATCAACCCATCACAAAACACCTTTGAAAATTGGGAAATATTCAAATCTGATATGCTACCTTAACTCATTTTAGAGAAAAGCAGCATGTTACAACAGCTGACCTGCTTGCCAGTAACACTGCAGTGTTACTCCTTTCTCAAGGAGAGATGAAAAAAGCCACATTTGAAATAAATGGATACTTCATGTAGATACGAAGAGATCTCTAACAGACAGATTAGATAATGTACCTTTAACAGATTACAGTTACAGTGGTGACATATTCCACAAAGTGATAAAGAATTTTTAGGAGGATTAAAAACTTCCCAAAATTACATACAGCAAGAGTTATCTGAAATAATACAGCAGATTATTCTTGCCTAAGTACCATAAATACTGCTATTTGGATAACCAGCTCTAGGGATAGTTTTCAAAACAATGATTTTAATAGTCTGTATTTGTTTTGAATATTTAGGATTTAAAAATAGAGATTTCTTAAAGAGAGTGAAATACAACTTCTGTGGTTATTCTCAAGCATTGTTTCAGGGATTGCTTTTAAAGAAATCAGTATTTACTGGGAATCATTTAATAAATACCAGTAAATCTCATTTCTCCTGGTTAGACATCAAAATTCCCTATAGCATACATTACAGACTTCAGAGTCTCAATGGCTTTCCACAGCCACCTGTAACTGCTGTAGGCCAGCTTTTACACCTAGGGCTGCAACTCTGAAATACTTCTCTAGAAAAATCAAAGGTCTTCCTCCATTTTCATTAAATTAAAACAAATCTTTAGATAAATAGAACATCAAAATAATCCTCCTGCAATCTCCAAAATATGACACTGCAGATTATATTACACTGCTCAATCCCACCCTTCAGGGAATAATTCTAGTAATGAAGGGATATTACAGAGAATATCTAACTCCTGCACATTTAGTTTTGATGGCAAGGCTTCACTAAAGAAAAAACCTGGATAAAGGAAAAAATCACAGCCAAACCCTCCAGAGCAGTACTTGGTCACAGAAAAGTCAGCTTTATTTGTGTGAAATGCAATTACCAGAAACTCACATGAAACCAGTTGTACTGGATAAATGCATCAGTTTTCAATTTAGTCACTGAAGTCTGTGTGACTGACAGAAATCTTTCTTAGTGTATGAACAGGAAGACACAGCCAGGACTCCAGTATTCACGTTTCACTGAAGGAATGCACAGATCACAACAGGACACAGATTCAGGCAGTGGAGGCTTTATTCCTACAGTTATTCTGCGTGATGTAGGTCAGATTGAGCTGGACTTACATTTGCAGGTAAACTGGTGCAACAGGAATAGATCACCAGACTGAAGTAGTTAATGTCAAGCCCCTGATGTCCACACTATACAGACAATTAAGTCATTTTATTTCAGTGTAGGTTGGTCAGTACCCAAAACCAACTGTCACCAATACCTAAATGGTTTGCAGCTCTCTGCAGGTTCAGACCCTCTAAGACCCTATTAAGAGTTGCAAAATGGTCCTAAGTAAGACCTCATGTATGCTTGAGCATCTTGAGACTACTGAAGGAAAAGTACTAATCAGTCCTGTGGTTGCATGTGCATGGTTACATTTATTATTGTTTTATCTTCTAGTCATGATTAAGTGGTGGGTAGGAACAAATGTGAACATTTGTGGTAAGATCATGACTTTTTAAACATGCAGACCCCCAGGAAAAAGCAACACGTATGTGTTCAGATCATTTACATACAAGAATTACATCAAAAGGCTGGGTGGCTTTCAACTTCAGAGAAAATCTTCAATTTGAAAACTCTTTTGCATCCTCTGCATATACATAGATCCAAACAAATCACTCCCAAACAAAATCTCCATGCCAGGCAAAGTTTACAGTTCCAGAGGCTGATCTTATAACTGTGAGCTTTCAACAAACTAATGAGAGTGATGCCCAATTTCACAGAGCAGTCATGGGGAAATTCAAGAAATTTCACAGGTTTATTCTGTAAGCGAGGAGCAAAGGGACAGAGGCGTTTGTTGGGCTACTCATACATGTAGTGCTGATTTTTTCTGCAGTTGTTTTAAGATGCAGCTGAAGGGAGTACAGAGCAAAATAACTTTGTGGTTGCAGAAAGCATGTAGCACCTAGGTGACTTCTTTGGAGACATTATAATTGCCATACTAAATTGAGCCAGTGGTCCAGTCTGACAAGAGTCAGTCTACCGATCAGAACAAGGAGCTGGAAACAAGCATTCACTGTACTGTTCTCAATCCTCTTGTATTTAACTTTGTCCTGTCACCCACTTTTTCTGCATTTGAACACGTTCCATCTCTTCTGTACATGCTAGCAACGTAAATCTCTTGGAGACTTCAAGGATGCAACAGATGAAAGTGGTGGATGTGTATTTCACTAAAGAGGACAGAGTGCTAAGTGATACTGTGAACATTGTGACAGTAGTTTCATCAAAGTAGAGAGCTTTTGCAAAACTTCCTAAGAATTGTAACATGGGATTTGTGTAATCTCCTCCATGAATCTGTACACAGCCACATACGCAGCTGAAAAAAATTCTTTAGTATTTTATCCTGCATTTTGGCAACTGCAGTTTGCCAGAGAATAGATATAGGCTGCTCTGTAAATCTTACCCTGTAACAGAGCAACAGAGATCTGCCCTGTTAATCCCCGGGGCAGGGTAAAGATCTTGTAAACCCTGTGAAGCCCTGGAACACACCTCTGTAGCCTATATGCTGGGGAGAGACAACACTGCTTTTCATCAGCAAGAATTTAAATAAAATTCACTCCCCACAAACACAGCAGAAACTCCTGAGACTGAAAGAGAAGAAGGCTCTAACAAACGAGGGCATTTCTTGGGTGAAAAGCACGCTTTCAGCTTGAAGGCAATTCCTCACCCCACCATCACACATGTCACAGAAGTTTACTGCTTCGCCTGATTCCAGTGCAAATTTCCACCCTTTTGATCACAAACATCTCTTGGCCATACTGCATTATTTTGTCAGTATTCCATACTAAGGCAAAGTGGTAACTAAGGGAAGTGGTAACTGGTTTGGTAGGGATTTTTCATTTTGTTCAGCATTTTTTCTTTTGCTTTGGTTTGTTGGTTTGTTGTTTGTTTTTTTTTTTTTTAAGATGAACAAGCCAAATCACCACAGGGAGCATTTGCAGTGAAGATGCCAAGAAATAAATTTCATATTCCATATATTTCCTGCCAAAGTATATTTGCATAGTATGCCTTCCACAGCTGACTTGGAACTGCAAAGATCTGTTTTCTTTGGCCCTTCAAAGTTTGATTGCTACTTCCCGTATGAAAGCTCAACAGGAATCCAAGCTCTTTGTTGCAGTTCCTGTAGACACTGGCAAACCTGCCCACCAAAACCCATCATCAGTGGGACACTCCTACAAGCCACCAGTGAGAATCATAAAAACTGATATCTAGAAGATCTTAATGGATAATTCCTTTTTCCTAATTAACGTAGGGAACGATAGTGGCATTTTTTTAAAATCATTTTTTTCTGCAGCCAGCCAAGAACAGAAATAGCAACCACCGAGCCTCAAAGGATAAGTCAGGAATATTCAAGTGGGAAGACAATTTTTGCAAACTCACCACACTCGTCTCCAAGTAGACAGGCTATCCCTACAGTTCCTTGGGAGTGTCCAGAGGTTAACTGTATGTTTGAACACAGTAAGTGTCACAGCCAAGAACAACTGTTGACCTTCCTTCAACAAAAATCATGAATTACATTTGGGTGCTGTCCAACAGGCATAACTCCCAACCTTCAGTAAGCAGAATGGAGCTTGTATACGCCATTTCTTACTGTGCTACAAATAGTGGGCATTACTAAATAATCCCAGCATCTGTTTTAAGGACCTCATTCTTCTTAGATTCAACATGATGCAATCAGATAAACTATGCAGTTACTACCTTGGAAATATCTGCCTGAACGTTTGCTGAGATGGATCAGATGTTATGCTGGATCATATCAAACCACCAGAGTCTTCCTGCTGTTGGTGTAGTTACATGGGCAGCACAACTAAATAAACCTGTTCTCCCACAGGTATTCAGTTCACACCGGATTCTCTGGATTCTGAAAGGGGCAAGCTCACATCAGACTTTGTAGTTCAGTCATGTGAAACATCTCTCTTGCATTGATTCTCTGGTACCTCGAAAAAGCTGAGCTTCCACTACAGTATTTTCCTTAGATGTGGAAAATGGAGCACTAACCTGGTTTCTTTCCTCTGACCAAGAGTCTGTTTTCAACAAGCTTTTAGAAATTCAGTATTTTTGACACTACTACCTTTCTGTCCTTCGTGCAAATAGCCAACATGTGTATAACTTCAAGCAGAAATCTGTATTTCTTATACTGAATCACAGGAAAGTATTTCAGAGATGTCACAGACATTCTGGACCAAGTATTGATCCTGGACCAAGTGCTACAACTACATCAGGCGACAAATAGATTGCAAATGACAGGAACAAGATGACAGGAATGGAAAGTGAGCAACCCACAAAATTTTACTAGGAAAAAGTAGCCGAAGTGCGATTTATACTAGGTAGCAATACATGTTTCCCAGGTGTCAATATCATTACAAGTTTTTGCTTACATGCCACTAGGAGACAATATATAAATTTTTATTAGAGGCACAATCACCTTGTTTCAGCAGCCCAAGAGATTAATTTGATCCCACACTGTAACACAGCTCACGCTAAGGTGACAGTGATAATATGCATCTATTCCATTCAATGGCAAGTAACACCCATGCCCTTACAGTGAGGTGCAAATCTTCAGCACTGGCATGCCAAAATGTTACATTGACAGATAGAGTCTCTCAAATGCCAGTGCATAGAGTAAACAACATAAATTGAATGCTGTGCTATCAACGGAGTCGTACTAAACGGGCTGTGTAATTAAGCAGAGCTCAAGTGCACTAACACTAAAAGTATTCCTGGACTGTTCCTTTCCAGTACTGGCTTGCTCCATTTGCTAATGACAATTCAAAGTAATCCTCCTGCTCTGTAAAAACATGAAGCTGGCTAACAGCCCTGATTTTTTTAAATATCTAAGAAAGCAGTGGCTCTGTAAAACACAGGCTGGCCCCATCTGACACCCAATGGATAGGCAGCTACTAAGGGCCAACTCAGCCTCTCCACACCCTTCCTCATACTCAAGTATCATCCTATTGACTTCTGTTTCTCCAGATACCTATAGACATAAAAATAGATGGGGGTTGGGTTTGGTGTTTCGTGTTGTTGGTTTTTTTACTGATCTCCATACACTCTGCCAGGATCTGAAATAAAAAACTCTATGGTTGTGCTCTAATCTCAAAGCTGTTCTGGGAACTCCGGACTAACATCT